>JAANYP010001122.1:73384-673384 GCA_020465985.1 Centrapalus pauciflorus
CACGAAGAACACCACAAACACTCCGTAGGCTCTGATACCACTTGTAAGGTCTACCAATGCAAGATCTATCTAGACGCGGATCCGTTAACGAGTGCGGAATCCTCGTTGACGGTTAGACGGGCAACTCTCAACCAACGGAAACACGGAGACTATTAGACGCTGAACGAACGACACACGAACGATCCTACGTACTAATTCTCTCCGAAACGGGACTCACCTAGCTGATAAACTCGAGATCGCCTATTGCTTAATTCCTCACGAATTCTACCAAAGGTCTGCTAATGATTCGAGTCTATCCCTAATTATAGGCCCTGATTCGAATCTGATGTGGGTCAGACTCGAATCTGGCCCAAGGCCCATTCGAATCTGTCCATCTGACAGATTCGAATCTAACCTATGTTCGAATCTATGGACTCATTCGAATCTATCTCAGATTCGAATGCCATCCTTAACCTATTCGAATCTAGCCAATACACTTAAACATTTAAGTGATGAAACTTATGTTTTAACTTATGCTTGACATAATCTTTGACCTTTATGTTTGAACTTCTTGTAATATGTTACATCAAGTTCAAACACACAATCAATAACAGACAAACACATATTAAACATATATATCAAAATACTGGTTAACTCAGAATATTACTTAAATCATAATCGATTAGACTGCTATCGTCACACAGGGTGTACCAACAGTATTATCACACAGAATAGGAGTTTTCGTATACACAAGACCATAATCTTCAAGCTGATGCTGCAACCACAGAATCTGTCCACAACAGCTTCCAGCAGCAATGTACTCAGCTTCAGCAGTAGAAGTAGACACAGAGTTCTGCTTCTTGCTACTCCAACTGATCAACTTTCCACCAAGGAGTTGACATCCACCTGTTGTGCTTTTTCTGTCTAGCCTGCAGCCTGCAAAATCAGAATCTGAATAACCTGTTAGTTCAAGGCTTGAGTCTTTGGGATACCAAAAAACCTGGTGTACCCTTTAGGTATCTGAAGATTCTTTTAACAGCAGCTAGATGAGATTCCTTTGGATCAGCTTGGAACCTAGCACACAAACAGGTTGCAAACATAATATCAGGTCTACTAGCAGTTAAATATAGCAAGCTCCCAATCATGCCTCTGTAAGCTGTTACTGAAACATCTTTACCACTGGCATCAGCATCTAATTTTACATTAGTTGCCATTGGGGTTTTTATTGGAGAACTTTGATCAAATTTGAACTTTTTCAATAGATCTAAAGTGTACTTTCTTTGATTTATAAAAATTCCAGTTGAGGTTTGTTTAACCTGTAATCCTAAAAAGAAAGTAAGTTCTCCCATCATACTCATTTCATACTTGGATTTCATGAGTAATGAAAAATTCTTGCACAACTGCTCATTTGTAGAACCAAATATTATATCATCCACATAAATTTGAACAAGCATAATGTCAGATTTCACTTTCTTTATGAACAGTGTAGTATCCACTTTACCTCTGGAATACCCATTTCTCATAAGGAACTCAGTAAGAGTGTCATACCAGGCTCTAGGGGCTTGTTTGAGACCATAGAGAGCTTTGTCCAACTTATAGACAAAACCTGGATGTTGTTCATTTTCAAAACCTGGAGGCTGCTTGACATAAACTTCTTCTTGCAGCTTCCCATTCAAAAATGCACTCTTCACATCCATTTGAAATACCTTAATGCTCTTATGAGCAGCGTACGCTAGATACAAACGAATTGCTTCTAGCCTGGCCACGGGAGCAAATGTTTCATCATAGTCAATTCCTTCCTCCTGTCTGTAGCCCTGAGCAACCAGTCTTGCCTTATTCCTAATGACATGACCTTGCTCATCCATCTTGTTCCTGAAAACCCATTTAGTGCCAATTATAGTTTTACCTTTAGGAGCAGGAACCAGCTTCCATACATTGTTTCTCTCAAACTGATTGAGCTCTTCTTGCATGGCAGTGATCCAATTGGCATCTTTTAGTGCTTCATCAACCTTCTTTGGCTCCATTAGTGAAACAAAGCTAGAGAACATACAAAAGTTTCCTAAGCTGTCCCACCGTGTTTGTATCCCTTTGTTGATGTCACCAATTATTTGATCATTGGGGTGACACCTGATCCACTTAGGATCATTTTTCAATGATGATTCACCTGAGTTGTTAACATCTTCAGCAGGTCCTGTTGAACAATTCTCAAGATTTTCAGACACACTGTTGTCTTGAGCCTGTTCACTTGTTGAACATGTCTGACCACTGTTGAACATATCAGCAGAGGAACTGGGAAAATCAGCATTGATAGGTTCAGGACAGGCAGTTGTAATTAAGTCAGTACATTTATTCACACAGGATGTATTGACATAATCATCATCATGTCCATCATGATTAACAGGTTCCACACATGGTGTAGTGGAAGCTTTTGAGTCCTCTTCATTGTTTGAATGCATCAGATCATCAAAGTTGAGTTCTCCTGAAACTGATTCAGGAACAGCTTTGGTGGAAGCATTCTTGGACTCTTCAAAGGTGACATTGATAGATTCATCTATCACCTTTCTTTTGTTGTTGTATACTCTGTAGGCTTTAGAGATAGCAGAGTAGCCAACAAACACACCTTCATCAGCTTTAGGTTCAAACTTTGTCAGTTGATCCCTCTGATTCAGAATGAAGCAGGGACATCCAAACACATGGAAGTAACTGACATTTAGCTTCCTTCCTTTGAGCAGCTCATAAGGAGTCTTGTTCAACCTTTTTACCACTAAGGATCTGTTTTGAGTGAAGCAGGCAGTGTTGACAGCTTCAGCCCAGAATGATGAAGGTAAACCTGATGCACACAGCATGGTTCTAGCAGGCTTCAATAAGAGTTCTGTTTCTCCTTTCAGCAACTCCATTTTGTTGTGGAGTTCTTACAGCTGAAAAGTTTTGAGTAATTCCTTTCTCTTCACAGAAGTCTTCAAGAGTACTGTTTCTGAATTCAGTACCATGATCACTTCTAAGCTGCTTTACTTGAGCAGAGTTCAGCATCTCCATCTTTTTCACAAATCCAATAATTTCTCTAGCAGCCTCTCCTTTGCTCTTTTAGAAAGATCACCCATGTGTACCTGGAGAACTCATCAACCATTACTAGAGTGTATCTTCTTCCTCCTAGACTTGGGACATTTACAGGTCCAAACAAGTCCATGTGGATTAAGAAGAGTGGAGTATCAATAGAGAAGTTATGTTTGGATTTAAAAGATGTTTTCCTCTGCTTGCCTTTTTCACAAGCTGTGCAGAGTTTATCTTTAACAAAGGTTATAGAAGGCAAACCTGTCACCAACTCTTTCTTACATAGTTTATTGATGTTCTTGAAGTTCAGATGTGACAGCCTTTTGTGCCATAACCAGTTTAAGTCTGCATTTGTTCTTGTGAGAAAGCAGGTTTCAGTTGTGGAATCAACAGATTGCATGTCCACAACATATACACCTTTCTTTCGTTGAGCACATAGCACAACTTTGCCTTGGGGATCCAATATGTAACCCAGGTGCTCATCAAAGTTAACCTTGTAGCCAACATCACACAGTTGGCTTATGCTAACAAGATTATGTTTTAGCCCAACCACATAGGCCACTCTTTTGAACACAGCAGCACCAGCTTTAAAGGTTCCATATCCCTCAGTGGATCCCTGTACATTGTCACCAAATGTGACTTTTGGCCCTTTTTCAGGCCTGAGATCACTCAGCAATTCTTTACAACCTGTCATGTGCCCTGAGCAGCCACTGTCCAAGTACCAAACCTGGGAAGGTTGTTTTTCCTGCAGAGTGATAAGAGAAATATTAGTTGCTTTTAGGGGAACTCATCACAGAGATGAGTTCTCCTACTTCATCAACATTGGTTGATGGACTTATAATATCCACACTAATATTCCCAATTTGAATGGTGTCAGCTTGGATACCATTTTTATTGACTGAGATGTTTCCAACACTGCTTGTAACAGCTGTGAGAGAACTATCAGAGTCAACAGGCCTCATGTCCTCAAGTTCAGGACAGTCTTTGGCCATATGTGTCTTCTTTCCACATTTATAACATTTTCTCTTTTTAGGGTTTTTTGGAAGAAGAACTTTCAGAAACACATTCTGAGTTATTTTTGTTGATTCTTTTAGCAGGTTTAGCAACTTTATTACTATTTGATGAATCAACAGCTTGGGTGGAAAGTTCAAAGGTCACAGCTTTGTTTGTCTCTTCTTTCCTCCTTTTAGGAGGACAAATGTCAAAGACAGGAAACTTAATTGGCTTTTGAACTTCCACAGGTTTAGGAAACTTATTCCCATGTTTCTCAGGTTGAACAATGGCTTTGCCTTTGTCATTA
Organism: Centrapalus pauciflorus; assembly: GCA_020465985.1. Taxonomy (NCBI): domain Eukaryota; kingdom Viridiplantae; phylum Streptophyta; class Magnoliopsida; order Asterales; family Asteraceae; genus Centrapalus; species Centrapalus pauciflorus. The sequence continues at coordinate 77,715 of JAANYP010001122.1, forward strand.
CTGAGATGTGATTTATGCTACCTATCAACATAATCATTGTTTCTGGTTTTGAAAAACTTATTTTCATGTAAAACCATTTTACCACTATGATTAATAAACTTATTAGGAATCACAGCAGGTTTGCTTTCAACATGAGACTTGCCCTTGTTGAAAACAGACTGCTTAACTATTGAAAACCTGTTTTCACAATGTTTAGCATCAAAAGGATTATTATGTCTTTTACCATCAGCTTTGGACACAGAACCTGTTTTGTCAACAGGTTTAGTATCCACAGCTGTAGTTTGGACATGTTTTCCTTTCTTTTGCTTGTGTGAATCAGCAGAGCACTTAGCAGGCTGGATTGGTGGAGAACACATTCCAACACCAGCTTTTGAGCTGGGTTCACACGAGCTGTCAGTATTTTGAGGCCTGACAAACCTGTTTGTTGAAATTAGTTTACCATTCACTTTTTGAACAAAAGTGTTTGGAAGCTCACCAAGAGTGGATAAATCTTCTTTCAGATTATTAATTTCAACAATGGAAGCTGCTGTATCAAGATCCCCTCCAAGATAGGCTTGAATTTGAGCAGGGATCTGTTGACTTATACAATGGCTGACTTTTTGTGCAGATTGGCACCAAGAGTCAACTATCATTTGAAGCTTAGTATGCTTTATATCTGTTTCTCTCTTTTCTTCCAGTAAAATAGAGTTGATGTGTTTTAATTCATCAAGCTCAGTTTCCAACTGATGGAAACTGTCCAATTTGCTGGATTTTGTTTTAAGATCAGTTTTAAGTTTTGAGATTTCAGATAATAAAGCATCATGCTTCTCAACAGCAGCTTTCAAATCAACTAGCATATATTCAAACATCTTAATCTTTTCTTCAGAACTGTAAGCCATAAAATTTTGTACCTTATACATCATTGTAGGATTCCAGTTCTCTAAGCTGCTGAAAGCTTCAGCTTCAGCCATATCCTGTTTGAAACTGCTTGTTGATGGGACATCAGTGTTGGCCATCAGACATTGATTGTCTTCTTCATCAGATGATCAATCAGATTCCTCCCAATCAGAAGTCTCTGCCATGAGTCCATTTTGGCGGTTGGAACCCACTGAGTTTTCCAACTTCCTCAGCTTAGCCATCGCCATAAGGTACTTAACCCTATAACCATCATCCTTGTTTGTCTTGTATGGTTTGGATGACTGACCAACAGCTTTTGACAAACAGTCAGCAGCTATATGGCCAGTTTTGCCACATTTGAAACACTCAGCCTTGGATTTATCAAATGCCTTCTTTTTGCCAGCACCTGAACTTCCTTGCAGCATGTTTCTTCCAAACCTTTTCTTGTTGAACCTTTTGACAAGCATAGCTATCATTTGCTCATCATCCTGTTCAGCAAGATCTGCATTATCTTCCTCATCTGACACTTCCTCCTTATCATCATCCTGTTGATCAGGTTGAGTGAACACATCACTTACCTGACTCACAGACTGTCTCACATTAGCCACAAAGGCTCCACCTCTTTTAGACATCTCCAAGGCATTTCTCTTCTGTTGCCTTGACTGTTCATCATTTAGTAGAGATCCATATAAGTTGACAAGATCCATACTTCTGATTGTTCCTGAATTTCTTAAAATTGTTGAAAAGTAATTGCATTCTTCAGGGAGGATGTCCAAAAATTTGTTCACCAGAGTAAGACTGTCCTTAGTGATCCCAACAGCTTTGAGATCATTCACAAGAGCAGTAAACCTGGTGTAGGTTTCTGTGAGAGTCTCCTTTGGTTTTGCAAAGAAGAGTTCATACTGTCTAACAAGATTGTTAATCCTGTTATCCAGTGTGATTGTGGGTCCATCATAGACGGTACACAAAGTATCCCACATCTCCTTAGCAGTCTTCATCTTCTCAACCTATTTGAACACATCATCAGGCAAGGAGATGACTAGATTGTTTCTGGCCATTGCATCAAGAGACACCAATCTTTTGTCTTCATCAGACCATTGAGCTTTTGCTTTCTCAAATGTTCTGATCTCAGGAGCTGCTCCTTCAACAGCAGGAGTTATTGTTGTAACAGAGGTTGGCACATAAGGACCCTCCATTACAATTTCTGGTAGTTGTACATCCAGATTCTCTAGGTAGAGCATCATTCTGCTCTTCCAACTAGAAAAGTTCTGATGATTGAACTTTGGAGGTTTGCCCATTGAGCCATTGTCATAGTATGAGGAATTTGCAGCACTGTTGTCCATGGAAACTTGGGAGAATGAGAGATCTAGAATGACACACACTCTAAACCGCTCTGATACCAGTTGTAGGTCCCTAGAGGTTCCCAAAGTATATAGCTTTAAGCTGTAGAGGGGGGGGGGGGGGAATACAGCTATTTAAAACTACACACAATTTTCTCAATGTTTGTATGTATTATTAACAAATGTTAATTACAAACAAGCTTGAATGCGGAAAGGTTCAAGCTGAGATGACAGATACAACAGTATGTTCACTAGTCTAAGACAGACTCAAACTAGTTTACAATGAATACACTCACTAAGAAGCACTCATTGTGTTTACAAGACTTAGAGGGACAGCTTATGTAGAACAGCTTGGACACAAACAAACTGTATTACACAGGCAGGCTTGCATGCATGAAAAACACACTTGCACGTTCAGTCTTGGCTTCAGCACTTAGCTTTTTGGCTTAATCTTTCTGTCCTTAGAAGCTTCCTTTTATACTCACTCAGAGGATCTAAGAGAAACTTCTTCATTGGACGGAATGAAAAAGGAGAAGTCTTGTTTGAAAAGACAACATAACTTTTCTGCAGTTTTCTGAAAAGCAGACTTGTCTTCACATGTGCAGAACTTTTGTCTTTTCAATTTGTCTACTGTTGCATTGCCTTTAACCAATTTAGGAATGTCAACTTTGCGTCTTTCTTCCTTGTAAAGGCCTATTTTGATATAAGAAAAAGGTCTGTAACCCTTTTTCAAATAACCTTTTGTCTTCATGTTGCAGAACAGCGTGGGCAGTTTGAGCGGTTCTGTTTTCCACTTTGTCTTCGACTTTGTAAACTGATCTTGTAGCCAAAAACAATACATGATGACTTGGAAATGTATTCCATAAAATGTTTAGTCTGTTCACAAAGAACAGGTTCTGTTCACAAAGAACAGAACACTTGAAAAATGCCCAAGCTGCTCACCAGTGTAGAGCAGCGTAGACAGTTTATGTCCAGCCTGTTCAGCAGACAGAGCAGCTTGGACAAACTGTCTTAGTTGCAACACATGCAACATATAGAACAGCTTTAGACTGATATTGCAAATCATTTTCAGGTTTCAATAAGGCATATAACAGGCCTTAATTTCAACCTTCAAATGCATCAACAGGTTTGATTATAAATCTCCCCCTCAGATGAAGAACAGGTTTGACTGAGGCCTTTTTGTGCCTAACAGGGTTCAACCAGGAAGAAGGGATAAACTATAACGAAGTTTTTGCACCAGTGACGAGGCTTGCGTCTATTCGATTGTTTCTGGCACGTCTTTCAAAGGGTTCAAAGTATATCAACGAGACGTCAAGAGTGCCTTCTTGTACGGAAAAGTGAAGGGGTTGGTGTATGTCGAGCAACCGCCAGGGTTTACTGATCCCAAGTATCCTGACAGAGTATATCGACTTGATAAGGCTCTGTATGGATTACATCAGGCACCTAGGGTGTGGTACGAGACACTGTCTACTCACCTCTTAGACAATGGATTTGAGAGAGGGAGAATAGATAGTACACTATTCGTTAAGAGGAAAGGTGAAGACTTTATACTGGTACAAGTTTACGTGGACGACATCATCTTCAGGTCGTCAAACGAACAAATGTGCAAAGATTTCGAGAAAGTTATGAAGTCGAAGTTTGAGATGAGTGCGATGGGAGAGCTGAACTTCTTTCTTGGTTTACAAGTTGAACAACGAAAGGAAGGAATGTTTATTCATCTGAAGAAGTATGTCTATGACAATTTAGAGCGCTTCGGGATGGAAGGAACAAAGCTTACGACACACTTCAGTACTCCGATACAAGTCAATCATAATCTCGGACCGGGTATAGATAGTGATACTGATGTGGATCCGACTTTATATTGGGTCATGATCGGGTCACTCATGTATTTAACTGCTTCTCGACCTGATATCATGTTTTCTGTTTGTACTTGTGCCAGGTTTCAAGCTAACCCAAAGGAGATGCACATGAAAGCTGTGAAGTGGATTCTGAGATACCAGAAGTCGAAACTAAAGTTGGGACTTTGGTATCATGTCGATGGAGATCTGGAAATGGAAGCTTACACGGATTCAGATTACGGAGGGTGTAGCTTGAACAGAAAGTTTACAACGGGTGGTTGTCAGTTCCTTGGTGGGAGATTGGTGTCCTGGAAATGCAAGAAACAGACTTCGGTAGTCGTATCAACATGCGAGGCCGAGTATGTAGCTGCTGGTAGTTGCTGTTCACAGGTTCCGTGGATTCAACAACAATTGCGGAATTACGGTTTGACTTATACTCATACTCCCAATACGATAGACAATCAGTCCACAATTGCCGTAACTAATAATCCGGTTAAGCACAGTAAGACTAAGCACATAGACATAAGACATCACTTTATTCGTGACTGTGTTGAGAAAACTTGATTAAACTGGTAAAAGTTCCAACGGAAGACAACAATGCAGATCTTTTCACAAAAGCATTTGATCGATCACGCTTTGAGTTGTTAGTCCAACTTAATGGAATGCATAATCTGTAGTAACCTGGCCTCATTAGACTTTTTTTTAAAGTTTTAAAGTTATTTGTTTATTTTATAAGTTTCTGTACTTTAAAAAAAGAAAAACAAAAGAAAAAGAGAGATAACCATAAAAATTTCAAAAAAAAAAAAGAGAATATTAGAAAATGAGAGAAGTCTTAGAGTCTTAGGTTCAAAGTGACGAAATTTACCACAGTCTAATAAACTCTAAGTGTTAAACTTTCACACATAATGCACTATAAACTATAAGTGATATACATGTTCTTGTCTGATATGTTGGTAGGCATAAAACATGAAGGATTTCCTAAAACCTATTAAAATAATCAAGGAAAAGTCTTAAGTGTAACTAACTTAGACGTATGACCAAAAGGTCTTAATTTCTATGTTAGAGGCATACAGACAATATCTATGAATGAGGTATGGAAATTAATCTGGGGGATGTATGGCTTCATCAAAATACATCTTAAACAAAGAAAAAGTTTTGTAACGTAAAGGAAGTCAAAACAAGTCGCTTTGTTGTACGTGAGTACAGACCTGTCACCGCTGTTTTGACTTAAACTAGCAAGATATGTCGCTTTGTTGTACATGACTACAGACCTGTTACCACTGTCTTGCTAACAAAGAAGAACTTTAAGACAAACTAAGACACTCTGTTTTATGTAAATACAGAACTGTGTCCAACGTTTGCCTTTTAAAGATAAATTCAAAATATCAAAAAGTCATAATCATTGCGTGTCTGCCTTGATCATAGAAGTATGTCTAAGTATGAGACACGTAAGGTAGTTTCTTGATAAATAAAAAGGCCAAAGGAAAATCCTAAGTGTTGAATGTTTAAATGGACAAACATACCGACAATCGACTTGGAGTGTATGTTACGACAAACAATCAAAGGAATAAAAATTCCTAAGTGTGAAAGTGCAATACTGAAAGTGCGTTGACATCGATATCTGATTGAACCTTCTATTACACTCTTACAAAAAGATTTAGTTAGTGTGTTTTTATCTTTAAATTTCTGTAATTTAACATTATTTTATTTTATTTTATTTTGTTTAATTTTATTTTAGTTCATTTTTATTTTATTTTTTTAAATAAATAGGATCGAGGTCGTTTAGTAGGATGAATTTTAAGTTGAAGAAACAAAAATGTGTGATAATATAATTACTTAGTGTGAAATGGTCTCGTAAAATTGAGAAAGTTTCGTAAAAAGTAAAGAGATTGCGAAAAGTTGAAAAAATTGAAAAAGTTGAAATTTTTTCAAAGATTTTCAAATTTTCCACTTAAGTTCGAATCTAGCATAAGTTCGAAATAATAAACGAACTTAAGTTCATTCGAACTTAATGAGAATAAGTTCGAAGCACAGTAGGGTATAAATAGGGCAGTCACATTCAATGAAATCACCTACTCTCGAACTTCCATCCTCACGAACTTAACAAGGCGATTTCAAACTTATCCAGGCGACTTCGAACTTATCGGGTTTTTCGATCTAAATTCCTGTTTCACAGAGATCTATGTTAGTGCACCCTGTGTGATGATAACAGTCTAAGTATAGATAGTCTTTTGTAACAGATCAGGCTTTGCACTTAGTGAAGCTAAGTTCGAATTAGTAGTGGACAAGTTCGTGGGCTTGGGCCTAAACGAACTTGTCTAAGCTAAGTTCGAACTTAACCTCTATAATTAAGATTTAATCCGTTTGATTAAAGGACTTTTGCAGAGATTAGCATCCACAACTCGTATAGTGCACGTACGCACTTGTGAGATTTCAGAGAGTCGTTTTGGAGAAATACACGTGTCGGGCCGTTCGTCGTATCGACTGTCATTGTGTTCGTCTCCGGGTTTCCGTGTGTGATCGATCCTTTAACCCCCTAACAAGGATTCCTCACTCGTTGGAAGGTGTCGCGTCAAGATCAGATCCGTGTGTTGGTGACCTTACAAGTGGTATCAGAGTCATTCGAGTATTCGTCGCGTTCTTCGTGTTCATACGAATATTCTTGGTTTCTTGACGTTCTTACCGGAAAAATCATGTTTTCTTCATTTTTCTGAGTTCTACAAGCAAGGTAACGGGGAACAATTCACATTAGTTCAATTTTTTCAGTCGAGATCAGTGTTTTTAATCTTAAAAACATTGGTTTAAACTAAAAGCTTGAAAAAATCAAATTTTTGGCCGTTTCTCGAACTTGGGCGCTCGAACTTAACGGGGTATTAGGGTTCTACGAACTTGTCAGAATACGCTCCTATCGAAGTTATTTTAGGGCTTCATTCGAATTTAACTGGGTTTCGAAGTTGTCAGATTCGAAGTTGTCAGAAACGAACTTATTAGATTCGAAGTTGTTAGAGAAATTAGGGTTTCTTCGAACTTACCTAAAGTTCGAACTTGTCAGAATTTCTAGGGTTCTCACGAACATACTCATTCGAACTTGTTGAGTTCGAACCTAAGCAAATTCGAATTTAATTTACAAACGAATTTAAATTCAAATTATTCGAACTTTTAATTTTTAGATTAAATTGTTTGAGTTCGAAAACAAAAAGTTTAGATAGAGTGTCGAGTTTGCAAAAATTCTTGGAAATGGACCACGAGGTCGGCAAAGCAAATTCTCCGCCAAATCTGATGAAGCTGGAGGATTACTATTGGTGGAAGGATAGGTTTGCTGATTTTGCTCGATTCAACGACATGCGTATGTGGATATGCATCGATGAGGGATATATTCCTCCTACGCAAGAGCTTGAAGGCCGACAAAGAGTCTTAACGTATCAGATTATGAATGACGATGACAAGAAACTTTGTGAGGCCGAGAACCGAGCTTTCTCAATTATAAGAATGGCATTACCATAGGATATACTTCACACATTGAGGAATCAAGGACTTCTAAAGAGCTATGGGATGCTCTAGAGAAGAGGTGTGAGGGAAATCCAAGAGTTCGCAAGGGAAGAACTGAAATGCTGAAGCAGCAGTTTGCTATCTTCAAGGCCCTGAAAAATGAGACGCTCGATGAAACAATTACTAGATTTTATCATCTTCTAACTGAACTCGACCATCACAATGTTGAGTATCAAGAGACTGAGAAGATAGAAAAACTTCTGGATTCTTTACCTGCTAAGTGCGAAATGTACACTGCATTAATAAAGCATGATGAAGACAAGTTTGAGACTCTCATTCTTGAAGGAGTTATTAGAACGCTGAGGGCATACAACTTCAAGTTACAGAAGAAAGAACGGGAGTTTGAACAGGTTCACGATCCAGAGATGTAATTTGGATAATCAAAACCATCAATTGCTAGTGAACTGAAGTCAGGGGCTACAACATTCTTCTCGGGAGATGAAACTACTACAGTTGAGACAGAGGACTCAAGTAGCAGGGCGTTCTTAGGGTTTTCCAAACCAGAAGATAAATCAAATCATTCAGCATCTACGTCTCAAGGATATACTAAGATTCCGATGAGCGCAAAATCAGCTGAAGATCATCTAAATCTTTTAGCTTCGTTTGTCGCAGCGTACGACAATTGCGTTCAGGGAAAAATAAACGATCCAGCATTGTGGGAAGAAGACTACGATCAGGTAGATCCTGATGACTTGGAAGAAATGGACCTACAATAGCAACTGGCCATGGTGACTCAAAGGGTCAAGCGGTCCATGAAGAGAACAAGAAGGAATCTGAACGTTAGCAACAACAAGGTTGGGTTTGACAAATCTAAGGTAAAGTGCTACATTTGCCAAGGATTGGGACACTTTGCAAGAGAGTGTCAAAGACCAAAAGTGGAAAGCTATCAGAATCCGAACCAAGGGAGATATCAATCTAGTGGTTTTGGAAATCAAGCAGCCATCGCTGGACTATTAACCAATGTGTCATCTAACAGACAGCTTGATGAAACGTATGATTGGAGTACTCATCCAGAGTCGAATGCCAGAGCATTTATGGTAGAAGTAACTGAGACTGGGGATGATAGAGCTGAAGAAAAGGCAGAGGACACCCAGCAGGCAGAGTCAAGTCCTTTGTTAGTGGAAAAGTCAGAGGAGCAAACCATTTTACAGTTTGCAGCTTAAATGGCGAATGTGGAGTCAGACCGGAAAAAGGTAACTCTAAACTTTTCTACATTCCACGATTTATGTGTTTCATGTGCTACTTTAAATGATAGATTAAATCTAGTTCTAGACACACATAACACATTAACAGCTCAAGTTCAATCACTAAAATCAGATAACGCTAGTCTTCTAGATATTAAGGAAGATTAAAGGAATAAGCTGAAAGCAGATGCTCAGGACGTCATAGATCTAAAAGACAAGTTAAGTGAACAATGTGTCAGGATAGAACTTATGTACGAGCATGTTGAAGCTTTGACCAAAGAACTCACTCTTAAGGATGTAGAGCTAGCCGAATCTAGGGTTAAAGTTGCTGAGGTGAACATCAAGCTTGAAAAGTTTAGGAACTCGTCTCTAAACCTAGGAAAGATCTTAGAAGCTCAACGGCAGTCTAAGAAGCCAGTAGGCCTAGGTTATCAAGAGAGTCCTCCACCGTTCAACAATAACTACGTGCAACAGTACCTGAATCAGGAAAGGATAATTCAACTAAGGTATCTAGCACTACCTCTAAGATTAAGAAAGTCAAGTTTGTGCAGTCTACTAGTGACACTATACTAGGAGAAGCTAAGCCTGTTATTGATAATCAGCAAGAGGAAGTGATCACTGTAGTTGAATCGAAAGAAAATGACACTAGTGAGACACCTAAATCAAAGGGTACTTATAAGAAGCCGGCTGATAAGATGTCATGAGAATGGACATGTTGCGTCTAGCTGTCCTTATAAGAAAGTGGAGTCTACACCCTCTAAAGTAGAGTCTAGACCTACTGTAGGAAAGCAAGATCAACCAAGACCAGTACCTAGTATTGCTAGCACAAGTGGTTCTCAACATACTGAGAAGAATGTGAATGCAACACCTAGGATAATAGTTAAACAAATACCAGTGTCGGTCAGACAGCAAGAAGTGATTAGGACTAATTCTCCAAATAGAGTTCCTAGTCAGTCTAGGTCAGGACCACAACAAGGATATAGGAGTACAACACCTAGAAGGACTTACACTCCAGTTAGGTCTCATACTCCTGAAAGACAACAGACACCAGGTATAGACCAGGGATATCAGAATGAAATACATTATAATATAAATTACTCTAGGGCTCAACCGCAAATGACAGCCCAAAGGCCAATAGTGAATCTTAATCACTCAGCACCACAACAGGTTCTCAATCAAAAATCCAAGTCACCTGAAAGGAGAGATGGGTATTTGAAGGAGTTCATGTATGTGGATGAGAATGGTATTACCAAGTCAGTCATGGCTTGGGTTCCCCATGATAACTAACTTGTTTTCTTTCATGTGCAGGATCTAACTACAGGTCTAAACAACAAATGGTTCGTCGACAGTGGTTGCTCTCGTCACATGACTGGGGAACGGAGCCTACTCACAGACTTCAAGGGAGGGAATAAGGGATTTGTATCATTCGCTGGGAACAAGGGAGGTCATATCACTGGAACTGGAGTGGTCACTAATGAGACAATCACACTTGATCAAGTTTACCATGTTGATAAACTTGATCACAATCTCATTAGTGTAACTGAGATCTGTGATAAGAAGAATTCAGTGACCTTTACTGAACATGAGGCGTTAGTGCTGAAGCCAGGATTCAAAGTACCTGAAGAGTCGACCGTGATGAGAGCCCCAAGGAAGAATGATCTGTACATGATGGACATGAACATATCAGACTCATCGATGGGAACAATCTATCTACTATCTAAAGGTTCAGAGTCCGAATCTATCTTATGGCACAGACGCATGGCACACCTGCACCTAAGGAAAATGAACTACATTACTAAACATGGTCTGGTGCAAGATGTTCCACTGAAGAGTTTTCAATTCGATGACAAGTGTGTCCCGTGCAAGAAGGAAAAACAACATAAGAAGTCACACAAGTCAAAGACTCAGAACTCGATAGCTTCCACCTTGGATTTGCTGCATATGGATCTCTTCGGTCCAATCAACAAAAGGAACATAGGTGGTAGTTGGTACTGTTTAGTTATTAATGATGATTACTCACGTTTCTCTTGGGTTTTCTTTTTAGGTACAAAGGACGAAACACATAGAAAGTTGATTGGGTTCTTAGACCATGCCGAGAACTCATATGGGACAAGGGTAAAACGTATCAGGAGTGATAACGAAACTGAATTTAAGAATGTCGTAATTGGTGTATATTGTCTATCTAAAGGCATAGTGAATCAATTTAGTGCACCTTATGAGCCACAACTAAATGGGGTGGCAGAACGAGGACTTTTGATTAAGGCAGCAAGGACCATGCTCTCAGATTCAAAGCTTTTGACCATGTTTTGGGGGGAGTCAGTGAATACCGCGTGTCATGTTTTAAACCGGGTCCTTACTGTCAAATCACTGAACAAAACCTGTTATGAAGTTCTGAATAAAAGACCACCAAATTTAACTGGCTTTGAACCGTTTGGGTACCGTGTACTTTACTGAAAACAAAACATCAACCTAAGTTTGGTGAAAAGGCTGACGAATGATACTTCCTAGGTTATGTTCCTAACTCACAAAACAAGAGGGTTTTTAATAAAACAAATGGTACGGTTGAGATTGCTTTTAACATTGATGTAACAAGTTATTCACATGAACCCCAAACTGGTCCTGAATGGTTATTTGATTATGACTCCTTGTTTGAATCATTTAACATACCATTTAGTGGAAATGCGGGTGCAGTGGAAAATGACTTCTCATCATTAAACTTTAATGATGAGTACCTAGGTTTTCCAAAATCAAGCATTCCATCAACATCTGAGCCTACAATGACAAAATATGGGTCTCTAATAGAGAATGAACCTGGATTTACAAATGAGAGTCAAACGAATAACTCTAATTCTGAAGATAGTGATCATGAGGAAGAGAATATACCGTCTGAAGTCATACCCCCGTTAGGTGAAATAGGATCAAACTTAGGAGATAATCTTCAGGTCGATGAGATTGAGACATCAAGGATAAATAAGGATCATACAATTGAGAGTATCATAGGAAATCCACATACTGGTGTGAGAACTAGGAGTAGTGTGAATAATAACACGGTGCTGTTATCGATGATCAAAGACTCCGAGGCGTTTCACACGTGTTTATACTCGTGCTTTATCTCACAAGTAGAGCCAAAGAATGTGCAAATGGCACTGAAAGATAATTCTTAGGTTGAAGCCATGCAAGAGGAATTGTCACAGTTCTAGAAAGCTTGAAGTATGGGAGTTAGTGTCGTTACCTCGAGGAGAAGTTGCTATAGGGACCAAATGGGTCTTTAAGTGCAAAAGGGATGATCGGGGTATAGTTACTCGCAAAAAGGCAAGACTCGTGGTAAAAGGGTTCAATCAGGAAAAAGGAATTGATTATAATGAAGTGTTTGCACCAGTGGCGAGGCTCGAGGCAATTCATTTGTTTCTGGCTTTCGTGTCCTTCAAAGGGTTTAAAGTATATCAACTCGACGTCAAGAGTGCATTCTTGTACGGCAAGGTGATGGAATTGGTGTATGTCGGACAACCGCCAGGGTTTACTGATCCAAAGTATCCCGACAGAGTATATCGACTTGATAAGGCTTTGTATGGATTACATCAGGCACCGAGGGCTTGGTATGAGACACTGTCAACTCATCTTGTAGACAATGGGTTTGAGACAGGGAGAATTGATGGTACTCTATTTGTGGAAAGGAAAGGAGAAGATTTTATCTTAGTACAAGTGCATGTGGACGACATCATTTTCGGTTCGTCAAACGAGCAGATGTGCAAAGACTTTGAAAAGGTTATGAAGTCGAAGTTTGAGATGAGTGCTATGGGAGAGCTGAACTTCTTTCTTGGTTTGCAAGTTGAACAAATGAAAGAAGGAATGTTCATTCATCAGACGAAGTATGTCTACGACATTTTGGAGCGCTTCGAGATGGAAGGAACAAAGCTAAACGCACACTTTAGTACTCCGATTCAAGTGAATCACAATCTCGGACCGGGTACAGATAGTGATACTGATGTGGATCCGACTTTATATCGGGCCATGATCGGGTCACTTATGTATTTGACTGCTTCTAGACCTGACATAATGTTTGTTGTGTGTATTTGTGCTAGGTTTCAAGCAAATCCAAAGGAGATGCATATGAAAGCCATGAAGCGAATTCTGAGATACCTGAAGTCGAAACCGAAGCTGGGACTTCGGTATCATGCTGATGGAGATCTGGAATTGGAGGCTTACACGGATTCAGACCTGTCACCGCTGTTTTGGAGGCTTATCTGGGGGATGCATAGCAACATCAAAATACATCTTAAACAAAGAAAGAAAAGGTTTTGAAAAGTAAAGGAAGTCAAAACAAGTCGCTTTGCTGTACGTGAGTACAGACCTATCACCGCTGTTTTGACTTAAACTAGCAAGATAAGTCGCTTTGTTGTACGTGAGTACAGACCTGCCACCGCTGGCTTGCTAACATAAGAGGAACTCTAAGACAAACTAAGACACTCTGTTGTATGTACATATAGAACTGTGTCCGACATTTGCCTTTTAAAGAAAATTTGCAATACCAAAAAGTCATAATCATTGTGTGTCTGCCTGGATCATAGAAGTATGTCTAAGTATGGGACACGTAAGGTAGTTTCTTGATAAATAAAAAGGCCAAAGGAATTTCCAAAGTCTTGAATGTTTAAAGGGGAAAAACATACCGACAATCGACTTGGAATGTATATCACGACAGATAATCAAAGGAATAAAAATTCCTAATTGTGAAAGTGAAATACTGAAAGTGCGTTTGACACCGCTATATGATTGAACCCTCTTTGATTATCTCGCAAAAATATTTTGTTTGTATATGTTTATCTTTAAAGTATTTTTGAGTTAATATAATTCATTTTATTTTTATTTTTATTTTATTTTATTTTATTTTATTTTAACCTTTAATAAATAGGAAAGGTCAAAGTTACTAGGATGCATGTTTAGTTGGAGAAACAAAATTGCGTGAAATCTGTTGCTTAGTTTGAATGTTTTGCAAAGTTGAAAAACTTTCGTTAAGTGACAAAGTTGGATTTTATTCAAGAATCTTCAAAATTTTCATTTAAGTTCGAACAACAGCCAAGTTCGAAGTTATATTCGAACTTGTTGTAAATTCGGACTTAACCTAAGTTCGAAGGTGGTTGGATATAAATAGGTCAACAGTGCTTCATTCAATTCATCTACCCTCGAATTTACCAGAGCGATCTCGAACTTGTCACACGAACTTATCAAAATTCGAATTTGTTTCCTGTTTCTCAAAGTTTGCTACTGTTTCTCGAATCTATTTACATACTTAGGTGTAGTGAACCAACAATAACTAAGTAAGTGTACATTTAGGACCTTTTTAGTGGCTAAAATTGATTAATTTTGAGTTTTTGTGACTTTTAGAACTAGATGCCTTAAATCACAAGTTTTAAAAGCAACAACCTAAAATTAATGATGCATAAACCTAATTAGAACCCAATGAGACTAGATTCTACATTTAATTAGGTCTAAAAGGGTTAAAATCATGGTTTTCAAGTTTAAAGTGTCTGAATTCGAACTTGTTCATCATCATTCGAACTTGTTCTTATGGTTCGAACTTGTCAGGACTTCGAACTTGATATAAATATCTATAAGTTTGAAGTCAGACATATTCGAATAGGTTTCTCGAACCTAAGCAAGTTCGAAGGTCAAAGGACTATTCGAACTTAAGTAAGTTCGAAGGTGTTAAATTCGAACTTAATTAAGTTCGAATTTATATAAGTACGAATAACTTAAATTTTTCAATATCAATTTCTAAAAGTTTGTGTATATAAATTGTGTGCAGATATGGGCGATCGAGCTTTTTTCAATAAGCATCACATGGTGATGGCTGTGGACCTTCAGCTACCAGAGGCTCAGCCGTATCGACAAATGATTAAGTTTCTGTCACATTCCAGGGTGGCCTATGCGTTGACGCACAATCAGCCAATCATACTTACGTACGTTCGGCAATTTTGCAGCATCTGCAAGTCGATTGCACTGTTACCCCTACAGTTCTCCGTACAAGAGTAGGTGGCCATCCGATCGCATTCTCTGCTGATCATCTCCAAGCAATTTTGCAGCTGGGTACAGTTGATCAAGAAGCCGGCCCGATTGACTTTCCGGCTCCAATAAGGCAGGTTGCCTTCATCAGAATGGGTTATGCACTACATATAACCAAGCCTTCATATGTTAAAAACGGCCTCATCGGCCAGTGGAGATATCTGGTCCATGTGATCATGGTTTGCTTTGCTCCCAAGAAGGCGGGTTTCGACACAATGGTGTCCAAGCTGCAGTCAGCATTGATCTCACTCGTCTACAATAAGAAGTTCAGCTTCTCAGAAATGTTCTTTGGGGAGTTTGTCCATCAAATTTCTGCTCCCACCCGAGAACGATTTCTCATGTATTCACGCTTCATAATGATGATCATCCGCCATTTCCTGCCAGACTTACCGATGCTGCTAGAGCAAACTGGCGTAGCAATCACTGACAAGAGAATTTTTGCCGACTGCCAGTCCCACAATGCGCGAAGGGCTGAGCAAGTAAGGCCACAGGTGGCTCCTCTCTTTGGTGTCGTTATAGATCCGGATTTTGTTGCCCCTGAAGGCGATAATTGGGTAGGTGATGCACCTCAGCAACAACCTCAACCGCAACAACCTCCACCACAACAAGCACTGACTAGGCGAGCTCCGGTTGTTAGGACAACTCCATATTCACAATCAACTGAAGAGGCAGTTGGGCCATCAACATCGGCACCACAGCCTGATCAGAGAGAACAGACGTTGCAAGAAATATTTGAGCAAGGAGCAGCCTCCCAAGAAAACATAGCAAAACAGCTGGTACAAGATATTTTGGAACCACCTCATGACATGGATGACATATTTAGGGAGATTGACGAATATCAGCCACCGGTAGCTGTATCTAAAGGAACCGAGAGTCGGGAAGAACCAACAGAAGGTCGTAGAGACCGCTTCTGAATCTTAATCAGACTAGAGTTCAGACGAGGACGAAGCTGAAGCTGTTAATCCAACAATCGAAAGATATGGCTCCAGAGTTGTTGTGAACATAAGGAAGATGACACGTCCGGCACTCCGTAATGATGATGAAGGAGATGCGGATTTTATCTTGGAAGAGGAAGCAGAGATTGCTACTCAACAAAGGGCGAAACGACAATGCATTCATCGGGGAGCTCCGTCTACTTCAACTGCTGTTCCATCTGCCGCAACCACCGCTCCATCCACATCCACTTTGACTCCATCCACTTCCACTACATTTTCTGACAACCAGCGGTTCACAGAGTTGAAAAGAAAAGTAGACTTCCAGACAGTCCAAATATTCCAGCTATCGTAAGTCGTAAACGAGTTGCAGCAGCATAACTCAAGACTGGAACAGGAAAATGCTCAATTGCAAACAAAAGTGGCTGCTCAACAAGAATCGATGTCAGCTCAACTGTAACATCCCTATTTTTAATCATTTGTAATTTAACCAGTTAAGACTCAATTTAATGCATTGATGGATTTATTATTTCAATTACGATCATAATTTAAAAATAAGAAAAGTTGAGGAGAAATCCTCATCGTAGTTTTCTGAGCGAGCATAACTTGGAGAAACCGTTCCGGACAATTAAAATCAGTTTAAATAAGAAAATACGAAGTTGAGGGGTATAATGTGCAAATATGTTGAATTAACAAATAAAAGGGAATTAATGCTCATAATTTCAAAACTCACTTTCTCTCTCCTCCCTCAACGTCTCTCACACGAGATCTCTCTACCTCACGATTTCAAATCCAAGAACACCAAAATCATCAAATTTGAAGCAGCAAAATTTGGATACAAGTTGGAAACAAGGAACTATAACTGCTAATTTGAGGTAAGATTCACTCAAAACTTCGAAATATTAAGTTTTGTGTTCGGTTTTTGGTGATGAACCGAATCACAGATTGTGATTTGAGATGTTGTTGCATGTTGTAAATTCTTACAGATATATTTTAATCGTGTATTGTTGAAACTATATACCAAATTTCAGATTCAATTTCCACTTCTAAGTATGATTTTGAAGATTAGTGTGTGTTTTAGTGTTTGTGTTCATCAATATATGATGAAAAATGGACGCAAATGGGTTAATTTGGTATATTAGTGTTATGTTATAAGTTAAAAGTGTACACTAAGTTCATATTTGCAATTATACATACAGAAACATGCAAAAATGGTAAAAAAATGAAATCTGGAAATTATACAAGTATGAACTCGGATTGGATGAACCGGATTCGGACCATCCGAATTCGGGCACTATTCATCCAAAGTTCGGACCAATATCCGAGTTCGGACCCATATCGCAATTCGGACCAACAGTCATTTCGGACCCTTACACAATTCGGACCTTAACCTAATTCGGATCACCCCTATTTTGGACCTTCCGAATTCGGATGTGGTCCGAATTCAGTACAATTACACTTAGTTTTTAGAATTTAAGCTTTAAACAATTACTGACATAAATTAACTATTACACTGACTTGACAGATCATTGTGGTGTTGTCTAACACACATTGATTCAGAGACAAATTACACCGTACAACCCACTGTGAGTAATAGATTATCATTTTAACATTTATTGTCTTTGCATTCACGTTTTACATATTCAATGGCATGTTCACATTCTTCATATACATCAATTGGCACTCATGATTGATTTGTTGTTATGATGCACACTCGTACTTGACATGTAACACACATGTAGCCAGCGTTCGTTTGAAAGTGCATCTATTTACATCATGCTTGTACTGCATGATCATTACTTCACAATCTGATGCGACCTGGACTGGGGCTGACAGTAGGCCACCATCGGGGACTGATCATCCCACTCGTTATCCTGGTCAGGTTCGGCACATCCCCAATCAGCATTTGAACTGCCAACCCCATGCTTGCACTGCATGGTTTTACACATACTATGGGCTTTCACTGCCAGATTTCACACTATGCTTGTAAAGAAATACTTGTTGAATGTATAATCTGTTATCTCACTAAGAAAATTAGCTTACTGTTGACTCACAATGTTTTCAGGCAAAGGCAAAGGTGTAGCTGGACCTTCTTCTTAAGCATTTCAATTCAATATCCCGGACACTTTAGAAGCTATTGGTACACGGATGTTTGTAGCTTTGGGCTAGGATTTGATACTTTAAAACACTATATGAAGTTGTAAAAGTTAGACATTATCACTGTAGACATGTACTCTTATTGCTTTAGTGTGGAACTGCTTAAATCTGAATTAAGCATCAATTTTAATTATCATGTTATTCATTGGGTTGTGTGTTGATCCTGGTGATTCTAATTATACTACCAAATTATGAGGACGTCACAGTTTGGTATCAGAGCATTAGTTTGAGGTTTCAAGTGTCCACGAGGACTTGGACTCAAACTTAGGTTATGATATTAGAATGGACTCCTAGGAAATGATCCGAACTAAGATAGGATTGACATGCGCATGGGAACAATAAAATGGTAACTGTAAACACTTAGGACTTACAAATAAAAGTTCTAAATATAAATTGTTATATTTCAGAACATGTCAGGAGACGATATGTGTGACACCCTTGCCACATTAACCACCAATTACCATTCACCCAGGATTATTCACCAACAAACAGATATATAATGATCTGATACCTTAATTAAAGTGCGGAAGCAAAATACATAATAAAATAACACAAATGTGTCAAACACCCTATGGTGCTACATAGGTTACACATCTAAGTCTACAAATCCAAATGTATTACATCATCCCCAAAATTATTACAACATTGTTTCCATAGAACAAATACCAAGATAAACAGTGGAAATCTTCAAGTCACTTCAATAAACGTCCAAGCTAGACGGTCCCGCAGCGAATTTCCCTTTTCCTGTAAAAATTCAACAACTGAAGGGGTAAGCTAAAGCTTAGTGAATACCATATGATTTTACACATTCTACAAATCATTATGATGCCACCCAGGGTAACCGCGGTAACACATACCGTATACCCCACACGTACTCCAAGTACGCAAACCCGAGCCGCAGCTCCTTCGAGCTGACACTCGGCATAAGAACAACCAACCATCTGAGGCAGACATTACATCGGGGATGACCTACTGTCTATCCTGACCACAGAGGTGTCAAACTCTTGGTCATATAGCACAGTAACATCAGAGTACAGATGCGACCACGCAGGTCCATCGAAAAGATGCACAACAAATGAACGGACATGCAACAAATATGAATGTGCATCAACATAAACGCATGTTAGTAGAATGCCAAACGAACATGAAACAACATGCCTCAGCAGGCAATGCAAACATAATGCAGATGCAGCAATGTTAAAATCAAAGGTACTCACAGTGGGTGCGTTATTAATCTTTTAGCAATATTATTTCTCCTCGGAATTTCAACCGGATCCACAAAGTACCCCACTGTGGGTTAAACAACACCACAAGGGACCTGTTAATTCAGTTGTAACAGCACATCGTGTCAATAACTTGTTTAATCTCATAAAACTTAATTTTATAATTCTTGCAAAATTTGGTCCCAGTTTCGGATCTATGTCCGAATTCGGACCCCACCCGAATTCGGACCCCAGTTCGGATCCCACATATTTCTCAATTCGGTTCACGTATATATAAGTCCCAATTCGGACCCTTTGTAAATTCGAACCATTTATTAGATTCGAACCACATGCTAACTTCGGACCATATCCGAATTCGGTCCCCAACCGAATTCGGACCACATCCGAAATTCAAACACTTAGAATATTTTTGCCATTTTTGATAGTTCCCATTTCAGATCATAAGCCAATTCGGATTATATTACAAGTTCGGGCCCATCCGAATTCGGTCTACAACCGAATACGGACCCTCATCCAAGTTCCAATACTTAGAAATATTTTGATATATTAATTTTCCAGAAATCCGGGCCTCATCCGAATTCGGACCAGATCCGAGTTCATCTCGGATCCGAATTCGGATCCCACCCCATTCGAATTTGTTCTAAGTCTGTATCCTTCGAGTTTGTTCTTGCAGTTTATACAATTTCCAGATTTAATTCTAAGTCATTTCCATACTTATTCAATACATGAAATAAATTATACCAACTAAAATACACTTAATTTCAACCACTTTAACACTAACATTATCATACTTTCATACCAATTTACATCCTTTTTAACCCTTTTCATCTTGTTCCATTCCGTCGAACACACACACACTAAAACACACACAAAATCCTCAAATCCGTACTTTTAGTGTGAATCAGAAGCTGAAATTTTGTACATAGCATCTTATATACTAGATTTAAACTAATCCACAATAACATCATACATGCATCCACGTTTGAATCTCTAAATCAAATTTTCGGTTCATAACAAAACCGAACAAAAATGCTTCTAAATTCGAATTTTAAAGATTGTTTACCTTAATTTGATGATTGTAGACGATATAGTTCCTCCCAAACAACCTTAATCCAGATTTCCAGCTTCTAAATCCAAGCTTTGATGATCTTTAATCTTAGAGAGAGAGAGCCGAGAGAGATAGAGGTTTAGAGAGAGAAGTGATTTTTGACAATGAAAGACAAAATGAGTCTTTCATTCCCTTTTATTCCAAATTTTCCAATTTTGTCACTTTTAGTCCCTCAAATTAACCGGTTCCATAAATACTGATTATGATTATATAAATAAAGAATCCATCTTTATTTACTATCCCTAATAATTAAATAATTATTTTCACTTAATAAATTGAAATTTCTAAATTTCCAAACAATACAACAAACTTTATAATTAATCCAAATTCCGTACCAACTTTCATAAATCAACTTAACTTACAAATTTAAACTTAATAAACTTCAATTATAATAATTTTAATCCGAGGATGTTACAGCATGGGCTCCACCACGCTCAACTTCGTCCTCGAAGTTACTCGGATTCGAACAGTTTCGGATATTTCTTCAACATCTCAGATTTAGGCTCCCAGGTATGATTCGCTCCTTTGTGATGCTTCCAACGTACAAGCACCATTTCAATTTCTTTGCTTCTCAACTTCTTTACTTTCGTATCTAACAGACACTCCGGCTCTTCAACATACCGGAGCCTTTCGTCAATCTGTAGCTCGGTGTGATCAGCCCAATCCTCGTTTTCGGTTGTAAACGACTTTCTAAGGTTCCCCACATGGAACACCGGGTGTATGCCCGACATTTCTTCAGGTAACTCCAAACGATACGATTGATTTCCTATTTTCTCAGTAATCCTGAATGGTCCGACGAATCTCGGAGCCAACTTTCCTCTCTTTACAAAACGTGTAACACCTCTCATAGGTGACACCTTCAAATATACCCAATCATTCACATCAAAACTGATTGGTTTGTGCCTCCTGTCGTAATAACTCTTCTGACGATCCTGGGCCGCTTTCATATTCTGTCTCACCAACTGAATCTTCTCATTCGTTTCCTGTAATAATGCCGGCCCAGCAATCGGCGTTTCTCCGGTTTCCCTGCAACATGTAGGAGTCCTACACCTTCTCCCATACAATGCCTCAAACGACGCTTTCTTGATCGTCGCGTGGTAACTGTTATTATACGAAAACTCGATCAGTGGCAAATGATCTTCCCAATTGCCACCGAGGTCTAACACACACGACCGCATCATATCTTCAAGTGTTAGGATGGTCCTTTCACTTTGACCATCGGTTTGCGGACGGTAAGACGTACTCATAGCAATCCTCGATCCTAACCCTTCTTGTAATGCCGACCAAAAGTTGGAAGTAAATCGGCTGTCACGATCAGATACAATGGACTTAGGTACTCCATGTCTCGAAACAATCTCATCCAAGTAAATCTGAGCTAACTTTTCCAGTGAATAACTTTCTCTTATTGGAATGAAGTGTGCCGACTTGGTTAATCTATCAACGATTACCCATACCGCATCGTGTTGACGCCTAGTTTTCGGCAACTTTGTGACAAAGTCCATCGTGATATGCTCCCACTTCCATTCCGGAATGGGAAGCGGTTGCAAACTACCATAAGGTTGTTGGTGTTCGGCTTTCACTAACCGACAAGTCCTGCATCTTTCCACGTACTGACCTATGTCTTTCTTTAATCCGGGCCACCAGAAGTCTGCTTTCAGCTCGTTGTACATCTTTGTGCTCCCGGGATGTACAGAAAACTTAGACTGATGAGCTTCTTCTATTATCACATTTCTCATGCCTCCATACTTTGGCACCCAGATTCTCCCATATATACCTTTCAAACCCGATTCACTTGTTTCCATATCCTTAATCTGTGCTCTTATATCTTCAGCACCAACATTCTCGTCTTTCAAGGCTTCCTCTTGAGCGGCCTTGACATCATCAATAATAGTGGATGTTAACATAGTAGATGTCAACATGTAACAGCAATCCTTGGCATATGCTTTGCGACTCAAAGCATCGGCTACCACGTTAGCCTTTCCAGGATGGTAAAGGATTTCACAGTCATAATCCTTTATTAGTTCCATCGAACGTCTCTGTCTCATGTTAAGTTCTTTCTGGCTGAAAATGTATTTCAGGCTCTTATGATCCGTGTATAACTGACACTTAGTCCCATATAGATAGTGCCTCCACAATTTTAACGCAAACGTAACTGCAGTAAGCTCCAAGTCATGAGTTGAATAATTCTTCTCGTGTTGCTTTAACTGTCTCGAAGCATAAGCTATAACTTTTCCACGTTGCATCAATACTACACCAAGTCCCAACCTCGAAGCATCTGTGTATACAACAAAGTCCTCATTACCCTCTGGTAGGGCAAGTATCGGTGCTTCGCTTAAAGTCTTCTTCAAAACATCAAACGCTTCTTGCTGCACAGTTTCCCATACAAACGGTGCATTCTTCTTCGTCAACACCGTCAAAGGAACGACAATTTTCGAAAAGTCCTTTATAAATCTCCTATAGTAGCCCGCCAACCCCAGAAAACTTCTGACTTCAGTAGCTGAACGAGGCGGCTCCCAGTTTCTTACCGCTTCTACCTTAGCCGGATCTACTGAAATTCCGGCCCCCGAAATTACATGCCCTAAAAACTGAATCTGTTGCAGCCAAAACTCACATTTTGAGAACTTGGCATACAACTTCTCTTTTCTTAGCAATTCCAGCAATTCCCTTAAATGATCAGCATGTTCGGCTTCAGACTTAGAGTATACCAAAATATCATCGATAAACACAATTACCGGTTTATCCAACATCGATCTACATACTCTATTCATTAAATCCATAAACACTGCCGGGGCATTGGTTAAACCGAAAGGCATCACCAGAAACTCGTAATGCCCATACCGAGTCCTGAAAGCTGTCTTTGGCACATCTTCCTCTCGAACCTTCAACTGATGATATCCCGATCTCAGATCAATCTTAGAAAACATACAAGCTCCATGTAACTGGTCAAACAAGTCATCTATCCTTGGCAATGGATACTTGTTCTTTATTGTCAACTTATTCAGCTCCCGGTAATCGATGCACATTCGCATTGTGCCATCCTTCTTTTTCACAAACAAAACAGGGGCTCCCCACGGCGATGAACTTGGTCGAATAAAACCCTTGTCCAACAACTCCTGGATTTGTGTCATCATCTCTTTCATCTCGGTTGGGGCAAGGCGATAAGGAGAACGAGCTACCGGTGCAGCTCCAGGGATCAGATCAATTCTAAATTCCACTTGTCTCTCAGGCGGCACGCCAGACAAGTCTTCCGGAAACACATCCGGGAATTGTGAAACAACAGGCACATCGGCCAACGTCTTCTTCTCAGCCTTGGCATCTATAGCATATGCCAGGTAGGCGTCACATCCCTTTGCAACAAGCTTTCGAGCTTTTGCAACAGTCAACAAACACAGATCCCCACTTCTCCTATCCCCATAAATGCAAATCTCACGCCCCTCTGGAGTAGTTATCTTTATCATTCGCTTCTTACATACTATGTGGGCTTCATTCTCTATCAACCAATCCATCCCGATAATCACATCAAACTCACTGAATTCTATCGGAATCAGATCTAAATTGAAGACTACATCTTCAATTACTAACGTGCAATTACGGTATACATGATCTACCTTGACTAAAGTATTGCTAGCAGTTTCAATATCAAGTATAGCAGATAACTTAGACAGTGGCATAGCAAGTTGTTGTGCAAAAGCAGTAGACACGAAAGAACGGTTGGCACCCGAATCAAATAGAATTCGTGCAGGCATGGAATTTACAATAAACATACCCGTGACCACCTCTGGGTTTTCCCTAGCTTCCTCTGCAGTGATTTGAAAGGCACGAGCCGGTGCCCTTTGTGACTGACCCCGACCTCGGTTAACTGAACCACCGCTTGAACCTCCCGAAGATCGTGTTGATGTTGGAGCAGCAGCTGCTGGAGCATTCTTTCGACAATTTCTACTATAGTGCCCCCACACTCCACATTTATGGCAGGCATCTGATCTTCGTGGACATTCATTCTGAAAGTGGCCCAACTCTCCGCAGCAAAAACATGCACGCCCGTTTGTGCACTTGCCGAAGTGTTCTAGATGACACTTGTTACAATACTGTGGCTCGGTGTTGATAGAGTATGCACGAGCACGACCGGAAGAACTAGACTGTCGACGAAAGGACTGTTGTGGCGAGTACTGCGAAGATCGTGAAGAACCAGAATAACCTCCTTCGCGTTGGCGTTTTGGTGGTGAAGGTTGAGTTGGATTAGCCGAGGCAGCAGCGGACCCCATCACGTAACCAGACATACTTAAAATCTGTTCCACATTTCTGGCAGCTTCCAATAGACCAGCAAATGTGGGGTAGCGTACATTGCTCATCACCCTCCGAATCTCCAAATCAAGACCAGCCTCAAACCTGGTCACTTTCCTTTCCTCGGTATCCACTTGATGAGGCGCGAACAAACTTAGCCTCGTGAACTCCACGGCATACTGGGACACAGACTTAGTCCCCTGAATCAGCGTCATGAATTTAGCCTCCAATCTTCGGCGCTCATCGGCCGGGCAGTACTGCTGAGTGAAAACTTCAGTGAACTCAGCCCATTTCATTACAGCTACCTTCTCCATTGTTAGTGCATTCACCATCGAGTTCCACCACATTATTGCGTCTTTGGTGAACATGGCAGTAGCGAATCGGACCATATCCTTCTCAGCACAATCGCTGATTCGGAAAGTCCTTTCTGTAGCTGTTATCCACTCCAGTGCAGTAACAGCATCCCCCAACCCAGTAAATTCAACGGCTCCATTTCCCTTAAAGTCATTGAAACGACAACCCCTGGGCTTATTAGATGACCCAGTGTTGTCATCTTGCTCGTCATTATTTCCCTCTCTTTCCTTATTCCTTCTTTTCTCTTCTCTTCGCTTAGCTTCGGCCTCATCTCGAGCCCGAAATTGATCTTGTATCATCTCTCTTTGCTCAGCCATCATGGCTAGCATCATTTCTCTCGTCTCTTCAGGTGTCATTCCTCCTCCAGACATGTCCTGAAATACGAAACATATAATTTATTTAGTAATATGTCATTTATTTATAGACACCACCCAATTGTGCCGTATGATAGTTAATATTCTTATGATTACTAGATCGTAACCTATCTTAGTTCAGATCATTACTTAGAACCACTACATGTCAACACTTAATGTTTGAGACCAAGACCTCACGGACACTTGAATCTCAAACTACTGCTCTGATACCATAAGCTGTGACACCCTTGCCACATTAACCACCAATTACCATTCACCCAGGATTATTCACCAACAAACAGATATATAATGATCTGATACCTTAATTAAAGTGCGGAAGCAAAATACATAATAAAATAATACAAATGTGTCAAACACCCTATGGTGCTACATAGGTTACACATCTAAGTCTACAAATCCAAATGTATTACATCATCCCCAAAATTATTACAACATTGTTTCCATAGAACAAATACCAAGATAAACAGTGGAAATCTTCAAGTCACTTCAATAAACGTCCTAGCTAGACGGTCCCGCAGCGGATTTCCCTTTTCCTGTAAAAATTCAACAACTGAAGGGGTAAGCTAAAGCTTAGTGAATACCATATGATTTTACACATTCTACAAATCATTATGATGCCACCCAGGGTAACCGCGGTAACACATACCGTATACCCCACACGTACTCCAAGTACGCAAACCCGAGCCGCAGCTCCTTCGAGCTGACACTCGGCATAAGAACAACCAACCATCTGAGGCAGACATTACATCGGGGATGACCTACTGTCTATCCTGACCACAGAGGTGTCAAACTCTTGGTCATATAGCACAGTAACATCAGAGTACAGATGCGACCACGCAGGTCCATCGAAAAGATGCACAACAAATGAACGGACATGCAACAAATATGAATGTGCATCAACATAAACGCATGTTAGTAGAATGCCAAACGAACATGAAACAACATGCCTCAGCAGGCAATGCAAACATAATGCAGATGCAGCAATGTTAAAATCAAAGGTACTCACAGTGGGTGCGTTATTAATCTTTTAGCAATATTATTTCTCCTCGGAATTTCAACCGGATCCACAACCGGATCCACAAAGTACCCCACTGTGGGTTAAACAACACCACAAGGGACCTGTTAATTCAGTTGTAACAGCACATCGTGTCAATAACTTGTTTAATCTCATAAAACTTAATTTTATAATTCTTGCAAAATTTGGTCCCAGTTTCGGATCTATGTCCGAATTCGGACCCCACCCGAATTCGGACCCTAGTTCGGATCCCACATATTTCTCAATTCGGTTAACGTATATATAAGTCCCAATTCGGACCCTTTGTAAATTCGAACCATTTATTAGATTCGAACCACATGCTAACTTCGGACCATATCCGAATTCGGTCCCCAACCGAATTCGGACCACATCCGAAATTCAAACACTTAGAATATTTTTGCCATTTTTGATTGTTCCCATTTCGGATCATAAGCCAATTCGGATTATATTACAAGTTTGGGCCCATCCGAATTTGGTCTACAACCGAATTCGGACCCCCATCCAAGTTCCAATACTTAGAAATATTTTGATATATTAATTTTCCAGAAATCCGGGCCTCATCCGAATTCGGACCAGATCCGAGTTCATCTCGGATCCGAATTCGGATCCCACCCCATTCGAATTTGTTCTAAGTCTGTATCCTTCGAGTTTGTTCTTGCAGTTTATACAATTTCCAGATTTAATTCTAAGTCATTTCCATACTTATTCAATACATGAAATAAATTATACCAACTAAAATACACTTAATTTCAACCACTTTAACACTAACATTATCATACTTTCATACCAATTTACATCCTTTTTAACCCTTTTCATCTTGTTCCATTCCGTCGAACACACACACACTAAAACACACACAAAATCCTCAAATCCATACTTTTAGTGCGAATCAGAAGCTGAAATTTTGTACATAGCATCTTATATACTAGATTTAAACTAATCCACAATAACATCATACATGCATCCACGTTTGAATCTCTAAATCAAATTTTCGGTTCATAACAAAACCGAACAAAAATGCTTCTAAATTCGAATTTTAAAGATTGTTTACCTTAATTTGATGATTGTAGACGATATAGTTCCTCCCAAACAACCTTAATCCAGATTTCCAGCTTCTAAATCCAAGCTTTGATGATCTTTAATCTTAGAGAGAGAGAGCCGAGAGAGATAGAGGTTTAGAGAGAGAAGTGATTTTTGACAATGAAAGACAAAATGAGTCTTTCATTCCCTTTTATTCCAAATTTTCCAATTTTGTCACTTTTAGTCCCTCAAATTAACCGGTTCCATAAATACTGATTATGATTATATAAATAAAGAATCCATCTTTATTTACTATCCCTAATAATTAAATAATTATTTTCACTTAATAAATTGAAATTTCTAAATTTCCAAACAATACAACAAACTTTATAATTAATCCAAATTCCGTACCAACTTTCATAAATCAACTTAACTTACAATTTAAACTTAATAAACTTCAATTATAATAATTTTAATCCGAGGATGTTACAATATGACTCCTCAACAGATGTTCCAGATGATGCAAGCTCTTATGGAACAGAACAATGAGTTACAATCCAAAAGAATGGCTGAGCAGGCTCAGTCATTTGCCGACCAATTAAGGGACAGGGATGAGGCCGAAGCCAAGAGAAAGGCTGATAAAAGAAAGAACAAGGAGCAACAATAGGATGATCAAGAGGAACGACAAAGAGACACTGGGTCTTCTAACAAGGCAAGGGGTTGTAGGTTTAAGGATTTCAAAAGTAACGGAGCTGTTACTTTTGATGGGACTGGAGATGCCGTCACAGCGTTGGAGTGGATCACCACCACCGAACGAACTTTTAGAATCAGCGACTGCGCTGAAAAGGATATGGTCCGGTTTGCAACCGCAATGTTTGCAAGGGACGCAGTTATGTGGTGGGATGCAATGACTCATGTGTTGACGATGGAGGTAGTGTCACACAAGACCTGGAGTGAATTCAAGGAAGTGTTTTCTCAGTAATACTGTCCTGCCGACGAGAAGCGACATCTAGAGGCGAAGTTTTAAAATCTAACCCAAGGAACGAAGACGGTTACACAATATGCCGTCGAGTTCACCCGATTAAGCTTGTTTGCACCTCATCAAGTTGACACGAAAGAGAGAAAGATAGCCCGGTTTGAGGTCGGATTAGATTATGAAATACGCCTAACCATGAGTGGGGTTCAGTATACAACGTTTGCTGGTTTACTGGAGGCTGCTCGAAATGTGGAGCAGATTGTTTTGTTATCCGGATATGTCATCGGTTCAACCGCCGCAGAACCGACTCAACCGTCGCCGCCAAAAGGCAGCGGGAGTCTGGATCATCCCGATTCTCTCCTCAATCCAATCAACCATCTTCTTCGCCCAAGAAGGGAAAGGCCTTTTCGGTCAGTTCTGAAATGAGAGACTGCAGGCGATGCAGGAAGGCGCACTCTGGGGAGTGCAAGACTCAAGATATGTACTACTTGTGATGTGGGCAGAAGGGCCATCACTGGGAGAATTGTCCTCGAAAAGACGATGCATGCTACAACTGCCACAGACTTGGCCATTTTGCAAGGGATTGCCCGAAACCCCCGCTAGATCAGAGTGTTCAACAATCAACGACAAGATCTTCTGCAGCTTCCCCACTGCTCGCAGGGATCAATCTCAAAGGGCTCCAACAAGGGCATCCAAATCACAGCTGAACAAGCAAAAGATGACCCGGAGGTGGTCACTGGTACGTTCTTTGTTATTCAGTTCCCGCACGCATATTGTTTGATTCTGGAGCCAACCGTTCGTTTGTCTCCACTTCATATGCTCGTCAATTTAATATGCCTACTTCAAAACTGCAATTTGTACTTGACATTGAGACTGCTAGCAACTTGTTAGTTAAGGCAAACAAAGTATATAGGAATTGCACATTACTGGTAGAAGATGTAGTATTCAATATAGACTTAATTCCCATGGAGTTTGGGGAATTTGATGTTATAGTAGGTATGGATTGGTTGATCCATAAGGAGGCCCAAATTGTTTGCAAGAAAAGAATGATCAAGATTACCACTCCCGAGGGCCGAGACATTTGTATCTATGGTGACAGACACAAAGGCGACTTGTGCCTCATTTCAATTGCAAAAGCTCGAAAGCACGTTGCTAACGGTTGTTCAGCTTACTTAGCCTATGTTGTTGATGCAAAGCCTGAAGTTCAATCTCTATCCACCATTCTCGGTGTTTCTGAGTTTCCAGAACATGTCTCGGGATTGCCACCTGATCGTCAAGTGGAATTCCGTATTGATCTCATTCCCAGAGCTGCTCCAATAGCAAAGGCTCCCTATCGATTAGCCCCTGCAGAAATGCAGGAAATGATGAAACAGTTACAGGTGCTACTTGACCAAGGTTTTATCCGCCCAAGTTCATCTCCTTGGGGCGCTCTTGTTCTATTTGTCAAGAAGAAAGATGGCACATTGCGTACGTGCATTGACTACAGAGAACTCAATAAAGTCACAATCAAAAACAAATACCCGTTGCCCCGGATTGATGATCTCTTCGACCAGTTACAAGGCGCAAGTTACTTTTCGAAGATTGATCTTCGTTCGGGTTATCACCAGCTTAAAGTGCATCCAGACGACATTCCAAAAACGGCTTTCAGAACTCGTTACGGACACTACGAGTTTCTAGTGATGTCGTTTGGTCTTATAAATGTGCCGGCTGCTTTCATGGATCTCATGAACAGAGTCTGCCGGCCAATGCTCGACAAATCTGTCATCGTGTTCATCGATGACATTCTCATTTATTCGAAGACCAAAGAGGATCCTGCTACACATCTGCGAGAATTGCTAGAGTTGCTGCGCAAAGAGCGACGTTATGCCAAATTCTCAAAATGTGAATTCTGGTTGAGGTAGGTACGTCTCAAACATTTAAAACAATTTCATGATCCTTATACTCACTTATGAACCTTTTGTTAACTTGTACCTTCTCAACATTCAATTCAGATCCAATTCTTGGGGCACGTGATATGTGGTGTTGGGATTGCTGTTGATCCTGCAAAGATCGAAGCTATCCAAAACTGGGAATCACCTCGTAACGCCTCAGAAATTCGTAGCTTTCTGGGATTGACTGGTTATTACCACCGATTCATCAAAGACTTCTTCAAAATCGTCGTTCCTCTTACCAAGCTGACTCGCAAGAATGTAACTTTCTTTTGGAAAGAAGAACAACAAGCTGCCTTTGATAATCTGACGAAGTTACTAAGTGAAGCACCAGTTTTAGCCCTGCCTAAAGGGAACGAGGACTTTGTTGTCTATACAGATACATCAGGCATGGGTTTAGGAGCGGTATTACTGTAAAGAAGAAATGTCATAGCATACACTTCCAGACAGCTCAAAACACATGAGAAAGACTACTCCACTCACGACTTGGAGTTAACTGCTGTGACTTTCGCTCTCAAGCTATGGAGACACTACTTGTACGGAACCAAGTGTCAGCACTACACCAACCACAAAAGTTTAAAGTATATATTCAGTCAGAAGGACTTGAATATGAGGCAGAGAAGGTCAATGGAGCTGATCAAAGACTACGATTGTGAAATACTCTACCATCTAGGGAAAGCCAACGTAGTGGCTGATGCCCTAAGTAGGAAAGCATATTGCAAGGCGTATTGTTATGCCTTGACTTCCACAATGCTGACGTCAACCATTATCGATGATGTAAGAGCTGCTCAAATGCAGGCTCTAAAAGAGGAGAATGTTAAAGACGAGAACATCAGAATTCAATTGCCATTAATGCAAGACGATGGAACTTGACTCAAAGGTAGTTACGACAGAATTTGGGTTCCTATGTCTGGTGGTATGCGGGAAGTAATTCTTGAAGAACTTCACCAATCCAAGTTCTCAATTCACCCTGGTAGCACAAAAATGTACAACGATCTGAAAGCCGAATTCTGGTGGCCAGGATTGAAAAGAGACGTTGGGTAATTTGTGGAAAAGTGCAGAACTTGTCGTCTAGTCAAAGCAGAGTACCAACAACCCTATGGTAGTATGCAACCTCTTCCTATCCCAGAATGGAAGTGGGACCATATTACTATGGACTTCATAACCAAGCTGCCCAAAACTCGTCGTCAACATGATGCCATTTGGGTCATTGTTGACCGATTAACAAAATCTGCTCACTTCATTCCCATTCGAGAAACATATTCACTGGACCGTGTTCCGAGATCTACGTGAACGAAATCGTCATCAGGCATGGTGTGCCTAAGTTTATTGTCTCTGATCGAGATAGTAGATTCACTTCCAACTTCTGGGCTGCCTTACAAAACGGTCTTGGTACTCGTATCGCAATGAGTACTGCGTATAGACCCCAATCTGACGGGCAAAGCGAAAGGATGATTTTAACTTTGGAAGATATGCTCAGAGCCTGTGTCATGGATTTGAGTGGTAACTGAGACGATCACCTCCCATTGGTTGAATTCTCCTACAACAACAGTTACCATTCCACAATCAAAATGGCACCATTCGAGTTCCTGTACAGAAGGAAATGTAGGACTCCAACCTGTTGGAGGGAAACAGGAGAAACTCCAATTGCTGGTCCAGCCTTATTGCAAGAAACAAATGAAAAGATCCAGCTCATTCAACAGTACATGAAAACAACGCAAGATCGACAAAAGAACTATCATGATCGCCGTCACAAAGCCATTGAATTTCAGAAGGATGATTGGGTGTATTTGAAGCTATCCCCAATGAAAGGTGTCACAAGGTTTGTAAAGCGAGAAACGCTATCTCCTCGATTTGTAGGACCCTTCTGGATACTAGAAAGAGTCGGGAATCAGTCCTATCACTTGGAATTACCAGACGAGCTAGCAGGAGTTCACCCGGTCTTTCACATTGGATACTTAAGAAAGAGTCTGGTGCCCGAGAAGGAACCATGGACTAATCGTTCAGAGATAAAGGTTGACGAACGGCTAAGGTTCGTTGATGAGCCCGAGTGCATTTTGGAAACAGAAGTCAAGAAACTTCGGAACAAGGAAATCAAGATGGTGCTGGTTAAGTGGAAACATGATAGGGGAGCTAACCACACTTGGGAATTGGAAGAAGACATGAAGACTAAGGTGCTGTTTGATTGCATAAGAGGTTAATTGTCTGATGTCTGATTCCACTTCTGATTGATGAGAGGTGGTCCTGATAAGATACTAAGATCTGATAAGAGAATTCAATAAGTCTGTTTGTTTTATAAATTATCTGATTCTGTTATTTTTATTAATTTTACATATTAATTCCCAAAACCAAACAGATATCATTGGTTAAAGTCAAATATCAAGTAAGAATAATATCATTGAATCAAAGTGATATATGTAAACATTTAATATCATTCAAATAACATTAACAAGATTTAAGTAAGAAACCAATTCAAGCTTATAAGTTATAATCAAGTAACATAAATGCATTCAATAAACATATAACCAACAAGCTTTCAAAAATCAAATAACAATTAAAGTTTATAAGTTATAATCAAGTTTATAAGGTTACGTTTATTAACTTCCAAATAACTTAAGTTCATAAGTTATATAGATATGTTATTGAAAAATAATAAATTTTATCAAAAAGTGTTGGAATATTTCTCGTTATAATAAATATGGTAAGAGGTAGGGTAAAGGGTGGGGTAGGTTGAGGGTGGGGTAAATAGGGTAGGGTAATGGTGTAGGGGTAGGGTGGGTAGGTTGAGGGGTAAGGTGGGTGGGGATGGGTAGATTTGAGGGGTAGGGTAGGGGTGAGTTGGGTAGGTTTGAGGGGTAGGGGTAGGAAGAGATAGGGGTAGGGTGGGGTGGGATAAGGAGGGGTGAGGTGGGGTGGGTAGGTTTGATGGGTTAGTGTAAGTATGGGAGTGGGGTGGGTAGGGTTAAGGGTGGAGATGGGGATGGGGTGGTATAAGTAAGTTAAGGGTAGTTAGGGTAGGGTGAGATTAGGTGGTTGAGGGTAGGGTATGTTGAGGGTGGGGTGGGGTGGGGTAGGGTAGGGGGTTTAGGATTGGGTAGGGTGGGTGAGGTAAGGTATGAGGTAAAGGTAAGGGTGGGATGGCATGGGATTGGGTGGGGTGGGAGAGACGTGTTTTTTTTTTTGGTGTGATAAGTGGTGATAAGTAGCATATCAAAGTCTTATCCTGATAAGACATGATAAGAGAATTTTGACTCTTATGTCTTCTGCATATCAAACGCACTTATCAGTATTTCCTCTTACCGAAAAAGAGGTTACCTCTGATAAGAGCCTGATAAGTGGCTATCAAACACCCCCTAAGTACCCAAGTCTGTTTAGCGCAGCATGACTTCGCGGACGAAGTTTAGGCATGGTGGAGCCCATGCTGTAACATCCCTATTTTTAATCATTTGTAATTTAACCATCTAAGACTCAATTTAATGCATTGATGGATTTATTATTTCAATTACGATCACAATTTAAAGATAAGAAAAGATGAGGAGAAATCCTCATCGTAGTCTTCTGAGCAAGCATAACTTGGAGAAACCGATCCGGACAATTAAAATCGGTTTAAATAATAAAATACGTAGTTGAGGGGTATAATGTGCAAATAGGTTGAATTAACAAATAAAAGGGAATTAATGCTCATAATTTCAAAACTCACTTTCTCTCTCCTCTCTCACCGTCTCTCAGACTCTCTCTCTCTCTCTCTCTCTACCTCACGATTTTAAATCCAAGAACACCAAAATCATCAAATTTGAAGAAGCAAAATTTGGATACAAGTTGGAAACAAGGAACTATAACTGCTACAAACATCAATTTGAGGTAAGATTCACTCAAAACTTCGAAATATTAAGTTTTGTGTTCGGTTTTTGGTGATGAACCGAAACACAGATTGTGATTTGAGATGTTGTTGCATATTGTAAATTTCTACAGATATATTTTAATCGTGTATAGTTGAAACTATGTACCAAATTTCAGATTCAGTTTCCACTTCTAAGTATGATTTTGAAGATTAGCGTGTGTTTTAGTGTTTGTGTTCATCGATATATGATGAAAAATGGACACAAATGGGTTAATTTGGTATATTAGTGTTATGTTATAAGTTAAAAGTGTACACTAAGTTCATATTTGCAATTATACATACAGAAACATGCAAAAATGGTAAAAAAAAATGAAATCTGGAAATTATACAAGTATGAACTCGGATTGGATGAACCGAATTCGGACCATCCGAATTCGGGCACTATTCATCCAAAGTTCGGACCAATATCTGAGTTCGGACCAATATCCCAATTCGGACCAACAGTCATTTCGGACCCTTACCCAATTCGGACCTTAACCTAATTCGGACCACCCCTATTTCGGACCATCCAAATTCGGATGTGGTACGAGTTCAGTACAATTACACTTAGTTTTCAGAATTTAAGCTTTAAACAATTACTGACATAAATTAACTATTACACTGACTTGACAGATCATTGTGGTGTTGTTTAACACACATTGATTCAGAGACAAATTACACCGTACAACCCACTGTGAGTAATAGATTATCATTCTAACATTTATTGTCTTTGCATTCACGTTTTACATATTCAATGGCATGTTCACATTCTTCATATACATCAATTGGCACTCATGATTGATTTGTTGTTATGATGCACACTCGTACTTGACATGTAACACACATGTAGCCAGCGTTCGTTTGAAAGTGCATCTATTTACATCATGTTTGCACTGCATGATCATTACTTCACAATCTGATGCGACCTGGACTGGGGCTGACAGCAGGCCACTGTCGGGGACTGATCATCCCACTCGTTATCCTGGTCAGGTTCGGCACATCCCCAATCAGCATTTGAACTGCCAACCCCATGCTTGCACTGCATGGTTTTACACATACTATGGGCTTTCACTGCTAGATTTCACACTATGCTAGTAAAGAAATACTTGTTGAATGTATAATCTGTTATCTCACTAAGCAAATTAGCTTACTGTTGACTCACAATGTTTTCAGGCAAAGGCAAAGGTGTAGCTGGACCTTCTTCTTAAGCATTTCAATTCAATATCCCGGAGACTTTAGAAGCTATTGGTACACGGATATTTGTAGCTTTGGGCTGGGATTTGATACTTTAAAACACTATATGATGTTGTAAAAGTTAGACATTATCACTGTAGACATGTACTCTTATTGCTTTAGTGTGGAACTGCTGAAATCTGAATTAAGCATCAATTTTAAGGGGAGTTCAGAGAAGAGATGATGATGAAGAAGGTGACCCAGAGATGCAACGAGACAGTGAGCTAGCAGATCTTCCACGTGAGACTACTCAGCAAGCTGAGATTCAAGGGGAGCCTGGAACATCTAGTCCAGGAGCAGCTCAGGATAAAGGCAAGGCTCCCGAAGCATCAGAATTAGTCGAACAAGAAATGATTGGAGCCTTGGCCGATATTGATGATGATGATGAGATGAATTTTGATTTTGAAGATGATCTGGAAGAACTCGAAGAAGGAGAGTTCATCCCGGAAAATGTTCCCGATTGAAACCCAAACGTTGAATTTATTGATGAAGAAGACGAAGCTGATGAAATCGTCATTCAAGGTCAAACAGTCACAGAGCAATACATTAATACGAACCAGCGTCCGATAGATCTAGACGTTCTGAAGTTGATGATAAATGATGAATCGGATGATGATGCAACTCAAGAAACAGATAAGGAGCTAACTAATGAAGGAAAGAGACAGCTTTGGTTCAGAAAAGAGGAAAAGAAGACTGAGTTAGCTGTGAAATAGAAAATGAGATTGTCAAGTCCAGGAAAACTATCTGGAGGCATTCTTAGTTGGTTTTTCGACAGAGAATTATAGCTTTTTGTGCTTAAAAGAAGAGATGAGCTCCAGTATCTGAAGAGAAAACTAAAAGTCTTCAATACATTGCTTAAAGTTGAAGTAAAAGAACTGGCATGGAAGAATCTGATCAACCTAGGAGACGACCAGTATGCAGAAGTGATAGCTAGAATTATTAGAAAAGAAGGTCGGTCTGGAAGGTTTGATCGAATTAAGCCAAGGGAAGGAAAGAGAGTTATGGATGAGTCAAGGATAGATACATTGACCGGAAAGCCTTGGATGAAGATGTTTTACAAGTCGGTTCGATGCCTAAAGAAGCTTCCATTGAAGCCAATGCCACGGGATGTTCTGACAAATATGAAGTGGTGGTTCGTTGATAATGAAACAGCTGAGGCAGTTATGGAAGATCAATACGAAAGAGTTATTTTGAAAGTGTGTGACCCTCTGCACCTCGTAAACCTTTCTCAGGGCGACTTGCTGAAGCTTCATGAGCAACCGATCTACTTTCATGAAGGTTGGAGATCTGAAGCCAAGAAGTACCAGAAAGTTGTAAAGGTTTGTGTAGAACAGGGATTGTATGCTGGTAGCATTTTAAATAAGCCTAGTTCTAAAGATTAATTGAATATCTAATTAGAAGCTTTCGTCAAGGGGGAGTCTGTTAGTGCACCCTGTGTGACGATAGCAGTCTAAGTATAGATAGTCTTTTGTAATAGATCAGGCTTTGCAAATACAAGTTATATATGTTTGATCTGTTTGTGTTTGATGTTTACTTAAGTTCAAACATAAGTTCAAGAACAAGTTCAAAAATAAGTTCAAGAATAAGTTCAAGGCTAGGGTTTTGAACTTAGTGAAGCTAAGTTCGAATTAGTAGTGGACAAGTTCGTGGGCTTGGGCCTAAACGAACTTGTCTAAGCTAAGTTCGAACTTAACCTCTATAATTAAGATTTAATCTGTTTGAATAAAGGACTTTTGCAGAGATTAGCATCCAGAGCTCGTATAGTGCACGTATGAACTTGTGAGAGTTCAGAGAGTCATTTTGGAGAAATACACATGTCGGGCCGTTCGTCGTATCGACTATCATTGTGTTCGTCTCCAGGTTTCCGTGTGTGATCGATCCATTAAACCCCTTACGAGGATTCCGCACTCGTTGGAAGGTGTCGCGTCAAGATCAGATCCGTGTGTTGGTGACCTTACAATCTATATAGTGTTTCCTCGAACATACACTTAACAACTTGTGGTTTAACTCAAAATCATCTAAGTAAGTGGATTTTAGGACTTTTTAGGATGTAAAATTGTGAATTTTAAGTTTAATCTAACCGAATACTAGGTGGTTCAAATCACGAAGTATGGGTTATAAAACTTGATTTAAATCATCAATAACATCGATTAGAACCTATTAGGACTAGATTCATTAGTAATTTAAGTCTAAAAAGGTTTACATCATGAGATTGAACTTGAAAATGCCAACTTCGAACTTCTTCTACATGCTTAGAACTTGTTCTACCAGTCTCGAACTTGACGGGTCTTCGAACTTAATGAAAATATCTGCAAGTTCGAAGATTGACAAGTTCGAAGGAGTTTCTAGAATTTAAATAAGTTTGAAGGTCGCCAGACTGTTCGAACTTAAGTAAGTTCGAAGGAACTGTTTTCTCGAATTTAAGTAAGTTCGAAGGTAATTAAGTTCGTTCGAACTTAATCAAGTTCGAATGACTTAAAACTTTTTGTAAAATTGATTTTTTACATTTTAATTGTTTGTTGTATGTGTAGTAATGGCTGATCGTGCTTTTTACAACAAGCACAATATGATATTGACCATAGATCTACAGGCAGCTGAGGCTCAGCCATACCGACAACTGTTGGAGTTTTTCACTCAGTCCAGGGTCGCGTATGCTCTGACACATAATCCAACGCTTATACTGCAGTATATCAGCTAATTCTGGTCATCACTACATGTCGACAGTTCAGTAGTGCCTCCGCTTTTGAGGGCTACAATCAGTGGACAGCCTATCTCATTTACTGCAGACAATCTAAGGACAATTCTTCAGTTAGGTACAGCCGATCAACAAGATGGGCCGATTGATTTTCCAGCATCGATAAGGCAAGCGGCCTTTCAACGAATGGGGTATGCTCAGGATCTGACTAAAGCCTCTTACGTGAAAAGTGGCGTAATAGGACAATGGAGGTATTTGATGCACGTCATGCTGGTGTGCTTCGCACCGAAGAAAACTGGATTTGATACGATGATATCCAAGCTTCAATCGGGAATGATCTCATTGGTATACAACAGGCCATTTAGTTTTTCAGGCTTTTTCTTTGAGGAATTCTCCACCAGATCACAGCTCCTGCACGAGAACGATTTTTGATGTATCCACATTTTGTGATGATGATCATAAGGTACTTTCTGCCAAATCTTCCACAACTGCCAGAAAAAGTTGCAGTGGCAGCTATTGATAAGAGAATTTTCGCAGATTGCCAATCACACAACTCTAGGAGGGCAGAGCACGTTAGGCCCCAAATGACTCCTCTATTCGGAGCCATCATAGATCCAGAGTTTGTGGCACCAGATGCTGAAGAATGGGAAGTCAATGAACAACAACAGCAAGCATCGGCTCAATAAGCACCGGTTGCTCCAATACCTTCTCCACAAACTACAGCAGCGGTAAGCTGGGGCTTCTACATCAGGACCCCAGGCTGACCCGATACAACAGACGTTGGAGGAGATTTTTGCACAAGGCGCAGCAGCTCAGGAATCAGTTACAGAGGAGATGATTAACGATATTCTGGAACCGTCTGGGGCATTGAATGACATTTTTGACGACATTGAGAACTACCAGCCTGAACAAGCAACAGAATGGAATGTGGAGTCTGAATCTGATTCAGACTCAGATTCAGATTCTGAGGGAGACAGAAGGGAAGCTGCCAATCCCTCCACAGCGTTTGAGACACATGGATCTCGGCTTGTAGTACGCCGACAGAAAGTTCGTCGTCCAGCATTCAAACTCCGTGATGAAGATGACGGAGACGAAGATTTTGTTATTGAAGAAGAGGCGTTGGTGGCAAAGCAACAAAGGGCCAAGCGCCAACGCCTGGCTCAAGAAGCTCCATCCACCTCAATCGCCGCTCCATCCGCCACAACCGCCACTCCATCCACATCAACAGCCGCTCCATCAACTTCAACCGCCATTCCGTCATCATCCACAGCTACCGCTTCTACTACATCACCATCCACTTCATCAGATGACCAAGGCTTCTCGCAATTGAAAGCTAAGGTCGATTTCCAATCAGTCCAAATTCTCCAACTCACAAGGGCAGTCACCGAGCTTCAACAGCACAATACTCAGATGGATCAGCAGAATGTCTATCTACAACAGACTGTGGCTGCCCAGCAAACTCAGATTGTAACTCTTCAGACCCTAGTAGAGCAAATATTAAAAGATCGTGCAGCTCACGGGGAGAGTTGTAAAGGAGACGAGTTGAGGGGAGCCAGGAGAGAGGATGAAGGAGGTGACCCCGATGCTCAACATAAGGACAATGAGCCCGCAGATCTTTCACAACAGACAGCTCAGCAAGCTGATGTTCAGGGGGATCCTGGATCATCAGGCTCAGGAAAAGACAAAGGCAAGGCTCCCGAAGCATCTGAAAGCATTCAAGATGAAATTATTGGAGCCTTGGCCTGATTGGAAGACAAAGATGTAATGTTTGATTTTGAAGATGATTTAGATATGGAAGGGTTTGAGGAAGGGGAATTCATTCCTGAATATGTTCCAGATTGGAAATCAGATGATGAAATCGTGGTAGATGAAGAGGATGAGGTTGATAAGATAATAATTCAGAAGCAACCTATCACAGAGGCATATACAACTGAAGAGCAGAACGTGATTGACATAGAAGTTCTTAAAGCAGCCTTAGATGCTGAATCAGAATCTGAAGTGCCTGATAGGGAGCTTACAAAAGAAGAAAAGAGAAAACTTTGGTTCAGGGCGGAAGAGAAGAAGAACGACTTGGCTATGAAAGAGAAAATGAAGATGCCAAGTATTGGGAAATTGTCTGGAAGCATACTCAGCTGGTTCTTCGACAGAGATCTGCAGCTATTCATTCAGAAGAGGAAAGATGGGCTTCAATATCTTAGAAAAAGGCTGAAGGACTTCAATTCTTTGCCCAAGTGTGAGATAAAAACTTTAGCCTGGAAGGAGCTGATCAATATTGGAGACGACCCCTATGCTAAAGTCATTGCTAAGATATCGGAAGGGAAGGTCGGTATAGAAAATTTGAAAGGCTTAATTCGAGAATAGGCACGCGAGTAATGGACAACACAAGGATAGATCCTCTAATTGGCAGGCCTTGGATGAAAATGTATTACAAGCATGTTAAGTGCCTAAAGAAAGTCCCACTGAAGAGTATGCCACAAGATGTTTTGAATAATTTGATGTGGTGGTACATTGATAGTGAGACTGGTGAGGCTGTGATGGAAGATCAAGAGAGAAGGTAATTTGAGAGTATATGATCCCCTGCACCTTGTCAACCTGTCTAAGGATGACCTGCTTAAACTTCATGGTCAGGAAATTTCTTTTGATGAACATTTGAGATCTGAAGGCAGGAAGTATCATAAGGTTGTCAAAGTTTGTGTTGACCAGGGACTCCATGCAGGTAGTAATTTTAATAAGCCTAGTTCTGTAGACTAATGAATATCTAACTAGAAGTTATCGTCAAGGGGGAGTCTGTTGGTACACCCTGTGTGACGATAGCAGTCTAGATATGTAATAGATAGTCAAAGGTAATAGATGAGGCTTTATGAATACAAGTCATGTGTGTTAGTTCATGATTATGTATGATATCTACATTTGCATGTTAACTTCTAGACTGTGAAGATAAGTTCTAAGGCTAATGGCCACGAACTTAAGTCACCCCAGACGAACTTAGTTGAACTAAGTTTGTAGGGTGTTGGGCTTGAACTTAATTAAGTTCGTGGGCTTGAGCCTTAACAAATTTAGCTGGTTTAATTAGAACTTAATCAGTTTAGTTTCATAATCTTTAGAGAATACGAATTTCAGAGCAAGCATTGTGCACGTGCGAGCTAGATAGTTTTTTAGAGAGTTTCTTGGAGCAATACACCGTGTGGGGTCGTTTCTTACATGGGCTAGCATCGTGTTCGGCTTCGTATTCTGCGCGTAATCATTCTGTTAAGCGTCTATCGAGGATTCCGCACTCGTTGGACGACGTCGCGCCTTGATCTGATCCGTATAAGTGGTGACCTTACATCAACCGACCATTATCTTAGGCAGACCTTTCTTAGCCACAATTAATGCTCAAATTAATTGTAGGACAGGAGCAGTGGATATTGCCTTTGGTAATCGAAAATTGAGATTGAATGTGTTTAATGCTTCAAATGTCTCTGCAATCGATTCAGAGTGTTATCTGATAGATATGGTGGATGAACTTGCGCAGCAGCATAGTTCGTTAATCAACACCAAAGATACTACTAAGTTATTCTCTGTTGAGCATGAATTAGCTGAGTTGAATTCTCATGAGTGTGATAAGTTAGAGGTAGTCATGGAATCCACATTAGATTCGAAACAACCACCGTGGACCCATAGGACTGAAAAATTACCTACTGATTTACCGCAATTAGCAAAACCTTCAATAGAACAACCACCTGTTCTAGAGTTGAAGGAGTTGCCAGATCATTTAAAATACGCTTTCTTAGGTCCATATGACACTTTTCCTGTCATAATTTCATCGGATCTGACTGAAGCACAAGAAAAAGCCTTACTGCAAGTTCTAGTCAAATATAAAGAAGAAGTAGGATGGACTATAGCTGATTTAAAAGGAATTAGTCCCACTTTGTGTATGCACCGAATTATTATTGTTTCCTCGATGGATATTCTGGTTACAATCAAATTCCAATCCATCCAGAGGATCAAGAGAAAACTACATTTACTTGTCCATATGGCACCTTTTCCTACCGAAGGATGCCGTTCGGACTATGTAATGCACCCGCCACATTCCAGCGCTGTATGATGTCGATCTTTTCAGATATGGTGGGAGGTTCTCTTGAGATATTTATGGATGATTTCTCCATATTTGACAAAACATTCGAAGATTGTCTAGGACATTTAGAGAAAGTCCTAAAGAGATGCACTGAAACCAACTTAGTACTAAGTTGGAAGAAAAGCCACTTTATGGTAAAAGAATGGGTAGTCTTAGGTCACTTTGTGTTCGAAAGAGGCATGGAAGTAGACATAGAAAAAGTTCAATTGATATCCTCACTTCCACCCACCCCCCCCCCCACCAACGTTAAAGGAATAAGATCATTCCTAGACCACGCTGGTTTTTATTGGCGTTTTATTAAAGACTCCAGTGAAATCTCAAGGCCGTTACACAATATTCTATCAAAAGATGTTAAGCTTAATTTTGATGAGTCGTGTATGCAAGCATTTGAGAGGCTTAAATCAAAGTTAACTGAAGCGCCAATTCTGCAATCTCTAATTGGTCTCAACCTTTTAAGATCATGTGTGATGCGAGTGACTGTGCAGTTGCTGCTGTATTAGGTCAGAGATTAGAGTAAAAGCCAGTGGTGATTTATTATGCAAGTAAAACTTTTAATGAGGCACAAATTAATTACACCACTACGGAAAAAAAAATTATTAGCCGTAGTGTTTGCTCTAGATAAATTCAGATCTTATATTTGGGGGGAAAAAGTAATTGTGTACTCAGACCACAGTGCTTTACGACATTTCTTGGCAAAGAAGGATGTTAAGCCTTGATTAATTCGGTGGATCCTTCTATTACAAGAATTTAATTTAGAAATTAAGGATAAGAAAGGCACAGTAAATGTTATTGCCGATCATTTATCAAGGCTTCATTTAATCCCAACAAACTCAACTGATCAAATCAGAGACTCCTTCCATGATGAACAATTGTTATCAGTATCCAAAATTCCCTGGTTTGCGAATTTAGTTAATTATTTCGTATCAGGAAGATTGCCAGAGCACTGGAACTCACAATAGAGAAAATACTTCTATGCTCAAGCAAGGCAATACATTTGGGATGAGCCTGATTTATTTAAAACAGGAGCAGATCAAATCATGAGACATTGTGTCCCTAATTCGGAACACGAAGATATTCTTAAACACTGTCATGCATATTGTAACATCCTTAAATCTAAATTATTGTAATTTAGA
The DNA here is from genome assembly GCA_020465985.1 of Centrapalus pauciflorus. NCBI lineage: Eukaryota > Viridiplantae > Streptophyta > Magnoliopsida > Asterales > Asteraceae > Centrapalus > Centrapalus pauciflorus. The sequence continues at coordinate 121,009 of JAANYP010001122.1, forward strand.
TTAATTAGTTGGAAATTTTGTAATTTATATAATCAAGTTGGATTATGAAAGATGATTATGTATCCGGATATTTAAAAGTTGGTTGCTATTTTAAGAAATTAAGAAATTTGAGAATTTCAACATTTAGTTATTAAGTATGATTTTTAAAATGTTAGTGATGATGAAAATCAGTATTTAATGAAATCAGATAAGTAAAGGGGCTAAATGTGTAATTAGCCAAAAGTTGGGAAATAAAAAGACTTTTAGTCTTTCATTTGGTTCATTTCATCATTTAATCTCCAAAGGCTCTCAATCTCTCACTAAAAATCTGCTGAAAATTCAAAATTCTAGAACAAAATTCGTGGAATTAATCTGATTGTAGACAAGATTCAAGTGGATTTGGAGGTAAGAACATAGTCTTTAAGTTGAGGTTTTATTTCTAAGAATAAATATGTAAAAATTCGGATTTAAAATCTGAGAAAATGTGGTTGCATGTATGTTTTAATAGTTGGAAATCATTCTTGGAAGATTAGAAGCATTTGAAACAAGAATCGTTGGTTAATTCGTCCTAAACGGTAATAAATCTCAACTTTTGTAAGTTTTTGTGTTCTTGAGGTTTTCATCATATTGGTCCAAAATAGACTAATTTTGATGTTATTGATATGGAAAATGGACCAAAAGCACTCAATACATAAAAATAATCAGATGTATGGATTGCATGTTGTTAAAATTGAGTTTTGGAAATTTTTACTTAGAAAAACCGTAGCTGCGACCTGAACTTCTGCAGGTCGACTCAGCAAGTCACAAGGGGTGACTCGGCGAGTCGCCAAGAACACTTGAATAAATCTTCAAAAATGCATAAGTGTTGGATCCGAATTCAGATGAGAACCGAACTCGAATAAGACCCGAACTCGGATGGGTCAAAAGTAATTCGGATGGATCCGAAATCCGGCCGAGGATCCAAAATTCAGACCTCAACTCGGCGAGTCGGCTGCAGTTTATGTGAAATTCGGATGGGGTTTTAAGTACCCGAAATTTCTGGTTAATCAAACACACTTTTGAGATACTTTTTGTAACATATTAAGGTAAATAAAGGAGGGTTAATTGGGAATAATCACACCTAGAATGATGAGATTAAATTGTGAGTTTCGGATGACGGTTCCAAATATTGTAACACTTTTAATTGTACAAATTGATGCTCACTTGTAATTAAACATATTTATGATATGTTTTCCTTATGGAAATGTAACAGGTCCCTTGTGGTGTTGTTTAACCCACAGTGGGGTACTTTTGTGAATCCGGTTGAATGCCCAAGGAGAAATAAAATAAATTGAAGTTAATTAACGCACCCACAGTGAGTACATATGATTTCGCATGTTTATATCTGCTTTATGTTAGCTATTGCCTGCTGAGACATGTTGTTTCACTTTCGTTTGGAATTCTACTAACTTGCGTAGATTTTGATGCACATTGTTGCTCGTTGCATGTCCGTTTTCTTTGTTGTGCATCTTTCGATGGATCGGCAGGTCTCATCTGTTATTCCGATGTTACTGCGCTATATGGCCCGGAGATGATCCCTCCAAGGTTCTGGTAGGCAGTAAGTCATCCCTGATGTTATGTCTGTCTCAGATGGTTGGTTTAAATGCCGAGCTTTGGGCTCGTAAGAGCTGCGGCTCATGTGTCGTACTTTGTGTACGTAGAGAGTATACGACGTGCGTCGTCGGTGTTACTCTTGGGGGCTTCATAATGATTTATAGAATGCGTAAATCTGTGTATTCACTAAGCTTTGCTTACCCCTCAGTTATTGACATTTTTACAGGAAAAGGTAAATCCGCTGCAGGACCTTCTAGCTAGGTCATTAATTGAAGACGTGAAGAGATCTACTACTCATCTTGGTAACTGAATCGTGGGATTATTATTATAATACATTTGGGATGATGTAATAAATTTTGAGTATGTGGACTTAGACTTGAAACCTTATAGCACCGTAGGGTGTTTAAAACAGTTGAATTATTTTTATTATGTACTTTAATGCTTCTGCAATTATATTAAGCTTTCAAATTATTATGTAATCATGTGTTTGGTGATTAATCCTGAGTGTATTGTAATGGTGGTTATTGTGGCAAGGGTGTCACAGCGAATGGTATCAGAGCAGTAGTTTGAGATTTAAGTGTCCGTGAGGTCTTGGTCTCAAACATTAAGTGATGATATGTAGTGGTTTAAGTAATGATCTGAACTAAGATAGGTTATGATCCAATAATCATAAGAAGTTGACTTTCATACGGGACAATGGGTTGTGTCTTTAAATAAATGACATGTTACTAAATAAGTTATATGTTTTATATTTCAGAACATGTCTGGAGGACGAATGACACCCGAAGAAACAAGAGAAATGATGTTAGCCATGATGGCTGAGCAGAATAAGATGATTCAAGACCCGTTTCGGGTCGAGATAAGGCCGAAGCTAAGAGAAGAGAAGACAAGAGGAAGAACAAGGAAAAAGAGGGAAACAATAATGAACAAGATGACAACGTTGGGTCATCTAACAAGCCCAAAGGTTGTCGGTTTAAGGACTTTATGGAAAATGGAACAGTCGAGTTTAATGGATTTGGGGACGTTGTTGCCACACTTGAATGGATAACAGCAACCGAACGGACATTCCGAATCAGCGATTGTGCTGAGAAGGATATGGTTCGGTATGCTACTGCTATGTTCACCAAAGACGCGGTCATGTGGTGGAATTCCATGGTTAACGCCTTAAACTTGGAGAAAGTATCTGTTATGACTTAGGCTGAGTTAATGAACGCCGAAGATTGGAAGCGAAGTTTATGACTCTTACGCAGGGGACTAAGACTATGTCCCAGTACGCTGTGGAATTCACGAGGCTGAGCCTGTTTGCGCCTCATCAAGTTGATACCGAAGAAAGGAAAGTAACCAGGTTCGAGGCTTGTTTGGATATGGAGATTAGGAGGGTTATGAGCAACGTCCGCTACCCTACATTTGCTGGATTATTAGAGGCTGCCAGGAATGTAGAGCAAATTCTGATTATGACAGGGTATTCAATTGGGTCTGTCGCTGTTGTAACACCTTACTTTTTATTTGCATTTCTAATTTTTAGTAATTTTGAGCGATTTGCGTAAAATGATGTAATTTCGAGTTTTGGTATAAATAGGAGCCGAGAGTTCATTTTCCTCATTTCTTGCAAACCAAATTCTTTTTTTCAGAGCTCCTCTCTCTAGAATTGAACTTCTCTCTAGCTTTTCTCCCAAACCGACCGGCCAAATCTCGTGTTCTATACGTTAACGGAAAGATCTCGAAGAGTACTACGTGAATCTCCTATTGCATGTACGATTTCATACGGATTTGAGGTAAGAATCGATCTTTTCGTTTTCTGCATTTTCGGTTTTGAAGATATGAGATTCGAGTCTATCATTTACAGGTGATTTAAAGCTAATTTCGCATGGGTTTTACTAGAATTTGATAGATTAAGTATAGTATACTCGAACCGAGGCTTATTACTTAACTTATTTGTGATTTGTAGACCTGAAAAGCATGTTTTAAAGCAAGGATGTGACAGGATGGTATCAGAGCGTTAGTTTGAGGGATTCAAGTGTTAGCAATAACACTTGGACTCAAACTTTTAAGCAAAGATCTTAGCTTCGAATGTCTAGGCTTTAACTTGACCTGAGATAGGCTTTGACTTTGCTTTAGGAATTGGGAAATGGGGTAGAATAGGAGTTATGCCTATTCTTATGCAAGTATTATTTATATAATTTCAGAACATGTCTGGATCTGGTGAAGGAGCTGGAGGTGGACTCACTCCTGAACAGATCATGCAAATAATGCAAACAATGCTTAACGAGAATAATGAGCGTCAAGCTAAGTTCTTGCAAGATCAGTTTCGTGCTCGTGATGAAGCCGAAACTAAGCGTAGAGAAGAACGTAGGAAAAAGCAACACGATGACACTGGACGCCACAACGATGACACTGACGAGGAGGAAGCTCCTGTAGTCCCTCCTAAGGGCTGCAACTTCCGTTACTTTAAGGCTTGCGGAGCTCAACCTTTTAAGGGTGCTGCAAATTCGATCGAAGCGCTTGAGTGGATCACTGGCATTGAGCGGATTTTTCTCATTAGTAACTGTGCTGAAGAATCCAAGGTCAGCTTCGCTACTACACTGTTCGAAGGTGGCGCAGTTATGTGGTGGAGGTCTCAGGAAAACATGCACGGAGCCAACTGGATTAAGTCCCTATCTTGGGATGAATTCAAAGTTATTTTCTTTCGTCAGTACTGCCCAGCTGATGAAAAGAAGCGTTTGGAAGAGAAACTGATGTCTCTTACTCAGGGAACCAAATCGGTGACTGAGTATGAGATAGAATTTACCCGATTAAGCTTGCTGTCTGACTATCAAGTAGCTACTGAAGAGCGAAAGATCGACCGTTTTCTGATGGGTCTGCATCCTGAATATCAGAAGTTCTTGAAGCACCGGGGATATACCAACTATGCTGACTGTGTTGAAGCTGCTCGAATTCTCGAGCAGGATTTTATTCGAGCTGGAGGAGTTCCTACTTCATCTATTAACCCTACTTGTCCATCACCGCCCAAGAAATCGCGCACTGGAAGCTATTCTGGATCTTCATCCAGATATTCTCAGCCACAGTAGTCTCAATACCGACAGTTCAGCTCGCCTCCGGCACAGCAAACTCGATCTTATGCGGTACATTCTGAGCCGAGGCAGTGTCGCCGCTGCCAGAAGTCACACATTGGGCGTTGTAACCCCAATGATGTGAGGTGCTATGTGTGCAACGAAATAGGACATAGCAGTGAAGAATGTCCTAACAAAGTTAAAGTTTGCAACAACTGTTTACGCCCTGGACATAATGAGCATGCATGTACGCATCCGTTCAGCATGATTTACCCGAGTGCAGACCATCATCCGCGATTGCAGCAGCAGCAATACCGACCTCAGCAACAACATCAACAACAACAGCAAAGACAAAATCAACCGGCCCGGCATAGCACATCGCGAGGAGGTTCTAGTCGCCGTAACGAGCCAGCTCGGAGTCAGAATCGCGCATTCTAGATAACGGTCGAGCAAGCAAAGGAAATACCAGATGTGGTATCTGGTATGTTTCTCGTTAACTCTGTACCTGCTAGAGTTATTTTTGATTCAGGAGCCAACCGTTCCTTCATATCAAATTCATTTGCATCTAAACTTGGAATTGCACCGTCTACTCTACCTGTTATACTTGATATCGAAACGGCTAGTAATGTAAGTGTGTCTACCGATAAAATTTACCGTGACTGCATTATTCTGCTCGACAACTGGACCTTATTCCGATGGACTTTCATGAATTCGACGTCATCGTGGGTATGGATTGGCTTGATCATCATGACGCCAGCATTGTCTGCAAGAAGAAGTTGATAAAGCTCACTGCTCCGGATGGCCGCAATATTTGCATCTACGGTGACAGAAAGACAGGTGAAATATGTTTAATTTCTGTAGTCAAAGCTAGGAAGCATATAGCTAAGGGTTGCGTGTCATACTTAGCATATGCGATAGATGCTAAGTCTGAAAAGAAAGCATTAGCCGAGGTTCCGATAGCCTCTGAGTTTCCCGATGTCTTTCCCGAGGACATCTCTGGACTCCCGCCAGACCGTCAGGTGGAGTTCAGAATTGATTTAGTGCCCGGCGCGGCACCAATTGCTCGAGCCCCTTATAGACTTGCACCTGCAGAGATGCAAGAAATGATGAAGCAATTGCAAGAATTGCTAGATAAGGGACTCATACGACCAAGTTCATCTCCCTGGGGAGCTCCTGTTTTATTCGTTAAGAAGAAAGATGGGACTCTCCGGATGTGCATTGATTATAGGGAGTTGAACAAGGTAACAATAAAGAACAAATATCCGTTGCCCAGAATAGACGATCTTTTCGACCAGCTTCAGGGAGCCAGCTACTTCTCAAAGATCGATCTTAGATCAGGTTATCATCAGCTCAAAGTTCATGAAGGAGACGTCCCTAAAACGGCTTTCCGTACCAGATATGGGCATTACGAGTTTCTTGTTATGCCCTTTGGCCTTACAAACGCTCCTGCGGCGTTCATGGATCTAATGAACCGCGTTTGTAGACCAATGCTCGATAAGTCTGTTATCGTCTTTATAGACGATATTCTCATCTACTCAAAAACTGAAGCTGAGCATGCTGTGCATCTTAGAGAGCTGCTAGAGTTGCTGCGCAAAGAGCGACTTTACGCCAAGTTCTCTAAATGCGAATTTTGGCTGCGACAGGTGCTTACAATCTCGATTTATTCATTTTTTAGCTTATGTTTTCTTAAATTTCATGTTCAGCGTTAACTTGCAAATCTTGTATCTTATCAGATACAATTCCTTGGTCATGTGATATCTGGTGAAAGAATCTCTGTGGATCCTTCTAAGATAGAAGCAATTCAAAATTGGGAAGCTCCCAAATCAGCTACCGAGATCCGAAGTTTCTTGGGATTGGCGGGTTACTACCATCGATTCATTAAGGACTTCTCAAAACTAGCCATGCCTCTTACATCTCTTACTCGCAAGAATGTTCCCTTTATTTGGGAAGAAGCTCAAGAGAATGCATTTCGAACTTTAAAACAGAAACTCACCAAAGCGCCTATTCTGGCCTTACCCGAAGGTAATGAAGACTTTGTAGTCTTCAGCGATGCTTCATATCAAGGGCTTGGGTGTGTTTTGATGCAAAGAGGCAGAGTCATAGCATATGCTTCTCGCCAACTTAAGGATCATGAAAAGAGTCATCCGACTCATGACCTTGAACTTGCTGCTGTGACTTTTGCGTTGAAAACATGGCGTCATTACCTCTACGGCACCAAATGTCAACTGTATACGGATCACAAGAGCCTTAAGTATATTTTCAGCCAGAAGGAGCTCAACATGCACCAGCGACGCTCCATGGAACTCATCAAAGACTATGACTGTGATATTTTGTATCACCCTGGCAAAGCGAATGTGGTGGCCGACGCATTGAGTCGTAAATCCTACTCTGCTAAATGTCTCTATACCTTTACTCATACTTCGTTTTCATCAACTTTGATCGATGAAATTCTCGTTGCTCAAGCCAAAGCCCTAAAAGAAGAAAACCTCAACTCTGAGGACATGAAAGGGCAACTTCAGTTCTTAACCGATAGCCCTCCTGGCTTAAAGCTTTTCAAAAATCGTGTCTGGGTTCCCAAATTTGGTGATGTTCGACAGAAAATTCTTTCGGAAGCCCACTGTTCTAACTTCTCGGTACATCCTGGCAGCACCAAGATGTACAACGATCTAAAAGCCGAGTATTGGTGGCCCGGTATGAAAAGAGACGTAGGCCAATATGTCGATAATTGTGTTACTTGCCGATTGGTCAAAGCGGAGCATCAGCAGCCTTATGGCAGTCTACAGCCTCTACCGATTCCCGAGTGGAAGTTCGATCACATAACGATGGACTTTGTGATGAAGCTTCCGACTACGCGAAGACAGCACGACGCAATATGGGTGATCGTGGATCGTTTAACCAAAGTTGCGCACTTCATTCCGATTCGCGAGAATTACTCACTAGAGAAGCTGGCTAAGATTTATATAGACGAGATTGTTACTCGACATGGTGTGCCTCTGTCAATTGTTTCCGACCACGACAGCCGGTTCACTTCAAGGTTCTGGAGTGCACTGCAAGATGGTTTAGGCTCCAAGATCAGAATGAGTACGGCGTATCATCCACAGCCTGATGGCCAAAGCGAGCACACAATTCTTACACTCGAAGACATGTTGCGGGCATGTGTTCTCGAGTTTAGCGGTAATTGGGACGACCACTTGCCGTTAGCAGAGTTTTCTTATAACAATAGTTACCACTCATCCATCAAAGCCGCACCTTTCGAAGCCTTATACGGACGCAAGTGCCGAACTCCTACGTGTTGGCATGAAGCCGGTGAAGCACCAATCGCCGGTCCCGAGCTACTTCAACAGACTAATGACAAGATCAGAATTATCCGCCAACGCTTAGAAACTGCTCAATCTCGACAGAAATCGTATCACGACCGACGCCATAAACCTTTAGAATTCCAGAAGGACGACTATGTTGTATTAAAAGTCTCGCCGATGAAAGGTGTGTTCAGATTCGGCAAGCGTGGCAAGTTAGCACCACGATTTGTTGGTCCTTTCAAGATCACCGAGCGTGTTGGAACTCAATCTTATCTGTTGGACTTGCCAAGCGAACTGTCCAACATACACCCCGTGTTTCACGTTTCGCAGCTTAGGAAGTGCAAAGAAGATGACAGAGAAAAGTGGGCCGATCATCTAACTTACAAGATTAACGAGAAACTGCAATGTGACGAGCCTGAAGTTATTCTAGAAACAAAGATGAAGAAACTGAGAAATAGAGAAGTAGCAATGGTGTTGGTGCAGTGGAGGACTTCTCACGGAATTTCTCAGACCTGGGAATCTGAGCAAGACATGAGAGTTCGATATCCGCATCTGTTTGAGTCTTAGGTACTTCGAGGACGAAGTGCAAGCGTGGTGCGCTCATACTATAACACCTTACTTTTTATTTGCATTTCTAATTTTTAGTAATTTTGAGCGATTTGCGTAAAATGATGTAATTTCGAGTTTTGGTATAAATAGGAGCCGAGAGTTCATTTTCCTCATTTCTTGCAAACCAAATTCCTTTTTTCAGAGCTCCTCTCTCTAGAATTGAACTTCTCTCTGGCTTTTCTCCCAAACCGATCGGCCAAATCTCGTGTTCTATACGTTAACAGAAAGATCTCGAAGAGTACTACGTGAATCTCTTATTGCATGTACGATTTCATACGGATTTGAGGTAAGAATCGATCTTTTCGTTTTCTGCATTTTCGGTTTTGAAGATATGAGATTCGAGTCTATCATTTACAGGTGATTTAAAGCTAATTTCGCATGGGTTTTACTAGAATATGATAGATTAAGTATAGTATACTCGAACCAAGGCTTATTACTTAACTTATTTGTGATTTGTAGACCTGAAAAGCATGTTTTAAAGCAAGGATGTGACAGCTGCTGCTACTAACCCAACGCAACTGTCACCGCCGAAGCGCCAGCGTGAGGGAGGATACTCGGAATCTTCTCGCTCGTCACAGTATTCGCCTCAGCAATCTTATTGTCGATCATCTGTGTCTTCTGGTCGTGCTCGTGCCTACTTCATCAACACTGAGCCATAATATTGTAATAAGTGTCATCTGGAACACTTCGGCAAGTGCACTAATGGACGCGCTTGCTTTTGCTGTGGAGAGTTGGGCCATTTTCAGAGTGACTGTCCACGTAAAGCCGATGCCTGCCATAAGTGTGGGGTATGGGGGCATTATAGTAGAAACTGTAGAAAGAACGCTCCAGCAGCTGCTGGTCCATCTTCAACCCGATCATCTGGGGGATCTAGTGGTGGTTCAGTCAACTGCCAGAACCAGTCACAAAGGGCACCGGCTCGTGCATTTCAGATAACCGTGGAGGAGGCTAAGGAAAACTCAGAGGTGGTTACTGGTATGTTCATTGTTAACTATTTGCCTGCAAGAGTGTTATTTGACTCGGGTGCCATTAGATCATTTGTATCTACCATGTTTGCTCAACAACTGTCTATGCCTCTATCTAAGTTATCTGCTATACTTGACATAGAAACTGCTAGTAACACTCTAGTCAAAGTAGATTGTGTATATCGAAACTGTACGTTAGTGATTGAAGATGTAGTCTTCAATCTTGATTTGATCCGATAGAATTAAGTGAGTTTGATGTGATAGTCGGAATGGACTGGTTGATCGAAAATGAAGCCCATATAGTCTGTAAGAAGCGTATGATTAAGATAACCACACCGGAGGGGCGTGAGATCTGCATAACGGGGATAGGAGAAGTGGGGATCTGTGCTTGTTGACCATTGCGAAAGCCCGAAAGCTTGTTGCAAAGGGATGTAACGCCTACTTGGCATATGCTATTGATGCCAAGACTGAGAAGAATACTGTGGCCGATGTGCCTGTTGTATCACAATTCCCGGATGTGTTTCTAAAAGACTTGTTTGGCGTGCCGCCTGAGAGACAAGTGGAATTTCGTATTGATCTGATCCCTGGAGCTGCACCGGTAGCTCGTTTTCCATATCGCCTTGCTCCTACCGAGATGCAAGAAATGATGAAACAACTCCAGGAGTTGTTGGATAAGGGCTTCATTCGACCGAGTTCATCTCCGTGGGGAGCCCCTGTATTGTTTGTGAAAAAGAAAGATGGCACGATGAGGATGTGCATTGATTACCGGGAGCTGAATAAGATGACTATTAAGAACAAGTATCCGCTGCCGAGGATAGATGATTTGTTTGATCAATTGCATGGGGCAAGTGTGTTCTCCAAAATCGACTTAGGATCGGGGTACCATCAGCTGAAGGTACAAGAAGAAGACGTACCGAAGACAGCTTTTAGGACGCGTTATGGGCATTACGAATTTTTGGTTATGCCTTTTGGGTTAACCAATGCCCGGTTGTTTTTATGGATTTGATTAATAGAGTTTGCAGACCGATGTTAGACAAGTCGGTGATCGTGTTTATTGATGACATTCTAGTGTACTCTAAGTCTGAAGCAGAACATGCTGATCATCTAAGGGAATTATTGGAATTGTTGAGGAAGGAAAAGTTGTATGCCAAATTTTCAAAGTGTGAGTTTTGGTTACAACAGATTCAGTTTTTGGGACACGTAATTTCGGGAGCTGGGATTTTTGTAGATCCAGCTAAGGTAGAAGCAATAAAGAACTGGGAACCGCCTCGATCAGCTATAGAAGTCAGAAGTTTTCTTGGATTGGCGGGGTATTATCGGAGATTTATAAAGGACTTCTCGAAGATTGCAGTTCCTTTGACTGCATTAACGAAGAAGAATGCACCGTTTGTTTGGGAAACTGTGCAGCAAGAGGCTTTCGAGATCTTGAAGAAGACATTAAGTGAAGCGCCGATACTTGCTCTACCGGAGGGCAATGAGGATTTTGTGGTATACACAGATGCTTCGAGGCTGGGGTTAGGTGCTGTACTGATGCAGCGCGGGAAAGTAATTGTGTATGCCTCAAGACAGTTAAAGCAGCACGAAAAAGACTACTCCACTCATGATTTGGAATTGACCGCTGTTACGTTTGCATTGAAGTTGTGGAGACACTATCTGTATGGAACTAAGTGTCAACTCTATACAGATCATAAGAGTTTGAAGTACATCTTTAGTCAGAAAGAGCTTAACATGAGACAGCGTAGGTCTATGGAACTTATTAAAGACTACGATTGTGAGATACTCTACCATCATGGAAAGGCTAACGTGGTAGCCGATGCTTTGAGTCGCAAAGCTTATGCTAAGGATTGTTGTTACATGATGACGTCTACGATGTTAACTTCCACAATAAATGACGATGTTAAAGCCGCTCAAGAGGAAGACTTGAAAGAAGAGAATGTTAATGCTGAGGATATAAGGATACAGATTAAGAATATGGAAACGAGTGAATCTGGTTTGAAAGGACTTTATGGGAGAATCTGGGTAACAAAGTTTGGTAGTATGAGAAAGGTGATCATCGAAGAAGCAAATCAGTCTAAATTTTCTGTACATCCTGGGAGCACAAAGATGTACAACAAGTTGAAAGCAGACTTCTGGTGGCCGGGATTGAAGAAAGATACAGGTCAGTATGTTGAAAGATGTTGGACTTGTCGGCTTGTGAAAGCCGAACATCAGAAACCCTACGGCAGTCTGCACCCACTTCCCATTCCGGAATGGAAGTGGGAACACATCACTATGGATTTTGTCACGAAGTTGCCGAAGACTAGGCGTCAACATGATGCAGTGTGGGTAATAGTTGATAGATTGACCAAGTCGGCACACTTTATACCAATTAGGGAAAGCTATTCATTGGAGAAATTGGCTCAGATTTATATGGCTGAGATCATATCTAGACATGGAGTACCTAAGTCCATTGTATTGGATCGGGATAGCCGATTTACTTCAAGTTTCTGGTCAAATCTGCAAGGGGGATTGGGCACGAGGATCGCTATGAGTACAGCTTACCGTCCGCAAACTAATGGCCAAAGTGAAAGGACCATCCTGACACTTGAAGATATGATGCGGTCATATATATTGGATCTTGGTGGTAATTGGGACGATCATTTGACACTGATAGAGTTCTCGTACAACAACAGTTACCACGCGACAATAAAGATATATCCGTTTGAGGCCTTATATGGGAGAAGATGTAGGACTCCTACATGTTGGAGAGAAACTGGAGAAACACCGATTGCTGAGTCGGCATTATTACAAGAAACTAATGAGAAGATAGAATTGGTTCGACAGAACATGAAAGCGGCTCAGGATCGACAGAAAAGCTATCATGATAGGAGACATAAACCGATCAGTTTTGATGTGAATGATTGGGTTTATTTAGAAGTATCACCTATGAGAGGTATTACTCGTTTTGTTAAAAGAGGCAAATTAGCTCCGAGATTCGTTGGACCATTCAGAATAATAGAGAAAGTCAAAAACCAATCGTATCGTTTGGAATTGCCTGAAGTGATGTCGGACATACATCCGGTGTTTCATATAGGGTATCTCAGGAAATCATTCACTACTGGCAACAAGGATTGGGCTGATCACACTGAGTTACAAATCGACGAAAGGCTCAGATATGTTGAAGAGCCGGAGTGTGTCTTAGATACCAAAGTAAAGAAGTTACGAAGTAAAGAAATCGAAATGGTGCTTGTACGTTGGAAGCATCATAAGGGAGCAAATCATACGTGGGAAACAAAGACCGAGATGATGAAGAAATATCCACAAATGTTTGGATCCAAGTAACTTCGAGGACGAAGTTTGAGCGTGGTGGAGCCCATACTGTAACATCCTTAAATCTAAATTATTGTAATTTAGATTAATTAGTTGGAAATTTTGTAATTTATATAATCAAGTTGGATTATGAAAGATGATTATGTATCCGGATATTTAAAAGTTGGTTGCTATTTTATGAAATTAAGAAATTTGAGAATTTCAACATTTAGTTATTAAGTATGATTTTTAAAATGTTAGTGATGATGAAAATCAGTATTTAATGAAATCAGATAAGTAAAGGGGCTAAATGTGTAATTAGCCGAAAGTTGGGAAATAAAAATACTTTTAGTCTTTCATTTGGTTCATTTCATCATTTGAACTCCAAAGGCTCTATATCTTTCACTAAAAATCTGCTGAAATTCGAAATTGTGGAACAAAATTCGTTGAATTAATCTGATTGTAGACAAGATTCAAGTGGATTTGGAGGTAAGAACATAGTCTTTAAGTTGAGGTTTTATTTCTAAGAATAAATATGTAAAAATTCAATTTAAAATCTGAGAAAACGTGGTTGCATCTATGTTTTAATAGTTGGAAATCATTCTTGGAAGATTACTGAAGCATTTGAAACAAGAATCGTTGATTAATTCGTCCTAAACGGTAAGAAATCTCAACTTTTGTAAGTTTTTGTGTTCTTGAGGTTTTTCATCATATTTGGTCCATTCTGGACGAATTTTGATGTTATTGATATGGAAAATGGACCAAAAACACTCAATACATAATAATATATCAGATGTATGGATTGCATGTTGCTAAAATTGAGTTTTGGAAATTTTTACTTACAAAAACCGTAGCTGCGACCTGAACTTCTGCAGGTCGACTCGGCGAGTCGCCAAGAACACTTGAATAAATCTTCAAAAATGCATAAGTGTTGGATCCGAATTCGGTCAGGACCCTAATTCGGGTGAGAACCGAACTTAGATGGAACCGAACTCGAATAAGACCCGAACTCGGATGGGTCAAAAGTAATTCGGATGGATCCGAAATCCGGCCGAGGATCCAAAATTCGGACCTCGACTCGGCGAGTCGGCTGCAGTTTATGTGAAATTTGGATGGGGTTTTAAGTACCCGAAATTTCTGGTTAATCAAACACACTTTTGAAATACTTTTTTAACATATTAAGGTAAATAAAGGAGGGTTAATTGGGAATAACAACACCTCGAATGATGAGATTTAAATGTGAGTTTCGGATGACGGTTCCGAATATTGTAACACTTTTAATTATACAAATTGATGCTCACTTGTAAATAAACATATTTATGATATGTTTTCCTTATGGAAATGTTACAGGCCCTTGTTGTGTTGTTTAACCCACAGTGGGGTACTTTTGTGAATCCGGTTGAAAGCCCGAGGAGAAATAATATAAATTGAAGTTAATTAACGCACCCACAGTGAGTACATATGATTTCGCATGTTTATATCTGCTTTATGTTAGTTGTTGCCTGCTGAGACATGTTGTTTCACTTTCGTTTGGAATTCTACTAACTTGCGTAGATTTTGATGCACATTGTTGCTCGTTTCATGTCCGTTTTCTTTGTTGTGCGTCTTTCGATGGACCGGCAAGTCGCATCTGTTATTCCGATGTTACTGCGCTATATGAGCCGGAGCTGATCCCTCCGAGGTTCTGGTAGATAGTAAGTCATCCCTGATGTTATGTCTGTCTTAGATGGTTGGTTTAAATGCCGAGCTTTGGGCTCGTAGGAGCTGCGCTTCATTTCTCGTACTTTGTGTACATAGAGAGTATACGACGTGCATCGTCGGTGTTACTTTTGGGGGATTCATAAAGATTTATAGAATGCGTAAATCTGTGTATTCACTAAGCTTTGATTACCCCCCATTTGTTGCATTTTTACAGGAAAGGTAAATCCGCTGCAGGACCTTCTAGCTAGGTCATAATTGAAGACTTGAAGAAATCTACTACTCATCTTGGTAACTGAATCGTGGGATTATTATTATAATACATTTGGGATGATGCAATAAATATTGAGTATGTAGACTTAGACTTGAAACCTTATAGCACTGTAGGGTGTTTAAAACAGTTGAACTATTTTTATTATGTACTTTAATGCTTCCGCAATTATATTAAGCTTTCAGATCATTGTGTAATCATGTGTTTGGTGATTAATCCTGGGTGTATTGTAATGGTGGTTATTGTGGCAAGGGTGTCACACATATGCATGCGGTGGCCATTTCAGTGCTAAGAAAATTGGGCACCGGATATTGCATTGTGGGTTTTTGTGGCCCAAGATATTTAAGGATGCCTATGAATTTGTAAAAGGATGCACAAGATGCCAGCAAACCGGCGGCATTGCAAAAAAGGGATGAAATGCCCATGACCCCGATATTAATCGTTGAAATATTCGATGTGTGGGGTATTGATTTTATGGGACCCTTCCCTAAATCATTCGGGTATGAATATATCTTGGTCGTGGTAGAATATGTTTCCAAATGGGTGGAAGCAGAAGCTACAAGAACCAATGATAACTGGGTCGTCTGTAAATTTGTTAAAAGAAACATCTTTGTGTTAGGCACAAAAAGGCCTCAGTCAAACCTGTTCTGCATCTGAGGGGGAGATTATTAATCAAACCTGTTGATGCTCTTGAGGGTAAAAATTAAGGCCTGTTTATGTCTTAATAATACCTAAAAAGTGATTTGCAATATCAGTCCAAAGCTATTCTGCGTGTTGCATGTGTTGCAACTAAGACAGTTTGTCCAAGCTGTTCTGTCTGCTGAACAGGCTGGACATAAACTGTCTACGCTGCTCTACACTGGTGAGCAGCTTGGGCATCTTACAAGTGTTCTGTTCTTTGTGAACAGAACCTGTTCTTTGTGAATAGGCTAAACACTTTATGGAATGTGTTTCCAAGTCCTCATGTATTGTTTTTGACTACAAGATCAGTTTACAAAGTCAAAGACAAAGTGGAAATCAGAACTGCTCAGCCTGCCCAAACTGTTCTGTTACATGAAGACAAAAGGTTATTTGAAAAAGGGTGACAGACCTTTTTCTTATATCAAAATAGGACTTTACAAGGAAGAAAGACGCAAAGTTGACATTCCTTATTTGGCTAAAGGCAATGCAACAGTAGACAAAGTGAAAAGACAAAAGTTCTGCACATGTGAAGACAAGTCTGCTTTTCAGAAAAGTGCAGAAAAGTTATGTGGTCTTTTCAAACAAGACTTCTCCTTTTTCATTCCGTCCAATGAAGAAGTTTCTCTTAGATCCTCTAAGTGAGTATAAAAGGAAGCTTCTAAGGTCAGAAAGAATAAGCCAAAAAAGCTAAGTACTGAAGCCAAGAGTGAACGTGCAAGTGTGTTCTTTTCATGCATGCAAGCCTGCCTGTGTAATACAGTTTACTTATGTCTAAGCTGTTCTACATAAGCTGTCCCTCTAAGTCTTGTAAACACAGTGAGTGCTTCTTAGTGAGTGTATTCATTGTAAGCTAGTTTGAGTTTGTATTAGACTAGTGAACATACTGTTGTATCTGTCATCTCAGCTTGAACCTTTCCGCATTCAAGCTTGTTTGTAATTAACAATTTGTTGATAATACATACAAACATTGAGAAAATAGTCTGTAGTTTTTAAATAGCTGTATTCACCCCCCCTCTACAGCTTAAAGCTATATACTTTGGGAACCTCTCGGGACCTACAACTGGTATCAGAGCAGTTTAGAGTGTGTGTCATTCTAGATCTCTCATTCTCCCAAGTTTCCATGGACAACAGTGCTGCAAATTCCTCATACTATGACAATGGCTCAATGGGTAAACCTCCAAAGTTCAATCATCAGAACTTTTCTGGTTGGAAGTGCAGAATGATGCTCTACCTAGAGAATCTGGATGTACAACTACCAGAAATTGTAATGGAGGGTCCCTATGTGCCAACCTCTGTTACAACAATAACTCCTGCTGTTGAAGGAGCTGCTCCTGAGATCAGAACATTTGAGAAAGCAAAAGCTCAATGGTCTGATGAAGACAAAAGATTGGTGGCTCTTGATGCAAAGGCCAGAAACAATCTGGTCATCTCCTTACCTGATGATGTGTTCAAACAGGTTGAGAAGATGAAGACTGCCAAGGAGATGTGGGATACTTTGTGTACCGTCTATGATGGACCCACAATCACACTGGATAACAGGATTAACAATCTTGTTAGACAGTATGAACTCTTCTTTGCAAAACCAAAGGAGACTCTCACAGAAACCTACACCAGGTTTACTGCTCTTGTGAATGATCTCAAAGCTGTTGGGATCACTAAGGACAGCCTTACTCTGGTGAACAAGTTTTTGGACATCCTCCCTGAAGAATGGAATTACTTTTCAACAATTTTAAGAAATTCAAGTACAATCAGAAGTATGGATCTTGTCAACTTGTATGGATATTTACTAAATGATGAACAGTCAAGGCAACAGAAGAGAAATGCCTTGGAGATGTCTAAAAGAGGTGCAGCCTTTGTGGCTAATGTGAGACAGTCTGTGAGTCAGGTGAGTGATGTGTTCACTCAACCTGATCAACAGGATGATGACAAGGAGGAGGTGTCAGATGAGGAAGATAATGCAGATCTTGCTGAACAGGATGATGAGCAAATGATAGCTATGCTTGTCAAAAGGTTCAAACAAAAAGGTTTGGAAGAAACATGCTGCAAGGAAGTTCAGGTGCTGGCAAAAAGAAGGCATTTGATAAATCCAAGGCTGAGTGCTTCAAATGTGGCAAAACTGGCCATATAGCTGCTGACTGTGTGTCAAAAGCTGTTGGTCAGTCATCCAAACCATACAAGACAAACAATGATGATGGTTATAGGGTTAAGTACCTTATAGCCATGGCTAAGCTAAGGAAATTGGAAAACTCAGTGGGTTCCAACCGCCAAAAGGGACTCATGGCAGAGACTTGTGACTGGGAGGAATCTGATTCATCATCTGATGAAGAAGACAATCAATGTCTGATGGCCAACACTGATGTCCCATCAACAAGCAGTTTCAAACAGGATATGGCTGAATCTGAAGCTTTCAGCAGCTTAGAGAACTGGAATCCTACAATGATGTATAATGTACAAAATTTTATGGCTTACAGTTCTGAAGAAAAGATTAAAATGTTTGAATATATGCTAGTTGATTTGAAAGCTGCTGTTGAGAAGCATGATGCTTTATTATCTGAAATCTCCAAGCCTAAAACTGATCTTAAAACAAACTCCAGTAAACTGGACAGTTTCCATAAGTTGGAAACTGAGCTTGATGAATTAAAACACATCAACTCTATTTTACTAGAAGAAAAGAGAGAAACAGATATAAAGGATGCTAAGCTTCAAAAGATAGTTGACTCTTGGTGCCAATCTGCACAAAAAGTCAGCCATTGTATAAGTCAATAGATCCCTGCACAAATTCAAGCCTATCTTGGAGGGGATCTTGATACAGCAGCTTCCATTGTTGAGATTAATAATCTGAAAGAAGATTTATCCACTCTTGGTGAGCTTCCAAACACTTTTGTTCAAAAAGTGAATCGTAAACTAATCTCAACAAACAGGTTTGTCAGGCCTCAAAATACTGACAGCTCGTGTGAACCTAACTCAAAAGCTGGTGTTGGAATATGTTCTCCATCAATCCAGTCTGCTAAGTGCTCTGCTGATTCACACAAGCAAAAGAAAGGAAAACATGTCCAAACTACAGTTGTGGATACTAAACCTGTTGACAAAACAGGTTCTGGGTCCAAAGCTGATGGTAAAAGGCATAATAATCCTTTTGATGCTAAACATTTTGAAAACAAGTTTTCAAAAGTTAAGCAGTCTGTTTTCAACAAGGGCAAGACTCATGTTGAAAGCAAACCTGCTGTGATTTCTAATAAGTCTTCTAATCACAGTGGTAAACTGGTCATTAATGAAAATAAGTCTTTCAAAGCCAGAAAAAGTGATTATGCTGATAGGCATCATAAATCACATCTCGGTAGGGACAAAGGCAAAGTCATTGCTCAGCCTGAGAAAATTAGGAATAAGTTTCCCAAACCTGTGGAAGTTCAAAAGCCAATTAAGCTTCCTGTCTTTGACATTTGTCCTCCTAAAAAGAGGAAAGAAGAGACAGACAAAGCTGTGGCTATTGAATCCTCCACTCAAGCTGTTGATTCATCAAATAGCAATAAGCTTGCTAAACCTGCAAATAAAATCAACAAAAATAATTCAGAATGTGTTTCTGGAAGTTCTTCTTCCAAGAACTCTAAAAAGAGAAAATGTTATAAATGTGGGAAGAAGACACATCTGGCCAAGGACTGTCCTGAATCTGAGGACATGAGGCCTGTTGACTCTGATGGTTCTCTCACTGCTGTTACAAGCAGTGTTGGAAACGTATCAGTCAATGAAAGTGGTATCCAAGCTGATACCATTCACATTGGAAATATTAGTGTGGATATTATAAGTCCATCAACAAATGTTGATGAAGTAGGAGAACTCATCTCTGTGATGAGTTCCCCTAAAAATGACTAATATTTCTCTTATCACTCTGCAGGAAAAACAACCTTCCCAGGTTTGGTACTTGGACAGTGGCTGCTCAGGGCACATGACAGGTTGTAAAGAATTGCTGAGTGATCTCAGGCCTGAAAAAGGGCCAAAAGTCACATTTGGTGACAATGTACAGGGATCCACTGAGGGATATGGAACTCTTAAAGCTGGTGCTGCAGTATTCAAAAGAGTAGCCTATGTGGTTGGGCTAAAACATAACCTTGTTAGCATAAGCCAACTGTGTGATGCTGGCTACAAGGTTAACTTTGATGAGCACCTGGGTTACATATTGGATCCCCAAGGTAAAGTTGTGCTGTGTGCTCAACGAAAGAAAGGTGTGTATGTTGTGGACATGCAATCTGCTGATCCCACAACTGAAACATGCTTTCTCACAAGAACAAATGCAGACTTAAACTGGTTATGGCACAAAAGGCTGTCACATCTGAACTTCAAGAACATCAATAAACTCTGTAAGAAAGAGTTGGTGACAGGTTTGCCTTCTATAACCTTTGTTAAAGATAAACTCTGCACAGCTTGTGAGAAAGGCAAGCAGAGGAAAACATCTTTTAAATCCAAACATAATTTCTCTATTGATACTCCACTCTTCTTAATCCACATGGACTTGTTTGGACCTGTAAATGTCCCAAGTCTAGGAGGAAGAAGATACACTCTAGTAATGGTTGATGAGTTCTCCAGGTACACATGGGTGATCTTTCTGAAGAGCAAAGGAGAGGCTGCTAGAGAAATTATTGGATTTGTGAAAAAGATGGAGATGCTGAACTCTGCCCAAGTGAAGCAGCTAAGAAGTGATCATGGTACTGAATTCAGAAACAGTAGTCTTGAAGACTTCTGTGAAGAGAAAGGAATCACTCAAAACTTTTCAGCTGTAAGGACGCCACAACAAAATGGAGTTGCTGAAAGGAGAAACAGAACTCTCATTGAAGCTGCTAGAATCATGCTGTGTGCATCAGGTTTACCTTCATCATTCTGGGCTGAAGCTGTCAACACTGTCTGCTTCACCCAAAACAGATCCTTAGTGGTGAAAAGGTTGAACAAGACTCCTTATGAGCTGCTCAAAGGAAGGAAGCCAAATGTCAGTTACTTCCATGTGTTTGGGTGTCCCTGCTTCATTCTGAATCAGAGGGACCAACTGACAAAGTTTGAACCTAAAGCTGATGAAGGTATGTTTGTTGGCTACTCTGCTATCTCCAAAGCCTACATAGTATACAACAACAAAAGAAAGGTGATAGATGAATCTATAAATGTCACCTTTGAAGAGTCTAAGAATGCTTCCCCCAAAGCTGTTCCTGAATCAGTTTCAGGAGAACTTAACTTTGATGATCTGATGCATTCAAACAATGAAGAGGACGCAAAAGCTTCCACTACACCCAGTGTGGAACCTGTTAATCATGATGGGCATGATGATGATTATGTCAATACATCCTATGTGAATAAGTGTACTGACTTAATTACAACTGCATGTCCTGAACCTATCAATGCTGATTTTCCTAGTTCTTCTGCTGATATGTTCAACAGTGGTCAAACATGTTCAACAAGTGAACAGGCTCAAGGCAACAGTGTGTGTGAAAATCTTGAGAACTGTTCAACAGGACCTGCTGAAGATGATAACAACTCAGGTGAATCATCATTGAAAAATGATCCTAAGTGGATCAGGTGTCACCCCAATGATCAAATAATTGGTGACATCAACAAAGGGATACAAACACGTTGGGACAGCTTAGGGAACTTCTGTATGTTCTCTAGCTTTGTTTCACTAATGGAGCCAAAGAAGGTTGATGAAGCACTAAAAGATGCCAATTGGATCACTGCCATGCAAGAAGAGCTAAATCAGTTTGAGAGAAACAATGTATGGAAGCTGGTCCCTGCTCCTAAAGGTAAAACCATAATTGGCACTAAATGGGTTTTCAGGAATAAGATGGATGAGCAAGGTCATGTCATTAGAAATAAGGCAAGACTGGTTGCTCAGGGCTACAGACAGGAGGAAGGAATTGATTATGATGAAACATTTGCTCCTGTGGCCAGGCTAGAAGCAATTCGTTTGTATCTAGCCTACGCTGCTCATAAGAGCATCAAGGTATTTCAAATGGATGTGAAGAGTGCATTTTTGAATGGGAAGCTGCAAGAAGAAGTTTATGTCAAGTAGCCTCCAGGTTTTGAAAATGAACAACATCCAGGTTTTGTCTATAAGTTGGACAAAGCTCTCTATGGTCTCAAACAAGCCCCTAGAGCCTGGTATGACACTCTTACTGAGTTCCTTATGAGCAATGGGTATTCCAGAGGTAAAGTGGATACTACACTGTTCATAAAGAAAGTGAAATCTGACATTATGCTTGTTCAAATTTATGTGGATGATATAATATTTGGTTCTACAAATGAGCAGTTGTGCAAGAATTTTTCATTACTCATGAAGTCCAAGTATGAAATGAGTATGATGGGAGAACTTACTTTCTTTTTAGGATTACAGGTTAAACAAACCTCAACTGGAATTTTTATAAATCAAAGAAAGTACACTTTAGATCTATTGAAAAAGTTCAAATTTGATCAAAGTTCTCCTATTAAAACCCCTATGGCAACCAATGTAAAATTGGATGCTGATGCAAGTGGCAAAGCTGTTTCAGTAACAGCTTACAGAGACATGATTGGGAGCTTGCTATACTTGACTGCTAGTAGACCTGATATTATGTTTGCTACCTGTCTGTGTGCTAGGTTCCAAGCTGATCCAAAGGAGTCTCATCTAGCTGCTGTTAAAAGAATCTTCAGATACCTGAAGGGTACACCAGGTTTGGGTCTTTAGTATCCCAAAGACTCCAGCCTTGAACTAACAGGTTATTCAGATTCTGATTTTGCAGGCTGCAGGCTAGGCAGGAAAAGCACAACAGGTGGATGTCAACTCTTTGGTGGTAAGTTGATAAGTTGGTGTAGCAAGAAGCAGAACTCTGTGTCTACTTCTACTGCTGAAGCTGAGTACATTGCTGCTGGAAGCTGCTGTGGGCAGATTCTGTGGATGAAGCATCAGCTTGAAGATTATGGTCTTGTGTATAGGAAAATTCCTATTCTATGTGATAACACAAGTGTCATAGCCATTTCCAACAATCCAGTATTTCATTCTACGATAAAGCATATTGAAGTCAGACATCATTTCATCAGGGATCACATTCAGAAAGGTAATGTGGAGGTAAGTTTTATTTCCACTAATGAACAGCTTGCAGACATTTTCACCAAACCTCTTGATGAAAACAGGTTTAATTACCTTGTCAGCAAGCTGGGCATGTTAAACAAGAGTGACTAAGTGTCTCTCAAAAGGTCTCAGAAGTTGTGCGTCTCACACTGCTCAAATTTCTCAGAACAGCTTAGACAGAACAAGTTATACATATTCTGTACTTAGTCATTTGTCTGAAAAACTTGATCAGCTTGAGCATACAGCAGGCTGAACAAAAACAGTTTACTCGTTCAGCCTGCTCTGTTGGTCCAATCTTCACCCTGTTCACTCCTTCACACTGCCTTACAAGCCTTTGTCTTGCAACCTGTTCAACTATTGAACACAACCTGCTCTTACAAAAGAGAGCAGGCTGAAGGCACAGTTTGAAAAATGAACAGCTTGGAGATTGAACAGCTTGTGATGACCTTGCTCATCACAGGTTTGACCAACAGCTTAGACCACAAATTTTAATTACCTTTCTTCAAACTTAAGTTACTTAATTAATGTTTTATTTAACTTAATTACTGCGGATAATGTGGGTTACGTGTGTTAGTGATTAAAAAAGGGCTCAAGTGGTCTGACAAACGGTCTGACATGGACAACCGTTCCGTTTTCCGTTAACGACTTTTTCAAATCAAACCGCCCAAAACTTTCTCTCTCATACTCACTCACATTCAAATCCTATAAATACCCATCTACTGTTTCATCTTCGTCTTCCTCATCATTTCCAGAAAAACCTCAAGAATCCTAAAAATAGACTAAGTGTCTTTTGCTTCTACAAACCTCGAACACTCCCAAATGGCTCACAGACCTAATCCCTTTCTTCCAGTGTTCGTTGGTGATGATGTTGTCAAACACTCATCAGTCACCACAATGCTGACCATTAAACCCACAAACTACGTTGCAAACCTTACTATCCTCAAAAACTATGTGAGGAAAGGTTACGATCAAATGGTGGAGTTTCTGCAAGTTCATCCGTTGAACTATGCTATGACTGCAACTCCTGGTAACCTGTACCAGGAGATGGTGTACGAGTTCTGGTACACCTGTGCCTACAACCCCAACACCAAAGTCATCAAGGGGACTATCCTCAATGGGACTCAGACCATTGAGATAACTGCTGATCTTCTGAGGGAGGTTCTTCATCTGCCTGTTGCTGAGTCATATGATATGCCCCAGCCTGAAAATGAGCAAATGGGAAATCTGCTACGCTTCTGTGGTGTAGCAGAACCTAAAATTGGCGCAACACTGTATAGGAAGGAGTTGTCCCCCACCTATAGCTTTCTGTTTGCCTCCGTGATGATGAGCTTCAGCAGCAAAGTTGGTTCATTTGACCAGCTAAGTTGTGATGAAGTACCAATAGTCCTACAGCTGGTGGATGGGACTACCATTTATATGGCTCAGTGGATATTTCTGAACATGAAGAACCTGGTGCAACAAGAGCCAAGACCAGCTGCTGTCCGCTATCCCAGGTTTCTGAGCCTCATATTGAAGCATCATTGTGGTGAGCACCTGTACAATTCTCAACCTTTGCTTAAAACTGCTGCCTTCCATGTAATAGGGAATAGAGTTTTCTATACTCCTGTACTACCAAATGAGCCTCCTCTATCCACACCAATGAGGAGGTTGTTAGGATTGGTGGAAGGACCCTCTGCTATGAGGGTGGATCCAGAAGCTGCTGCTCCCACAGGAAAATCCAAAGCCAGGTCCAAGCTTGTTAAAAGGACTCTGGCAACTGCTGAAGCTGGGCCTGTGAAAAAAAAGGCCAAAACAGCTCAGTCTGAGTCTGTTCCCTTAGCCTCTGTGGCTGAGAGGGAGCAGGCTCATCACCCTGAAGCCTCTGTGGCTGGTGCCTTTGTGGCACCTGAGACTATGGAACAGGCCAACCCACCTGTTTCTTACCCAGTCTCAAAACCTGTCCAGTCTGAACCCCTCATCACCTCTCCCAAATCACCCACTTCATCCATTCTCTACCACAGAAAAGCCATCTCCAAAAAGAAAACAGCCAAATCAACCAGCTCCTCTGTTCCCTCTCAACAGGTTTCAGTTGTAAGAGAAGCAACCCCTACTGCCTCTCCTATATTGGGAGAAGGTTCAGCCCCATTGGAGCATGCTTCACTCCAACCTGAGTCTACCCAGAGTCAGCCTCGACCCTCTGGTTCCTCCCAACAGGAACCAGTTGTACAAACGGAGATAGCCACATCAACTATCCCAGCCTCCCAACAGGCTGAGGATATTGAAAGACAGGAGTCCTCTCCACTCCACACTGTGTTCACACTGTCCCCCACTCAAATCTCCTCACACCCTGAGTCTGCACGAGGTGCCCACGCTGCTGGTATAGACCAATCAGCAGCTCAGCCTCAAACTTCTGCTCCCCATGATACAGCTGTTCTACACCAAACAGCTGCTGAGGGACCATCAACCCAAGCTCGATGAACCTCAGGGATCACACCATCCCTCTGGTGAGGCTGCTCCCTCCATGCAAACTCCATCAGCAGGTTTCACCACTGCTGATGTTGAAATGCATATTCCATCTCCCAATGATGAGGTGCTTTTAAACCAAGGCACTGCAGAGGGAACCACCACTGGTCTTCATGAGGATGTTGCAGCACAAGAAGCATCTGAAACACCAACCCCTTCTCCTGGTGATGCAGCTACAGCCGCTGCTGAAGGACCCTTAGACCCCTCCAAGCTGGGCCATATTACTTTTGCCCAGGCTATGGAGCTTCTTTCGAAAGTTTCTCTTCCCTCTCCATCACATCCTCCTATACCAGCCTCATCCTCATCTTCTCCATCTACCCAATCTAAACAGTCTACTCACACACCTCCATCTCCAAAAGATCTACCTTTGAAGGATCAGCTTTCCCTGCTGACCAACAAAGTTGGTTCTTTGGAAACTACCATGACCTCTCTACCCTCTCTCATTTCAGACTCTGTGTCTGAACAGCTTAAGGGGTTCTTTGATTCGTTCAAAAACTCCTTCCCTGCTACTCCACAAACAGATAAATCTCCACAGCTGATAGCACTCACTGCACAGCTGCAAACAGTGTCCAACTCCCTCTCCTCCATTCTTTCACTACAACAGGACTCTGTGTCCTCAATGACAGCCATTTCCCAACAGCTGTCATCTCTCCTCACCTCTTGCAATTCTACCCTTCCTGCCACTCTGGCCAGCTTGTCCACACTAATTGGCTCCCTATCTTACTCTATGTCTTCAAACCTTGGTGATGTGCAAGATTCTCTCGAATTACATCTTGCACAGCTTCAAAGTTTGCTGTTCACAGAGTCTGATAAGGAAAACATTGTTAAGCTGACCTCTCTTGCTGATACACAAACCTCCTCTCTTCAAACCTGTCTTTCCCAGCTTGCAGAGGTAAAGGACAATTTGGCTTTCTTAGTGACTAGCCTTGTTGGCCCCAGGCCTGCTGCCAAAACTGCTGGCAAGCCTGCTGACTTTGTGTCTTCAGGCAGACCGGGTGTTGAAGGTGCTGGTCCATCTCCTTCAAAGGGGGAGAAGTCGTCTGCCTCTAAGACCAAGTCTAAGGGGGAGAAAACTTCCTCTCCTAAGGAGAAACCAGTGCCTGCAGCACAAACTGGTCATCCTGCAGGAATCTCTGTAACAGGTACAGTAGAGGGTGCTTCTCATGCTGCTCAGTCCACTCAGGTTGAATCTCCAATCCCTGCTCAGTCTAAGGGGGAGGAATCCATTCCTGAGGACAGGCCAAGCAGCAGAAGGAGGCATCTGATCCTAGAGGAAGAAGAAGAAGAAGAGGAGGAAAGTCCTGAAGCTGCTACCACTACAGCAGCTAAAGGAAAAGAAATAGCAGAAGATGATCCCATTCAGCAGAAACAAGCAGAAACCCAATTTCAGAAAGTCAGGGCCAAAGAAATGGGTCTTCCTATGCACAAGTATTTTGAGTTTAGAGAAGAACAGCTTCAAGCCCTGGAAGTTCTTAGAAAAGAAGAAGAATCTGCCAAAGCTGCCAAATCATTTGCACTTCAAGAAGCAAAGAAAGTCAAAATGTCTACTCTAGAAGTGCAAAAGAGAATATTAGAAGCTGCTAAGGGATCAGCAGGGGAGAAGGAAGCAGAGAAAGAAAAAGGTACTCTGGTCTCTGTGACCAAGCCTACAGTGCCTCATGCAAGAGTTCAATACCATTTTGACAACCTGGCAAAGAAAAAATTTCAAGATGTTGCTGAAAGAAGGCTTGCCAAGGAAGCAATTGTCAAAGCTGTCCCTATATCAAGAAAAGGCAGTCAGTGGAAGTTGAAAATAATAACGATGGGTGCAACAGGCCCTGAATTGGAAACTTATGACTACACTGATGTAGCACAGATGGGGTACAGAGAATGGATTGAACTGGCAGTTGCTCTGAGTGAGTCAAAGTCAGAAACGGCTAAGACAATCAAGGCATATGTCAAGAAACTGATGGAGAGAGTAAAGAACCTTGGCCTGATCTCCAAAGAAGCAAGTGAAGGTGTCTTGGTGACACATCCAAAAATTAAGGCCAGGAGGACAAGGAAGGACACTGAAATGGAACTACTCCTTACACTGATTGAACAAGGTGATTATGCCATTGAAATGAAAGGAGTTGATTACAGCCTGCCAAGTGGAATAGAGTTTGAAGATGGCAAGATTATTGAAGAGCCTGAGCTGGGGGCATTCTTTGTGGATCCCTTAACTCAGAAGAAATGCTTTCAGAGAGCATCAGATCTGTACAAAGTGGATCTGAGACAACTTGTGGCCTTCAGACTTGCAGTTTCATTCAGGCAGTCTAGTAAGTGGAGAGCAGCCATTTGGGATCAGCTCAGAGGCTTCTTTGAGAGAGGAGAACTTGAGGATCCCAAGTTCATGTTTATAAGAAGTGAAATTCAAGAACTTGAGGATACTAGAGAGGAATTTAAGAAGATGTTTGAAGGTCCCCCTCCAGTGTGATGAAGTCCATCTGCCATCTGGGCAGGTGAAGAATGGAAGCTGTCCATCAGTTGGACAGGCTTACCATTTTCTGTTCCCAACAAAAACAGTCCAATGTACATTAGTTGTACTCTATTTTACATATGTTGTAATTTACTTTTACATTAGTTGCAATCACATCAGTACATTAGTTGTACTTTTGTAAGAACATGTGTTGTTCTAATGTAATAAAAAATCAGTATATATATAAACTGATCTTTTACTTTATGTTGATGTTGTAATTGTGTTTCAACAAATGTACTGTAAAAATATATAGTGACTTTTGATAAGGCCAGCTTAGACTGGTTATTGCAAATAGGGGGAGATTGTTAGGCACAAAAAGGCCTCAGTCAAACCTGTTCTGCATCTGAGGGGGAGATTATTAATCAAACCTGTTGATGCTCTTGAGGGTAAAAATTAAGGCCTGTTTATGTCTTAATAATACCTAAAAAGTGATTTGCAATATCAGTCCAAAGTTGTTCTGCGTGTTGCATGTGTTGCAACTAAGACAGTTTGTCCAAGCTGTTCTGTCTGCTGAACAGGCTGAACATAAACTGTCTACGCTGCTCTACACTGGTGAGCAGCTTGGGCATCTTACAAGTGTTCTGTTCTTTATGAACAGAACCTGTTCTTTGTGAACAGGCTAAACACTTTATGGAATGTGTTTCCAAGTCCTCATGTATTGTTTTTGACTACAAGATCAGTTTACAAAGTCGAAGACAAAGTGGAAATCAGAACTGCTCAGCCTGCCCAAGCTGTTCTGTTACATGAAGACAAAAGGTTATTTGAAAAAGGGTGACAGACCTTTTTCTTATATCAAAATAGGCCTTTACAAGGAAGAAAGACGCAAAGTTGACATTCCTTATTTGGTTAAAGGCAATCCAACAGTAGACAAAGTGAAAAGACAAAAGTTCTGCACATGTGAAGACAAGTCTGCTTTTCAGAAAAGTGCAGAAAAGTTATGTGGTCTTTTCAAACAAGACTTCTCCTTTTTCATTCCGTCCAATGAAGAAGTTTCTCTTAGATCCTCTGAGTGAGTATAAAAGGAAGCTTCTAAGGTCAGAAAGAATAAGCCAAAAAAGCTAAGTGCTGAAGCCAAGAGTGAACGTGCAAGTGTGTTCTTTTCATGCATGCAAGCCTGCCTGTGTAATACAGTTTACTTGTGTCTAAGCTGTTCTACATAAGTTGTCCCTCTAAGTCTTGTAAACACAGTGAGTGCTTCTTAGTGAGTGTATTCATTGTAAGCTAGTTTGAGTTTGTATTAGACTAGTGAACATACTGTTGAATCTGTCATCTCAGCTTGAACCTTTCCGCATTCAAGCTTGTTTGTAATTAACAATTTGTTGATAATACATACAAACATTGAGAAAATAGTCTGTAGTTTTTAAAAATTGATGTATTTACCCCCCCCCCCCCCCACTCTACAGCTTAAAGCTATATACTTTGGGAAACTCTCGGGACCTACACTTTGCACGCCATGGTATCCCAAGGGCTATCATCAGTGATGGAGGATCACATTTTAAAAATCAACATTTTTTTAAACTCCTTAAACATTATGGAGTTAATCATAGAATATCAACGCCTTATCATCCGCAAACTAGTGGACAAGTCGAGATTTCTAATAGACAGATCAAGAGAATCCTTGAAAAACTGTAAGACCTGAGCGTAAGGATTGGTCGCAAAAATTAGAGGATGCTCTATGGGCATACAGAACGGCATTTAAAACACCGATCAGTATGTCCCCATATAGACTTGTTTATGGTAAGCTTTGTCATCTTCCAGTAGAACTAGAACACCGAACTCTGTGGGCAATCAAAAACACTAATTTTAATTTACACGATGCCGGTATTGATAGAAAATTCCAATTAAATGAACTGGAAGAAATTTGTAGAGAGGCCAACGAAAGTGCAAAAATTTACAAAGAGAAAACAAAAGTTTTCCACGATAGGATGCATAAAAATAAAATATTTACTAAGGGAAACAAAGTCTGGTTATTTAATACAAGACTTAAACTATTTCCAGGTAAATTAAAAAGTAAATGGACAGGTACATACATCGTAACTAATGTCTACCCACATGGTGCGGTAGAAATCCAAGACCCAAAAGGTGGTGAACCATTTAAAGTCAATGGACATAGACTAAAGTTGTATGTCCAATAGGCCACCAATAATATGTTAGTCTCTGAACTCATCAGACTACAAGATCCATAAGTTAGTTAAAATTATAGGAGCAGTACATCTGGCTGAAGACATAAAACTTAGCGTTTCCTGGGAGGCAACCCAGAGAACTTGGATTATTTGATTTTTAATTGTTTAAGTTTTTGTGTTAGTTTATGCACCCAACTAAGTTGGGGAGGGTTCCCCCTCCAACTTTAGTTGATGTGTTAGTTTTTTTTTTTTAGGTTTTAGGTTGAATATTAGGATCCCACATCAGAAATTAGAATTCTAGGCACGCAGACTTAACTATTTAACCCGATTTTACGAGCGTAAGTTGGGGAGGGTACCCATAAGAAATTTTAAAAATTGAAGAAATGGGCTTAGAGACAAGTGCGCGCCCCAGATCAAAAATCCGGAGGCTCGGGCGCAGGGGGTGCAGCCCTGCACTGGGCCTACGCTCCAACGTGGTAAAAAGTCTATAAATACAGAGCCCTGCGCCCCAAACATCATAAACCCTAAAATTCGACTCCAGAAACGGCGATTCTCGATATTTGAAGCCTAAAACCTCTAAAATAACGCCTTTTCTACGTCAATTCTTCAAACGAACGCTAGTATTTCTCAAGGATTAGCAATGTATACTCTTTCTAACGCCCTTAGTTTCATTCTACATTAGTTGATTATGGTTATATCATGCATGCATGGGATGAAATTTTTGGGGGTTACATTATTTTCATTAAAAAAGGGTTAATAATAATTTTATATATACTCATTTAATTAATTAATATAAATATATTTTTGCAAAAATATTCTTAAAAATTGTGGCTTTTTCCATATATGCTTTATTTTTAATATTTTGAAAATTTTTGTCTAAAGGGTTATTTTAAAATTGTTAAAATATTTATTTATTTAAGTTCATGCATTTGATAGGATTAGTTTGGGCTCACATTGTTGGTGAGACTTAGGATTAGATTATTTAACAAGAAAAAGAATGTTTAATTATCATGCATCATTCATGTAGGGAACCCTATCTTAATAATCCTTTGTCTTTGATATTGAATTGTAGATGTCAACCCAATATCATGCCAACGGTAACCGTTCCGCGAATGCCTGTTTTGCCCAAACCCCTAGGATGAGAACCCACAACCCTGAAAATGTCCGCTTTGAGAAACCTCTCAATGCGGAATTTCCAGAATTAGCCCCAAACACTAATAATGGCAAACCACCTAGGTTCCACATTGAGCGTACCTTAAAAGAGGCTGATTTTGATGAATTTGACATTATAGGGTCTTTTGAGTGTTTGGGGTGGGCTAGAGCCGTTATGTGGGAGCTACCTTACATTCACACTAGTTTGATCCAACGGTGGTTCGCCACTATGCGTAGAATAGAGAAAGCCGAGGATCATGACTTTGAGCTAGTGGGGATGGTGGGAAATAAGAAAGTGTCAATCTCTAGGAAAAAGTTGTTTGATGAGTTTCTTATCGACACTGAAACACCACGCCCTAGGGAATTCTGGACACTAACCAATACCCAGGGGAGTAGGATGCGTAAAATCAATAAGTGGACTAACCAGTGGGACAAAATGATAGCTACGGTTTTTGGAATCCCTGTAGAAGATGCTTGGACTTACACCGCTTTTAATTGAGAAGACTTATGCCCTTTGGCTAAGGTTATGTGGAAGTTAGTTATTTTTAACGTGCTTCAACGTCACCAAGACACTACCTATGTGAGACCTCAGGAGATCCTTCTAGTACATGCACTCATGACCGGATACCCGACAGTGTCTTTGGGGTATGTTATCACGCAAAATCTATGAGAGTGTCATGTAACAGGTCAGGGAGCGAACTACCCTCACTGTACGACGCTTACCGAGCTATTTGTTATGGAAAAAGCATTGTCGGAAAAATTACCAATTAGATTCATTAACCCGAATATCATGTGGTTTTCTAGGATCACTATGATAGGGTTAGTGTTTGAGCGCACCGAAGTATGATTCCAAGTCCGTTGCCCTAAAACCGCCAAAGTAACCCAAGTCTCATTTATTGCCCCCGAATACCCGACTGAAGAACAAAGCAGCAAAGGAAAAGCCAGGATGGAGGTAGATGAGGAACAGGAGAGGCCATGGAAAAGGATCACGACTGTGGATATTTTATGGCATCAGCTAGATCATCTGAAGGAAGTGGTCGGAAACTTGGTAAATACGAACAAGATGTTATTTAAAGCAATTGAGAATCTTCGAGAAGAACAAAATAAACACGAAATGATGCTTTAAGTGCATTCTGATTGGCTCACCAATCCAGATGACAGTGGGAGAACTAGAAGAAGTCGTCGCTCCTCCAAAAGAGCTTTAATTTATTCTTTGAGTGTGATGATCTGCTTGTTTGCGTGAAAAACATTAGGTTTGGTTTGTTTGTTTTTAATTTCTGGTGTGGTTTGCTTTGTAATCGTATTTTACTTGGTTTTATTTTATTTTTTAAGTATGGTGTGATTATTTTATTTGAGTTATTTAAAGTTTGAATTTTATATGAATATGTTTGAGTTGTTTAAATTTATTGGTTGTGAATAAGGAATGTGTACCGATCTATCTCACAAAATTATTAACTGATTAACTAATTCTAATATGACGAGGACGTCACAAAGGTCTAAGTTGGAGAGGGTAGGTTCTAACGATAAGTTAATTAATTAATTTAGACCCCACAAAATCCCCCACAAAATTTTTTAGACCACATTTTATAACAAAAGTTAGAGAGATATACAGCCCCGCGTACCATAAACAGTAAAAAAAATTGTAAATTAGCAGAGTTGGATGCAGGGGGCGCAACCCTGCGCTGGCCCTTTGCCCCGTCGGGTTTAAAACCCGGATTTTAGCATCATCTTCATTTTTCATAACCCTAGAATTCTTCAACCTACGGCTTGGTGTGCGGCTACACTTCCTAAACCCCATTTTTGTGCTAAAATTTGCAAATCTAAGCCTAAAAACAACCACATTATCATCTACAACAAAGATTTAGGCTAGAAACATCTTCATTGTGAGTATTTTCACTCATTTTGAAGGATTTTGGGTGTAGAAGGGGTTAAAGAAAAAGCTAGATTTTTATCATATTCAACCATCCAATCACCAAGGTTAGTGCTTTTATTGTGTAAATGCAAGCTATTTCATACTTTTTGAACAAAATGAAAGCTTGAGCTTCATGGTCATCCATCGAGTTTTTGTTGTGATTTTGACTTTTTAGAGTCAAAGTATGTAAAATTGCATGAATTTGATGATAACCTTGATATATGTTTGATGAGATATGTATTTACATGCTATTTCAGTTAATTTTCCATGATTAATTGTTAAGAAATAAATTTGGATTTATAGAGTTGGTTACCTAAATGTGATATTAGTCATAATTGTTAAAAATTGGGTGATTAGCTAGAAAATGGAGTTTAAGTGCTAAATGAAATTTTATTGATAAAATTAGTATGTGTTTGGCATTTCAATTGTTGGCAAATTATAGACTATATATAGAGTGATGCAAAATTAGAGCGTAAAAGTATATACATATGCATCTAAATTTAATTGAGCGTAATGGTGAAAAATTTAATTTGCATAGTTGATTTATCTCATACATATTGTGGTTGGTTGGCAATTTGTAGATGTCGAGGAGAATGCATCAAAGAACCCAACATGTCAATGTGCCCATAGATTGGACCCCAAACCTTTTACTATCCCAACACCCCGAAGAGATTAGACCCCAGTTATTTCTATATAAAAATATACTAATAAGGTGTTGGTTGAAAAGAGGGTTAGGAGGTCGGATTTTGAAGATTATGGGAACCCATATCTCTTAGATTTTTTAGGATGGGACAGAGTTTTTGACTTAGGCGGCCCACACATTTACCAGTCTGATATAGTCGAGTGGATGTCCACCCTTAGGAAGGAAACGGGCAACACTCACAACGATCTTAGGTTGATAGGCACCGTCCGTGGTAGGGACGTGACGATGGATGCACGCATCATTCGCCAATTATTTAGTTTCGATACGGGGCTAGGAAATGAAGGGTCTACCCAACGAGGATATGAGTACAAATCTGAGGCCCAATTGGCCTTTACTGATTTGACCTGGTCCGGGGAATGGGTGGAGCAGGTTTGTAAGGTATTTAATCAAACCGTTGATGAGGCGGAGGCTTCTACTTCCTATAACAGGAAAGATTTGTCCCCGAGATGCAAGGTGCTTCACAAAATAATTGTGAACAATATCTTGCCGCGTGATAGTGACCTGTCTAAGGTCAGGCATAGGGACATCACAGTTCTGCATGCCCTTCTCAAGGG
The DNA here is from genome assembly GCA_020465985.1 of Centrapalus pauciflorus. Classification (NCBI taxonomy): domain Eukaryota; kingdom Viridiplantae; phylum Streptophyta; class Magnoliopsida; order Asterales; family Asteraceae; genus Centrapalus; species Centrapalus pauciflorus. The sequence goes on from JAANYP010001122.1 coordinate 154,969, forward strand.
TAAGCCCAGACTGTCCTTCATGGACAGTCATTAATGACATTTGGGATATGTACGATACAAGAGAGAGAACGATCATCCTTCACGGATGGTTGATCACTACTTTTCTTGAGAGGATGGGTGCACTTTCACCCGATTCACTGGCCTCCCCTGTTTCGGCGACGTATATTACGGCAGCCATGTTCCCTGCTTTAGTTTTTTAGGGAAGTTGATGAAGGGTTCGAGATATTCGACAAAGAGACAAATCAGTCGTATATCGAGGACTATACTGAGGATGAGAGGAGAGAGAGAGAGCAGAGAGCCGCCCCTGAGGCGAGAGTTCGGCCCGAAGAGGCTAACTGAGGAGCGTCTACCTCGCACAGTTGAGGTAATGACGGTGTTGATTTTGACCGCGTCATGAGGCGGTTAGATGACTTAGTGGTGGGTCAAGGTGAGTTCCGTGAGGCCGTGACCCAAAGGTTAGACGAGATGAATGGGTGAATGACCCATATTTATGATAGGGTCGATCACTTGTCGGGTCGGGTAGATCAGCTTCAGGACGGGCAAAGAGCTTTGGCATATCAAAATGCTTATTACCAGCACCATAACTGGGCATACTAGGAGGGATTTCAACATCACGAGGACTCCCATGCCGGGATGCCATATCAGTCATACAATGATTATACGATGCCCAACTACCAATCCTACGACCCTGCCGTAGACACTTATCAGCGCTATCCGGCGCATGGCAGGCAGGATCTACCAGACCAAATCCCTACTCACTTGGTTCCACCTACAGCACAATACCCCACAGGTCAAAACCCGTATAGAGACTTCTTCAACAGTGTCTTCGGTCCTCCTCCTCCTCCTCCTCCATTCGAATGATCGGGTACTATCTTTCATCGTTCTTTGTTCTTTATTTTCTGTCTTTTTATTTATTTATTTTATAGTTGCATTTCTTTTCTTTAGTTACTATTAATGGTTATTTTGTTTTTAGTCGAGCCCTATTATAGTTTTAATGTTTATATAGTTTTTCTTGTCTTCCCCAATTGAGTCTTGTTTGCCGATTAAGCCTTGGAAAATGATGATAAATAGAAAATATATGTACGATGGAATTGGCTAGTGTTGATAGGATATTCTATAATGAAGAAAAGAGTCGTAATAATAATTAAAATTTTTGCTATGTAAAGTTGAATTCAAGTATGTTAAACTTTATTTGGGCTTAAATATAAGTAATGTGTCAAAGGATTTTGGAAACTCATGCAATAAGGGGGAGAACTTAATCACATTTGTAGCCTAAAAAATGAGTTAATTATAGTCTAGATGGTTCGGGAAACTAAGTCCGTAGGGGTACCATTCATGCCTAATCCCCTAAAATCGTCTGGTTTGGGAGTGATTGACCGAAATCTCGCTACATGGACCATCTAGATAATTTGAGTTGGAAAGAATATAGATAGAAGTATTGTATTAAAAAGAAAAACTTGTCGTAAACATGCATAGAGAGAAAAGATGGTCAAAAGACCCACGTGTTTTAAGTTTCGTAACCTTGAGCTAAAAGAATAATTCCAATGGTGAGATACATCACATAAATTCTAAGGGAAATACACTTTAACTGAAAACGTCTTCGATTTACATGTTAAAATTTTAATGCATTAGTGCGAAGGCTAGCTTAACAATAGAATTCCTAGATTCACTACTAATACATGCCCGGTACACGGTTAGTTCTGATTCCAAAGGCTTGTTCGGGGACGACCAAGAGTTAAGTTGGGGAGATTTGATATGACTATAATTTTAAGTGTTTCGGAGTCATTTTATGCTCATTTTAAGCATCGATACTTTGTAACTTCCATATTATTACTCCAAATTTATGTTTCATGGTCAAGAGGTCAAATGGAAGCAGCTCGAGAAAATTCAGCGCGAACCGAGCCGGAGGGGGCGCAGGCCAACGCTGCAAAACAGAAGGTTTGAGAGTTGGAGAGCACTTCCAGCGCAGCCCAGGTCATACCCCAGGCGGGGGGGCGGGGGGGGGCGCAGGTCTGCGTCGGCTTAAAAACGCGTTTTTGACCCCAGAAACCCTAAATCCACCTCCTTTATAAATAGAGGTCGATGGTGATCATTTAAAGAAGTCCCGAAAGTGTTAAAAAGAGTGGTGAAGCCCTGCCGGAGTGGATTCACAATACAAGTACGAAGACGGTGGTTCGCAAGCTTACAACTATGTCTCCAATCAACACTACTGAAGAGCATACGATGAGCGGCTAAACCTCATAGCCGTTTGCGGAGGATCTACGGCTAAGTTTTGCTTTCTAGAATTTTAGTTAGGTTTTGATGTATTTCGTATTGATTGAATATTATGTATAATACAAATGATAAGCATTTGGTTATTATTATGATTATTTGTTTTGATTGGTAAAAGCAAGATAGTTCATAGTGTTGTTATTATTTGTGTCGAGTCCATTAGATTAGGGATTAAGACAAGTAATGAACGTTGCATGCGCTATGTCGAGATTTATTGATTAAAATATCTATGATTAATTTAACCACACAATTAATTATGTCTATGTGATTGTTGCACGAAATTCACAAGAACTCAAGCATCCACTTTGAAACTATTAATAGAGCGTCAGAGATCACCTCATCCATTAGAGGTGGTTAATAACTTATGTCGTAGTGATTCCGTAAATGGTTATCTTCAATTTGCTTGTTAATATACTTCGTGAGTTGTTTGCCGTTAATTTTAGTCATAATTTAGTCGTAAGTCATTAATCCAAACAAATCATCCAATTCACTCGATTCACAATTTAAGTGCTTACAATAAACTCGCAAAACTAGCCGATTAACCCTAATTACCTACGAACTCCCTGTGGATTCGACCTTTACTTCTCTAAGCTAAATAGTTATATTTAATGATTATTTCTGCGGGTCACAACGACGGCCCGTCACATGTACATTTCATCAGATTTAGCTCTTTTTAATACAAGTGGTTTACTTATGTCTTTACAAACTATTATGAATTTTATAACAAATTTATGTCGGTCTCATAAAGAACTTTTGTTTTTGTTAAATCTCAATAGTCGCTTAGTTTTGTATCTTTGGTCCCGTATTTATCGCCGCCGCCGCTTTGCGCGGGTACAATACTAGTATGTATATATATATATATATATATATATATGTGGGTGTTACTTCATGCACCACATCTATATCCTATAATTGACCTAAAATATGTCTTTTTTCATAATTCATCATTATAGTTTAGTTGTTTACACACTTTTGTCCAATTATAAGATAAATATTTATAGGCCAAATGTATAGAGGTAGTGTATGAGAAATTAGAGGAGGTGTATGAAGAAATAGCCTATATATATATATATATATATATATATATATATATATATATATATATATATATATATATATATATATATATATATATATATATATATATATATATATATATATATATATATAGAGAGAGAGAGAGAGAGAGAGGTGAGTTTCGATAAGAAACTCTTATTTCCGCGAGGACGTGAGAGCCACTTTAAAATTTATGAATTTAATAAATAAAATTATGCATTTTATGCTAAAATCTATACATTTGATAAATTTATGTATTTCATATAAATATTTACGCATTTCTTGAAAATTTTTTAACTTTATGTACGGATTTGTGCATTTGACAAAATTTGTGCATTTAGTGTATAATTTTATAATTTTAAATTTTAAAGGTAATTTTAATGTTATATTATGATATTTATTAATATTGAAGACCAATAATGGTATTAAGTTATACATTTAATTTTTAAATTTGTGCATTTGATGTACAAATTTATGCATTTGTAGTGGTTCTCACGGAATATGAGGGGTTCTTACCTGAACCCAACCCGATATATATATATATATATATATATATATATATATATATATATATATATATATATATATATATATATATATATATATATATATATATATATATATATATATATATATATATATATATATATATATATATATATATATATATATATATATATATATATATATATATATATATATATATATATATATATATATATATATATATAGGTGGGTTCAATGGAGAACCTCCATGCATCGAAGAACCTTGAAGAACCTCCATGCACCACCACAAATGCATCACAATTCCCCCGTAATGCATCATTATTTCCACGTGATGCATCAAATTCTCGAGTGATGCATCGATTTTTACATTATTTCCACTTGATGTATCAAATTCCCACGTGATGCATCGATTTCTACGTGATGCATTTCATTTTTTCTAGCGATGCATTGTGGTTCTCCAAGGTTCTTTGATGCATAAGGTTCTCCATTGAACCCACCCCTATATATATATATATATATATATATATATATATATATATATATATATATATATATATATATATATATATATATATAGAATATGGTTCGAGAGAGTACCACTCATTATGCAGCGCACCAGAAGGTACCACCTTTAAAAAAAACTTTTTTTAAAATTTTTTTTCATAAACATGTTTTAGTTAACGTTATGAAGATCATATGTAAATTTCACATACATTCACATCTCCTAGCTCCTAAAAAATGATGTGAACACACACTTATATAATTTTGAATATATGTGAACACACATTTATGTGATGCGTGTTTTCATGCACTTAGAGTGTTCGGATTTGCGTGAAATTCACATATGATCTGTGTAATGTTAATTAAAACATGTTCATGAAAAAGTATTTCAAAAAATTTAATTTTAAGGGTGGTACCTTCTGGTGCGCTGCATAATGAGTGGTACTCACCTGAACATATATATATATATATATATATATATATATATATACATAGGGTTAGGTTCTATGGGGCAACTGTGTGCATCGTGCAACTTAGGAACCCATATACACCGTTAGATCTAGAAAATGAATGGCTAATATTACAATGGCAAAAGGGTAATAAAGATGAAATTTGTGAACGCATTATGATGCACGATTTACATATTAGATGTGCATAAGGGTATTTTCGGAAAAAAATAATATATCAAGTCAACTCAAAATTAAATTTATATTGATTGAATATTTAATTCAATAATCAAGTATTAAATGCTAATAAATTCATAAAATGCATTTCTAAAATTAAAAAATTCCAATTGAACAAAAATTCAACATGATGCTTCATCATCTTCATTGACTGTGCATCTTCGTATTTATCTTTCCCGGGTTATGCATCATCGTGTTCATATGGAGCACCAGGTTATGCATCATCGTGTTCATACTGTGCATCTTCGTATTCGTCTTCTTCACATCGTATACGTTCAACGTGATGCATCATTTTCATCTTCATCTTATCATCGTCTTCTCAAACTCGTCGGTCGATTGTGTGTGTGTGTGTGTGAGAGAGAGAGGGGGAATAATATATGGAGAATGGTTAATGAGATTGATTTAGTTTCCTATTTTAATCCTAATCTATTAATTAAAAGAATAATTAATTTTTTCAAATAAAGTATTCCAATATTACCCTTATTGCATCATTTGTCAATAAGCAATGCATTTTTGGTGCCCATTTGGTTCCCGATGCATATGGTGCCCCATAGAACCTCAATCTATATATATATATATAATGATTTTTTTAATGAATTTTGACATAAAATATCAAATTCTCATGCTATATTACTTTTACGAAAATAGAACACAATATAATATATGAGCCATTCGTTTTTTCTCCTCTAAAATGTTATTTAAATAAATATTTTGGACCATAATAATTAATAAAACCTCACAATTCTTTAAATATGAAAACAGAGGAAATGGTTCATCAAAAAGGAAAAATATCCAGAAGCTTCTTCTATTCTTGGACCAGAAACCGTGGGCGTGTGTTTTTTTAACCATTAAAGGGGAACTTTCCCAAAGGAGAAAGCCCAGCTCTGATCTAAAGATTTTCTGTCAACTGACATTTTGTTCTCATCAATTTTGCTTTCACGTCATCTGCTTCTACCTGAACGGATTTAAGAAAACCAAATCTTGTAAAGATTTACTTCGTCTCTATTGCAGTTTAGGTGTTTGACCTTTTGTCTTAACGGATTTTCTTGATTTTCCCCCTCTTCTTCTTGTTTTTCTTCCTTCTATTTGATGATTATTGAAGAGACCTTGTTAATGAAAAAGATTTAGAACTTTTCTCTTTAATGATATTGAGTTTCTTTGGGTTTTGGGGGTTTACAGAAAGATTGTGTTCCATAAAGAATTGTTTAATTTCGTGAATTTGATACTGAATCCTTTCTACCCTGTTGTTAAAGAAAGAGTAGAATTTCCTTTTACGTATTTTGCCTCTTACCTGTAACGGATTTAGAAAACCCAAATCTTACCTAGATTTTCTCGTCTCCGTTGCAGTTGAGGTGTTTGACCTTTTGTCTCAACGAATTTCCTTAATCTTTTTCTCTTTTTCTTTGTTTTTTCCCCTGCAGAATCTGATAATTATTGAAGATACCTTGTAAATAATAAGGATTTAGAAATTTTCTTTTCAGGGTATTGAGTTTCTTTGGGTTTTGGGGTTTCCTGCAAGTTTCCGGGGAATGAGATGATTGTGTGGACTATCCATTTGAGATTTGATTGAAAATATTGTGTCCCATAAAGAGTTGTGTAATTTAGTGGATTTGACCATGAATCCTTTCTGTCCAGCTATCAAAGAAGAGTACTCTTCAGCTGTATCAAGTTATAGTGGTAGGACAGTACAGGCAAAGAAATCTGCTATGGTAGACATGCCACGGCCAATAGAGGGTCTACATGATGCTGGACCTCCACCTTTCTTGACAAAAATATATGACATGGTGGATGATCAAAGTATGGATCCAATTGTTTCTTGGAGTAGAGGAGGTCATAGCTTTGTTGTTCGGGATCCACATGCTTTCTCTACTAATCTCCTTCCCAGATACTTCAAGCACAACAATTTCTCTAGCTTTGTTAGACAGCTCAATACTTATGTAAGTTTCATCTTTTCAATAATGGTTTCCTTCTGCTAATTGAAATCAGTCATGGAGTTTTCTTGAATTTTATAAAGGCTGCTACCTACTGTGAGATTGGTGACTTTATTGCGTTGATATGTGTTTTGGTGAGTCTTTGATGTATGTGTGATTCGTGAAGTGTCACATATTTAGGGCTAAAGTACTGGTATAGCAACAAACTATATTATTTTGTATTTTGTCAATTAGGTTAGCTGCTAAACTCTGTCAAACTTGCTATATAATATAACAAATTACAAATACAACCTGTAGTTTTAGTCAATTATGTCAGTAAACCATGTAAAAGTTGCTCTGGCTAAATGGGTAACAGGTGAGTCGGTCAATCTTGTAATCAAATAACGTGTTAGACCAAATGTGAAAAATGAAATATTTTACCTAAATGTGAAAAATGAAAGAGTTGATTGATAAATGAACATAGCCCTAATGTAATTGGACATTTGGACCATTGATGATATGCGATGATTGAAGCTGATTGTTGTAACTTCACTTGGATATGTTTGAGTTGCATGTAGCCAAACAAAAGAGTAAAAGACCGATGATCAGTCATGGTAGGGGAGAGTCATAAATAAATTCTATTATGAGTGGAAAATTATGAATCAGTCACAGTTTCCTTTTGGTATTGTTGGGGAATCATGAAATTTATGAAATTATAGTAAAAACTATAAATATCCCTGTTAACTATAAAAATTGACACTCCTGATAACCCCTTCTTCGTCTCTTTGTGTTTATGGTCTTCTTCCCTCATGTTTTCCCTTTTGTACTGTCTACTTGGCGATACATACATACATATATTTATGGTTGTTCACAATATTCACAACGAATAAAGTGTTCACAAAAGATCCTTAGTCTTATTTATATTTATATATATTCCAACTGTTAATTTTTTTATAGGAGGAAAAAGAGATTTAACTTAGGTTTGCTACATTTGGTGAGTACATTTATTATCCCCTAATGTGTTAGAAACTTGTTAGTTTGGAAATTTGGTTTCTGAATGCAGGGTTTTAGAAAGATAGATGCTGATGTATGGGAGTTTGCAAATGAAGGATTTTTGAGGGGCCAGAGGCACAATTTGAAGAACATTAAACGAAGAAAAACACCTTCTCAGCCTCTAGTTCCACAACAAGCAATCAGTCCTTGTGTGGAGGTCGGCAAATTTGGACTAGATGGTGAAGTCAAACGTTTGAGACGTGACAAACAGATTCTTATGACAGAATTATTGAGACTCAGACAACAGCAGCAAACTACGAGGGCACAACTTCAAGCCATGGAGCTGAGATTACAAGGAACCGAGAAGAAGCAGCAAAAAATGATGAGTTTTTTAGCAAAAGCAATGCAAAATCCCGAGTTTATCCAGAAGTTGGTATGCCATGGTAAAAGAAAGGTAGTTGAAGAGGGCATCATGAACAAAAGGAGACGGCTGATTGACCACGGTGAAGGATCAATGCTTATTAAAGAGGAACCTGAAGAATGGAGGGATCCTTCTGCCTTTGAAATGTCTGAGCTAGATGCACTCGCTTTAGAGATGCAAGGATTCGGTAGAGCCAAAAGAAATCAAGATGAAGTAGCTAATGATCTTGATGGATTTGAGGATGGAGACAAAGAACTTGATGAAGAGTTCTGGGAGGAATTATTTAACGAACAATTTGGTATGACAGGAAGTGAAGGATAATGAATGAAGTGGAATAAGCAAATCTCTTGGGTTTAGGCCAGAAGTAGAGAGCTGTTTCTCCATTGCTAACGGTTCATACATAATGCATCGATAATCACCTCCTTGATCTTCCATTGTTTTTAAAACCGTTTATTCTTGATCTTTGTAGTTAGGTACATCGGATGATTATGATGATGATGATGATGAAGATACGAAGGTCTTGGACGAATTCATGCTGATTACTAGTTACGATGTTGGTTGGTTGATTTCTATCCATTTTGTATATAAAAATTCTTCTCTCTTAACACTTGGAGTTTCGTCTTGATTCAGATTTCCTTGCCATTGACAGGATACAGAATCATGAAAAGCGCTAGTTCTTCACAAAATTTTACTTTTTCAGTGTTCCCATCAGCTAAAATCTAAATTGTTCTTTTTCTCCAGTTGATTTAAGTTTGTTTTTAGATCTGATACTTTCATTATGACCATCTTGATCATCAGATTTGAAGGATTTTCTTGGCCAGATTCAAGTGGCTGTTCTGATTAAGGTTATCAATGTTCTTTTATGAAACTCCCACACCATTACTACTACCCATTGTTTTTCTTGATTTATTATGAGGAAATTAATTTTAATGTAGATTGATTGCCTTGAAGACACCACCATACCTGAAGATTCTTTGGCAACTACATATTGGAACTCTGCTAGCCTCTATTAAATTGGTGACTCCTGATGGTTACTTACTGGCATGCTTGGGTTTGTTATTTAATTTTAATATATAAAAAGTTAAGAAAAAAAATAAAATAAAATCTTTGGTTTTCATTTATTTAATTTTATTCAAATTATCAGTTGTAGAGTTGGGGATATGATAGAATCAGAATGTATGGATGAGAAGACTGTTTTTTTAAGAAGACATTTAGTTCTATTGTTGGGCCAAGTTAAATTGGTCTTTTTAAGAAAGATGGGATGAGGGAAATGAAGTATTAAACCCGTGATACATAACATAAGCTGGAATTTTAAACTTTCATTTATGTTTACCTTCATCAAGCTCACAAATATTCAAAATACTCTATGATTTTTTTAATAGTTCTTGTGATATATGATTTGTTATCGGTAAAAATATAAATGCATATCGCTATTTTACATAATTAACCAGTTCTTATTATACGTTATGAATGCATATAGATTTGCATTTTAGCTAGAAAATTAGAACATTGAGAATTTTTAGTTTAATTTATATAGTATTAAAATTATTACTTACATCAATAAATTCAAACAAGACACACATATTCATTATTTAAAGAAGTAATTGAGTAGAACCTTATGAAATAAGCATGTAGCATCGACATATTGGTGGAAAATTTTTATCAAGGACTTTTAGAGGGAAGGGTATGGTTGAGCCGTTGGGTGAGCGGCTTCACCACATCAGCTTTTCCTGGCGGGAACACCGCCCCCCATCCCAGCGGCCCCATTCATTTTTCCCCTCCCCGGCCTTATACCCCCTCCGGCTTTCACCCCTCTTTCTCTCTTCTTTCACTGCTTCTCTCTATGAATTATAATGGCTTGATGATATTGTGATAGAATAGTGGGAATTCTAATGTTTTAGAATGGAAAATTAGAAATGATAGAGAGAAAAAACTGATGTAGTATTGAGGTGTCCAAAACGATGAGTTTGAAAGGGATATGTATACCATTTACCCTTATGCAAAACAAAAGGGGGTGTGAATTAGTTTTTGACAATCAATCTTAAAGGATTGAAATTTCAAAGCATTCAAACCAACCAAAACCTAAATCCATTTTTAAAAACCGACAATTTTAGCATGGTTCAAGATGATTTTGTCATTTTGTTGGTTTTTGGCTTTTTGCGTTTATAATTACCCCTAGGCCCTAATTAACATACCAGATTTTTTAGTTGGTGGGGTTTCATTTTCTAATTAACATACCAGATTTTCTTAGAAATACCGGAAGAAACATAGTGGATAGAAATAATAAACTTAACATTTTTTATAGCAATTATTGGAATATTGTGTTTGTCATTTTCTATTGATTGATTTTGTTTTTATAAATATGCTAGTTTGCTTATAACCGAAATATCGAATCAAGCATCATATTATAGAGATCTCAATGTAATGTCACAATTAACTTTGAATACTTATAAAAACTACTTCAATATAAAACTAATAAATCAATTTAAGCGTTTCAAATAGATTGTGGGTATTTCTTATGATAAGATATAAATTAATTATTTTTATCATAATCTAAAGAAATAAACGATCCTAAAACAAGATATAACTAGTATTTTTATCCAAATGTTGTCCGGGTTACAGTGTTTAAATGTTTTGAGATGTTTTACACTAATACAATGTATGTTTATGTTTGTTTAGGTTAACATCCATATAACAACTGATAAATTAATTTAATTTATTGTATACCTTTATATTTATGTATAGACATGTTTGATGTTATTCAATTATTTATAACTATTTGATTTATTTTCTTGAATTTTTTAATGAGAATTTAGGTATTCATTTCGAATCAAAATATCAATATTTACTACATAAATATTATTCGTAAAATGATTCTTATCTATCCGTGTTTTGAGTTGTATTATTACAATTTATCATTAATGAATATGCAATATCATGATATTTTGTTTTATTAAAAGTAATATTTAAGAAATAATTAGAATAACAAATACAAATGCATTTAATTACTCAAAGTATGTCAAGATCGATAACGCTAATAATAAAATAAAATATTATATGAATGTATACATATGTGTGTATACAAGAAGAATAAAATTGAATTTAAGTCAAAATTAAAAATCAGGCCTAGTAAATGTCATCAAATAATGAACCTAGTAAATAACTACAATAGATATAAATAGTTGGTGTAGTGTTTTAGATTGTGAGAAAAGGTTTTAGTTTTATTGTTTATAATGAAGGCCAAAGTGGAAGCAAGTTTCTTGTTATTCCTCCTTTTCTCCATCACCATTATTACCCTTTCAAATGTAAGCAACTTCAATTCTCCTTTTGTTATTTATTTGTTTCTTCAAAAGATTCCAAGAATTATTTAAAAAGGTCCGAATTTTCGCAATATATTTTTCACTGGATATACAAATCATGTTTCATGTAAATGTACGTATTTTGTCATAATGCATGTGTATGTTTATGAATTTGTGTACATTTACTAAAACCATATTGTTTTGAAATTAATTAGGCCGGAGGGGAAGGATCATTGACGCCGGCCGGTAAGTTTTTATTTTTAATTTAAGATATGATGTCCATGTTAGTTAACTTCGTTTTAACATATATGAATTCTACAGAATGCCCAGATGCATGTAAAGTTCGTTGTTCAAAAACCCATCATCGTGGAAATTGTTTGGATGTATGCAAGAGTTGTTGTTTAGCATGTTTATGTGTTCCTTCAGGTGTTGTTGGACACAAAGATGAATGTCCTTGTTATAGGGACCGAAAAACACGTGATGGAAAACCTAAATGCCCATAAACCATTAATTGGACCATTTCATTAGGTTTAATGGCAAAATGAAAAAATCATTCATGTTTTGTAAACCTACTCGAATGTATATTGGTAAGCCAAAAGAGTAAATTTTCTAGTAAGTTTTTTATCGATGAAAATCCAATACATGCTCCATAAAATAGACCATCAACTACCTAATCTCGAAGAAGAAGAAAAACACTCACTCACTTATAAACATAAAACAAACTAGTTAAGATAAATTGTGTAAACACACACATAGTCATGACCACAAAATTTTAAATTGCCATAAATCAAGGCAGTCTTGTTTCGGTTGGGAATGACAACATGATGAGTTCGGGACGGAGATTTGTCATCTCGTCTCCGTTTAAAACCCGCGGTGCCTTAATGAGGATCCCCGTCGGGTAGGCAGGAAAAACGTGAGGATTCAGAAAACCCATTTATAACATATGTTTAATTAGACGGTGAAATCTTTATTTCGAGATCATTATTAAACCTAAACGAGTAAAACTTATAGTGATTTTAAACCATAAATGAGTGCAAAAATGAATAAGATCACATACAAAACTATTATAAACTTGACTAACAATTGTATATACCCGGTGTGTGTTAAAACAATAAAATTAATTACTATTATATGATATAAATATAATAAAAAGATACATCTATAATTTAAAATATAAATAAAATACCTATTATTATATAAAAAGTCAACGGTTTAATCGTTAAGAGATACACTATTAACTTTGTTACATCTGCACTGCAAAGACCCATTGGTACAAAACCAAATGATTTTCTTTTCTCCTCTTGGATTGCGTTGCCGGTTGCAGTTGCAGTTGCACCACCGGCCAAAAATCAACAACCGAGTCCGACGTACGGTTTCACCGTCGTTTTGCTGTGTTTCAGCCGTGAAGACTCTCCTAGAGCCGCTGTTTCCGGCCACCACCGGACCAACGCCGTCATCAACACAACTAATACGTTCTTCAACTAGTCGGTGATGACCGGAAAAAACAACCACGTCTGATGCCAGTTCCATCAAATCTAAGCAATTGTTATCCTCGATAATACTCATACTGAAGCGATGGATCCGAAAAAGCAATCAAAGACGCAAGAGCACATTAGAAGAAGAATGTTTGTTTCACAATCAATTGCGAATCTCTGGTTATTATCTATCATCCAAGTATGAGAAAACCCTAGCTAGGCTCCGTACAATAGCACCGAAGGATCATGTAAGTCGATACATCTGACATTTTGATTATGATTCCTTGATACAGTAATTAATCGCTTTTGAGTCTGTAGGCATCTGTTTTGCTTTCTGATTCATAATTGTACCTTTCCATTTCTGATTCAAGGTTTGTATCCATAAGCCTGTTAATCTTCCGAACCTGAATCTGAATTTGCTAGCTTCAACAGTCATGTTGTAATCTGATACTGTTCTTGTTATTATTGTCAACAGGAAAAAAAACATAAAATAAAACTCACAATACAAGAGAAATGAGATTCAGACGATGATATATTGTGCTATCACTGTACTAAACATAACATCACCACGAGGAATTCTGCATCAAAGCTTTCAATGCCCATCGCCATTGTTGAACACTTTGAAAACGTCTCAAACGGTCAGCAATATCTTTCAGAACCCCAGGATACCCAGCAGCCCATCTCACTGCTTCTTGCGACACTTCCTCAAACCCTTCCTTTGGCTGCTTTTCTCCAAATGCATTCAAACTGAACACTTCCATGGACTCCCTTTCATCCAGCAACCGAGGCTCGTACTTAGCATACGGTTTAACCCGATCAAGAATATGTACAGATGACTCATCCCTTGTCGTAACAATTACCCTGCTTCCACGACCAAACAACGCACGACTCATTCCTAGTATCTTCAGCTGCTCGTCGTTGTCAACATCGTCAACAACCAAAAGAACCTTTTGATGCTTTATCATCCTTTCTATTCTTCCAATTCCCTGATGGTAGCTATCTATGCGTATTTTGCTGTCATCCTTTTGGAGAAGATTCGACATGAGCATCTTCTGCAAAGTGACCTTTCCATCAGAGTTAGAGTCTTCGAATATCGTTTTAACATCCGGAATAAAACAACTGTACTGGGCTTTGAATTGTATGGCAAGACGGTTGTATGTAGCTTTTGCAATCGTCGTCTTGCCTATCCCTGCAGGCCCACAAACCACAACAACTCGAACATCATCACCACATGTCGAGTTTAACAATGAAACCAGTTCTTGTACCCGAGATTCAATCCCAATAACAGAGTGCAGGTTTGCTACATCTATATGATTTAACAGGTTTCTGATTTTTTCAACAATTTGGTCCACAAACAGGGCCGGTCCTATCCTCCTGGTCCCTGCAGATTTCAAATCCCTGTTTTCTAAAAAGGAAGTAGGAGCAACAAGAATTATTAATGCTGATGAAAATGGATTTACATTAGTACCCATTGGCATCGTCTTGCAGATGTAATCCAGACAATCCTCCAGCCTCCCTTAAAGCTTCCCTCCATTTCTGAACCTTCTCCTGACCGAATTTTGTTTCGTGATGTGTGAGTGCTGCATTGTAAGAATCTTGTTGGGTATGAACATCCAGAAATACAGGAAGAAGAATGGTTTGTTCGGTGGTGTCTGTATGCAGGCAATGCATCATCTGGGCCAATTCGTCCCAGGTTGTTCCTATCGTTTTTGTGGCCCCGGGCAAAAATTTATAAATGACCCTCTAAACATGTATGTATATATAACATTTAAAGATTATAGGAAACAACCATTTAAATATGTACATAAATATTACAATCAAACAAACTAGCAAAACAAGTAAACTACTATTATTAGTCTAGTATTAGAGGGAAAAAAATTTTTGGGCCCCTTGGCTGTTAGGCCCTGGACAATAGTCCATGTTGCACATCCCAATGGGCTGGTCCTGATTCGTCCAGGCACCATTTGGAATCAGCGTAGTTGGTTGAGAATACGACGACAAATATCCTGGACTCCTTGATGGCCTCCAGCAACTGGGGACCGATACTAAGACCTCTTGCGAGGGAGGTATCATGGAATACATCGAAGTTGTGACGTCTGAGAGCATCGTAAAGGTGGCTAGTGAAGTTGTTGCGTGTATCCTCGCCCCGGAAACTGAGGAACACATCGTAACGAAACGTTTGGCGCATGGGTTCCATGAAATCCCAAGAACAATCTGGTACCTTTATATTTTTTTATTAAAAAGATATTGTATAAACTCATATATTATAAAATTTAATTGTGTTATAAAATTCTTTATGAGGAAAATTCAAGGAATGTAGGCATTTAAGAGAAAGAAAGAAAACAAATATGATGAAAGTGAAGTGGTATATACATCAATAACTGTTGGTAGACTCGATATTATGCCTGAATGGAAACAGGGTTTCTAACTTTAAATGTTATTCTATGTACAATCATATCCTTATTAATTTCTTTTTTTATTAAAAAGATATTGTATAAACTCATATATTACTAATATGCAAGAACTGATGAACCATATTTTACAAGTTACGTGGTAAATTTTGATTAATACATATTTTAAAGATTGATTATTGATAAACTCCATTTCTTTATTGGTAATGGATCAAAGTCAAATAGGAAATTTCATTTAATTAATAGAGAGTTAGCATGAGAATATGGTAATCAATTGAAGAGATGCATGAGAATATGGTAATCAATTTTCATTTAATTAATACAGATTGATTATCATAAGTGACCACCAGAATTTTATCAAAAAATTAAATTCCAAAAAAACATAGATTTGAACAAAGAAATCAACAAGAATTGTGAATTTGAATAATAAAACACAGACAAGTGAGTTCGCTTGAAAGAATGTTCGTTAGAGACGAATGGTTAGTCAGTAGATTGCAACCGGTTGCAAAAATCTGGGAAAAAACCCATTTCGATAAATTTTGATCATTTTGGGATTTTTTTGCAATAAAAAATGATTGAGGGTTTTAATCACAAAAAATGTTTCAATTCAAGGGTTTTTTTGTACAAATATCTATATTCTTATTATAATGATTAAGACTGATATATTAACTTTAAATTTTAAAATTGAAAAGAAAAAAAACATAGACACGTGTTACAAATAAGATAAGTTGAATGACAGTCCAATTAAATGAATTAAGTATCATATAACGAACTACTTACTTGTTTATTATAATAGATTGATTTTTAACAAAATGTAATTATATTTTTTTGATGAAACGTCGTATTAGGATTTTACGTTATTTACGAAATATTAAAATATATGATCGTTAATGACCCCACACCATGCCTGGTATTATATTATGCGTTTGGATTAAAAAAATACTTCATCCGTCTCATTTTAAATGTCCACTGAACAAAAACACACAGTTTAAGAAAAATGGGTAATTATTCTTTTACTTAATTATTCTTTTACTTTATACTTAAATGACAACTTTACCCTTATTTTTTAATAATTTTTTGCAAAAGATAACTACATTATAAATATAAGATTATTATTGGAATTTAATACATTATTATAATTTATTTTTGAAAATTATCATTTATTTTGGGACAATTTAAAATAAAAGTATGAATATTTAAATCGGGACGGAAAGAGTACGTGACAATGGATTGGAAAATCATCTACTTGGTAGATGGCACCAATATCTTAAAGAAAAAAACTTTTGAATTACAATTTCTATGTTCAGGCATAATAAATTTTAAAATAAAATAAAAAAAAAAACAAACAAACAAAACAAAACAGTTACCAAATTGAATATGGGTGGGTGGGTATAGTTGGTTAACCATCGGGTAAAAAGCGATGGACGATGCCCCACCTACACATTCAATTCCTTCCTCTAGCTCTGTTTATTCTTCAAATTCATTTCCATGTCGATGTTCAAATCCTCAACCACACTCTCTCTGTGATCTTCTCAATACTTCTTGCATCTAACAATTACCATAATTCAGCACCTCAAAACCCACGGCTGACGTCCCTTTCCACCTCCTCCATTCTCCGTCGGAGGTGGTTTTGGTATTGAATTGATCCATACATAATTTACTACATCATTCCTACGCTCTGCATTCCTTAATCTTACAGGTTTTTTCAAGCATTTCGGGGTATTGGTTTCGTTTTCCTTCTGATGGCTTCCAAGCCATGGCTGCATCCGGCTCCAACCTATTTTCCATTGGACACGTCATGGGACACAGACGATGATGCCCCTGGCCCTCGCTGTGGACACACTCTTACCGCCGTTGCCCAAACCAAATCTCACGGACCTCGCCTTATTTTATTCGGTGGCGCTACCGCCATTGAGGGTGGCGCCTCCTCCGCCAACCCCGGCATCCGTAATCCTCAACTTATGTTTCTGAATTCTGATTCCTTCAGATATATGCAAAATAATTACAGTTTTCTTATTTCTTTGATCAGGATTAGCCGGGGTTACAAATTCTGTTCATTCGTATGATGTGCTTACTAAAAAATGGACCAGGTTCACTGCTTTTTATAAGTTTAACTGTTTTTGCATGTAAGTTCGTTAACTTTCTTAGTAATCAAATGTTGATTTGCCCAAACTTTTTTAGAATGCGGCCGGCTGGGGAAGCCCCATCACCCAGGGCTGCTCATGTTGCTGCTGCTGTTGGAACCATGGTCGTATTTCAGGTATTTACAACATTAGATATATTAGAGTAAATGATTCTTAGTGGGTGTTTGAAAGTGATTATGCAATATTGATCAATCAGATTCATACTATCAGCTCTGTAAATACTTGGTATAGAAGATGATGTTTGAACATGCTTACGTTGCTTAAGGGGGAATAATTAGTTTATTATATGGTGTCAAGTATTTGGTCAGTTTTGACTATTTAAGTAAGCACTAAGTGGTAGATAACAATCATGAGATAACGATATATAAGTAATTCAACCATACCCAATTGGTTATATTGTTGCTACGGCCTGTATCAAGTTAATTATTCGAAACTGATTATTTACCTGCTAAATAATCAGATAAGACTACATGATCAGGAGCAGAAACAAGTTACCAAAACACTAGGTAGTAGGTTGCACTTATTACCACTTGAATCTGCAATACTCAGATAATTACTTTCAAAACGTACATCTAACCACCCAACCTGTTTTTGGAGTTTCAATTGTGATTTAGTATAAAGTTTATGCTGGCATTCTAGGGTGGCATAGGTCCTGCTGGACATTCCACAGATGATCTTTATGTGCTTGACTTGACAAACGACAAGTACAAATGGCACCGGTAAGCTTCTTCACTGTGACACTTTAAGTTTACATTTATATTCTTCTCTGATGCTTTTGTCCAATTAAATGTTGATTTGGTTTCTTGTTTTTGTGAGTGCAGAGTTGTTGTTCAAGGGCAGGGTCCTGGCCCTCGTTATGGCCATGTCATGGATTTGGTTGCCCAAAGATACCTTGTTACTGTTAGTGGCAATGATGGTGAGTATAATTCACATATAGGCTATGATCCTACGACCTGCATCTTCATAACTTTAGGCTCCAAATAAATTACTTAAAATAAATTGCAACTATTCTTGTTAATTGTTTATAAAGTAACATAAATACTATATTTTCCCAGTTGTCCATATTCATATGATAGCATCTGTTTTCTCTAGGAAAGAAAGTGCTTTCAGATACATGGGCTTTGGATACTGCACAAAAACCCTATGTGTGGCTTAGACTTGATGCTGAAGGTGATAAACCTTCTGCTAGAATGTAAGTATATATCCAATTTGTTAATACAATATTCAAACTTCTCAAGGGTATTTGTGTTATGAGTTTGATGATTAAAACATTTTTCCCTTGTCTCTATGATTGTAGCTTATCTTGGACGTGATATGCATTTTCACTGGTTTGTAATTTGCTCTCTGCAGGTATGCGACAGCTAGTGCCCGCTCGGACGGTATGTTTCTGCTTTGTGGTGGAAGAGATACCTCAGGCACGGTATGACCTATTGTTTCTGTGTATGCTTGCTCATATGTAATATGACTTATATTACTGATAATTTCCAGATAAGAGTGTGGCCTTCTGATTAAATTTTGCTTTTGTCTAATGCATTATGTGACTTTTGAACCGCTTTTCTCTGAAGATTTGTTGTATATGCACATCTACAGCCATTAGCTGATGCTTACGGACTGTTGATGCATAGAAATGGACAATGGGAATGGACCCTTGCACCTGGAGTTTCACCATCATCAAGGTATCAACATTCTGCGGTAAGTAATGGTGGTTAAGTCGGTTCCCAACTGTTAATGCATCCAGCATTTGTGTAATGTGCTTGCTAAATAATGTTCTGTATCATATGCGTATAGAGGGAATTCTGTTGTTACTATTGGTGGTTTGAACGGTCACAATTGTTGGTCCATCCATTCTGAGTGACATAGTTTTGTAGTCCAGATTTTGATTTTCGTCTAGTTGTGATCCAAATTAGATACTCATTTTCTTGTCATCAGGTCTTTGTTGGTGCTAGATTGCATGTCACAGGAGGTGCTCTTAGGGGAGGGCGAGTGGTAGATGGCGAAGCATCTGTTGCAGGTTCATATTGGTTTTTTTTGGATGTGTGCAGTGTGCTATAAATTGTATTTGCTTCTGTAAAGAAAATGTAGTCTTTGTGATGTGATTACATTTTACAGTGTTGGACACAGCTGCTGGAGTTTGGTTAGACAGACATGGTTTGGTAACTTCTTCCCACAGTAGCAACGAGCAAACCGAAGATCCATCTTTGGAGCTCATGCGTCGTTGTCGGCATGCCACTTCTTCTGTTGGTTCTCGTGTATATGTTTACGGTGGTCTTAGGGGAGGTAAGGAATTTTTTTTCTCTTAACCTTGCGAAGCCAAGGAATCTTGATGCACAAGGACCGACTTTGGCCAATACCTATTTCACATCTTGTTTGATAATATTATTTATTCCATGTTCTGCAGATTTGTTGTTAGATGATTTTCTTGTAGCCGAGAATTCGCCTTTTCATTCCGATGCAAATAATCCTGGACTAACTTCTGAAAGGGGTTCAAACATGATAAGTCCCAGGACGAACAATTTGTGCCCATTTGATCCTATATCTCATGATGATGGACTTGAAAGTCCCTTAAGGTTATGCTCGTTTCCCTTCTGGTCCTACAACCACAACCATAGACGGAACTACATGGAAGCCATGGCAATATGGCATGCACTTGCATACCTTGGAGAAAGTGTAATCTTTTGTATTGTAAAAGATGAAAATACACATAAAGGCTAAGGTCATGGAATAGCAACATACTTTTCCAACTAGATCTTTTTACTTTTCCTTTCATAAACACCAAGACACTAAACTAACACTGTGTTAAAAAAAAAAAAGCTCACTTCTAAGAAAATGACCAAATTGCCCCCATGTTATTTTCAATAATCAGAGGAAGAGTGTTTGAAAAGGATACAAGGGTATGGTCAATTTCAAATTTAATTTAGGGGTATCATGTTTTTTTAGATAGTGACAAAAGGGAACACGTTGTAAGTTTCATGACTAAGCGTACCTTTTAAAAAAAAAAACATTGTCATCCCAAGTTAAACATTAAGAAAAGTATGTCGATATTCTCTGACTTAACTAAAATTTTGTTATTGTAGTACATCCCTTAAAAATAGTAGTGTCTACCCACATTGAAAAATCATGGATTCGCCACTTAATAAATCTACTCTCTATGTAGTATGTAACTATGTGTGCATAAAAGTTTGTTCCTGTGAACTTTTTAATTATGAGACACATTGTCATGATTGCCAGTGTGGAAAAAGAAGCTACTGAGGGTAATGCTGCTAATTGGGTCTGGCAAGCTGCACAAACACATATGGCTTCAAATGCCAACTCACAAGCTGCATGGACTAATTCAGACGGTAGTGATGAAGTGCGAGATGTGCAACTTCACCCTAGAGCTGTATGTGTTATCTTCGTTAAGACTTGCACGATGGATTTCATTTTTACTTAGGCTAAGAAAACAAGTTGTTCATTTGCTGCAGGTTGTCATTGCTAGAGAAGCCATGGGAAACCTTGGTGGGTTGGTAAGACAGTTGTCATTGGATCATTTTGAAAACGAGAGTAGACGTATGATGCCTTTCCATAATGACATGTCAAATCCTGCCAAAAGGTTCATGAGGCAAAAGTCACCTCAAGGCTTGCATAAGAAGGTAAAAGTTTACGCTAGGGGGTATCTGACATGCATTTTGAAAGTGATAATCTGTATCCAGGTAGTGCTTGGGTAAGTTGCTTTGCCTTACGATCATCTGATTATTGGTGTCCGATACTCAGTTTGATATTGGCTGCAACAAGACAGGTTATCAAAGAGTTGAGTAAACTTTATCTATTACCTCTATAAATAAATAGAATTTGTCAAACACTCTGCCACCATCAAAAGTGATTGTACAAGTAGTAGACACACATCCAAACAATATATCTTGCAACACATTATGATAGCTAACTACCTGATTCTAACCATTCAGTATCAGATAATTACTTTCAAATCACGCATCTGGTTCATCTTTTCTTGGTACCATGATAGGCCAAAAGGGTAGAAGAAAAGAGAAGTATGCCAAGTATAGATTAAAATGTGTCTTTTTCAGGTTCTTTCTACTTTGCTTAAGCCTCGAAACTGGACCCCGCCTGCTGACAGGAGGTTTTTCCTTGATTCTTATGAAGTGGGAGAGCTTTGCTATGCTGCTGAGCAGATCTTCATGCAGGAGCCTACAGTTCTTCAGTTGCAAGCTCCAATCAAAGTGTTTGGTGATCTACATGGACAGTTTGGTGATCTGATGCGCCTATTTGATGAATATGGATTCCCTTCCTCCGCTGGAGATATAACGTAATGCTACTGTAAATTTTGATTTTTACTTGCAGTTTACTCAATTTGATTCTTCAAATAACTGTTTCTTAACAAATATTCAGCTTATTAAACTGAGGTACTTAATTTTGCATATATCATATGAAATCTGCAAATATATGTCCTTTATACCTAGAATCATAGCCTAGGTACTATATTATCAGATATTAATGCAGGACGGAAGCACACAAAGAAAACACTATTGCAGAATGGTTTCTAGACACAAAAAGGGAGCCTTCTACATCTCACTAATTTTTTTGCAGGTTCTGTAAAAATAAATCACCTGCCTAAGATAGAACAAAAATATACAAAAACAATACAAAATAAAAACGGAAGTATCTTGGGAGTCGGTGAAAAGTTGAAATAGATCTCCAAATTATGAACTTGGGTCAAGACCTTTCCACATGCTGGTCACAGACCTTGTAACTCTACTTGGATCAAAAGTTATGGCCTTCTGAAATTTGCTATTGCTCCCATAGTTAAATAATCTTCGAATTGTGTTATTTGTTCCTCGTCAGACATATTTGACACTTTATTAGCCATTTGTTAAACACACTTTATGACAACTCTTACTACCTTTCAGATATATTGACTATTTATTCCTTGGAGATTATGTTGATAGAGGACAACATAGCTTGGAGACCATCACTTTGCTCCTTGCTTTGAAGGCAACCTTCTACCTTGTAGTCCCACTTAATGATCTATATTGATACTAATGCTCATTAACCCGAGACTTTTCTTTTTCACCCGTTTACAGATACACTATCCTGAAAATGTTCACTTGATACGTGGAAATCATGAGGCGGCTGATATAAATGCACTCTTTGGTTTTCGTCTTGAATGCATTGAGAGAATGGTATGTGTGGAGACTTTGAAATATTCGTTCTGAAGGCTTCTAGAATTTTCTTATATGGTTCTGTGTAGGGAGAGAATGATGGGATTTGGGCATGGCAACGATTCAATCAACTGTTTAACAATCTTCCGCTCGCGGCACTTATTGAGAACAAGATTATTTGTATGCATGGTGGCATAGGAAGGTCTATTCATTTAGTTGATCAGATAGAGAAACTAGAGAGACCGATAACCATGGATGCCGGATCTGTTGTCTTGATGGATTTGCTATGGTAAGTTGTAGTTCACGTAAGTTTCAGGTTCTCTTCCAATGCTTTTTAACAAGTATACAAAGTGTGAAACATATGCTTTTGAGAAAAAGTATATAGTATTTTAGAAAACTGGCAAAAAGTCAAAATTCGAGCCCCAAGTGATGGAATTGGGCCCGATGGGTTTGGCAAAATGTGCGGCCCTCAAGACCTTTATGTGGGGCCCCGTTATTCCTGGATCAAAAGTTATGTCTGTTTGAAGTTTGCATGAAAAATTTTTCTCATGTTTGTCATGTACTCGTGCTATCATTTGCTCAAAAATTTGTTCCACATTCCGCATCACTTTCTTATATGCATTTTCCTTTTAGGTCTGACCCCACAGAAAATGATAGTGTGGAAGGTTTGAGACCAAATGCAAGGGGACCTGGCCTGGTAACTTTTGGGGTATGCAAGCATCCTTTCATAATATATTGATTAGTTGTTCATTTTACTTTGCACATTATGGACTATGTTATTCATGTAAAGCACCATCCTGCATTCGATTTCGACAGCAGGCTATATTTATTTATGCTTCAAGAAATAGATAGGTGTCTGTCACTTATATGATTTAACAGTAAAACTGTCGCCTTCAAAAATTCCTCCACTCAATATCATGGTTACAGCCTGACAGGGTTACGGACTTCTGCAAAAGAAACAAACTTCAGCTCATTATAAGAGCACATGAATGCGTAATGGATGGGTTCGAAAGATTTGCTCAAGGACAGTTGATTACCCTTTTCTCTGCAACAAACTATTGTGGTAAGCTTTTGCTTTAGGGATCTTTCATCATTTTGGGTGGGTTGATAACTAGTGTAATTGTTCTCATTGCATCCAGGGACTGCCAATAATGCTGGAGCGATACTAGTGATTGGCAGAGGATTGGTGGTTATTCCGAAACTGATTCATCCGTTGCCGCCACCACTCGAACCAGAAAATTCTCCACAACCTGCCCATGACCACACCTGGATGCAGGTAAAACTTTAATGTTTTGTCGTCAGAAAATGTATTATGGTATTTCCTCCTTGTATGAACTCTTCTGAGGTACAAATTTGCCCATGCTGACGAAAGTGACAGACATAACACAAGTAGGGTGTGCAACACTCAACAGGACAAAACGATACCATCGTATTGACACCGATCAAAACTGAATTTGTGGGAATTTTGATACCAAGTACCATATAGCCCTGCCCCTGGTTTATTACTGTATGCCTATACTGTTCCGGTTTCATCCCCTTTATGTTCTTGTTTTTGCCTGTGCCACCATATTGAAACCGAATTAGTGGTATATTTGGTACCATGTATCGTACTGTATAGCCCTGATTTAGTGCCAGTACATCCCAACGGTTTTACGGTAATGTTCGAGTTCTGCACATCCCTACAAAAACAAGTACTAGAGGAGTAGAGTCTAGATATGGCAAGATTGATCGATGGTGACAGGTAACAAATGAGGTTGGGTTGGGTTGGATTGGATTAGATTGATCACCCTCCAACACATTTTATAAATAATAATTAATGTTACTGTAAAAACTTCGTCATTAAATAAGTTTAGATACACTTTAGTTGACTTTTAACCATTTTACTACTTTTATTTTAAGCCAAACTTTAAAATTTATGCAAGATACATGTGAATATCAATCTATGCATCATTAGGGGCGTGGCGGCTTTTCAAGAAGCGTAAAGCCAAACTAGCTTGTTTTGATATCCCAATTGAGTCGAAGCCTGGTATGTTTATATAAAGATTTGAGTATATCGTGGTTGACTTCAACCTGTTTGAGTCGTTTGCCACATTTCCTTGGTGCCTAATTTTTTAAATTCTACCCATTTGACCCGATACCGTTGGGATCTGATTGAAATTGAGTCATTTTTTTAAATTTAAATAAACATTTCCAGAACAAAATAATCATGAAACAACATATACTTTTACTCAACCATGCATTTCTTTAACAATATTGTGGTAGCCTGGATGGTTGTAGTTTTGCCATATATTTATACGAGCCAAAACAAGGTCATACGAGCACATGCAACACAACAAATTGTTTAGCAGTCTGTAGCAATTGTGATTCATGTTATCTTTATCTGTCATTGTAGGAGCTTAATAATCAAAGACCACCAACTCCTACTCGAGGCCGGCCCCAGCCTGATCATGATCGGACCTCGCTTGCATATATTTGATTTGGACTTCTATCTTAGCATTCATGCATACATTTTGCAGATAAATTTACAAGAGCCGGGAGGGGTTTCATTCCCCTGTCGCTGTCGGGCATCATTGTACATTCCAAAGAAGCTGTTCATAGGAAGTTTCGAAGTTCATTGAATTAACAGTAAGAAAAGTTAAAATAATTTTTCATCATTTATAGATCTTCTGAGGATGTACCACCACACAATTGGATTGGTGTTATTTCATAGCAGACAATGAAATTTGGCTACTTGTTTTGGATGATTTTTGAGTTCGCCCGATGACAAAACACAGTAAGTAGCTCATTAGCTTCAAAATCAGTTCTCCCTAATGCAGAATGTATAATCATTACAACTATAAAATTTGATAGAATCCCCGTAACCCTCAACAGACTCTGAAGGCATTGTTGTCAGTCTGTCTACCTATATGCCTGAGTGAAAACTAAGAGTTAATTACCTAAAAATGTATCCTATTTATGCAGAATGCATAATCACTACAAGAACAAATTTTGATAGAATTCCTTAACTCTTAACAGACTCTCAAGCCATTGTTGTCGGTCTGTCTACCTATACAATGGAGAATAAATAACGTTGAGTTCACAAAATGGATTTCAAAAGAATTGAAACTTGCTTATAGTGTAGTTTTATATTTGAATTACAAAAACAAAATAAAAATGTATATAAATTTCATGTCCAAAGAATCTATCCTTTTTAGCTATTTATAAATGAATTTAGATTTCTAACATTTCACACAACTTATAGCCTTAAACATCATTTCATACCTCAACCAGTAAACTAGCATATACTATAAATTAAATTTAACTCCTTCAAATTGTGAAACGCCCCTAAGAGTTAATTGCCTGAAAGTGTATCAAATTATGGACGGTTTCCATTTCAAGTAACAAGCTAAGTTTCATGCCAGAAAAAGTAATGTACTTATTGAAAATGATAATAACTTGTTAGACTCTAAGTATGCTTGTTAAAATTTTAAAGTACATCTACCTTTTAATGATGGCAAACTTAATTTGATACCTAAAATAGAAATCGAGATTTTTATCCAACTAAACAACTCCAAGCTGTTGTTTTGCTAACGCAAACCTAGAGGATTTATGTTTACGGAAGGCCGGGTATATGTGCAGCCAGAAAACAAAGTTGTGTTGTGTCTATTTGATATGAACAAGAAAAAAGTCATGTGGATGACTGCAGTTGTCATCTCGGCTTCTGCTGTAACACAAGTTTGGTGGAATCCCACAGCACTCGCTTTACACCGAGAATTTGTTCAGCATGAGCGAAAGAGGTGCCAGTAGTGTCATGTGGATGTGGGAGATTAGTCCATTTATCCACCTTTAGAGAAGTAACATCCACAACGCACAACCCAGATTCATCAAGCTTGTTTCCAGACCATGTGCCGCTTGCTTGATGCACACAACCCTTACCAATCTCTTCCCCATGTCCATCTGTAAGCACCACATATTGTCCTTGCTCATGCCTAACCAAATCACCCTCCAAGTTTCGGTTGGTGCAAATTTGCTGTTGAGTCCCTTGAGGAGCAGACGGGGATGGGTTGAAGAACTCATCAGGACTCTCAGGTGAGTCGGAGACAGGGTCAGTTCCTGATCCACCTTGCTTGTCGGTGATAGCATTGTCCCCACCAGAAGGTGCACGAGCATCCTTAGCTGCCGCACGAGCTAGTTTGGCTTTACGATTATTCAACCTGTTAGGCAACAGGAACACTCACATGTGAACTCAGTAAACTTATGTCAAGGTTTATGTTGAAAAAACCAAGTCATGTCAGAACTGTGAAACTGAAGGACTGGAACCGGTACCAAACAGTCTGGTTCTCGCTTCCGGTTTTAATTTTCAGTGATGACCGGTCCAGTCATTTTTAGCAAATTTCCCTTGTAAAAGTCGGGATAAAACCAGAACCCGCCCAAACGGTACCATCCTGTCCGATTCTTGTTTTCCATTTCTTTTTTAAAATTCTCGGTCTCGGTTCGGTCCAGATGCACAACCCTACCTATGTACTTCAACCATTTAGCAGTTTAGTCAGTACCATTTATTTTCTTTCATTCAAGTCCCTAACATTTATTTTTTACAGTGGTTCAGTCCTTATCTTTTGTGTTTAAGTAAACACAATAAAGATTAGGAAGTATGTAGGGTTTTTTCAATATAAATTCTAATTATAGAAAATTAAAAATAATGAACTAAGCTAATAGAAAAATAAAGAATAGTGGTTGCACCAATAAGAAAACTAAGATTACAAAGTTAACCAATAAAAACAAAGTTAAGGGACTAAATCACTAAAAAATATAAGTTTAGGGAATTAAAACAATAAAAAATTAAATTTAGGTACCAAACCGCCAAAACGGTAAAGTGTGTAGGGTTTTCCGATATAAGCCCAAATATACAGGGCAAAATATTATGAAACTATTAAGTTTTGTGGTGCAAAAAACATTGCAAAGATGTCTTTGTAGGAACAAGGCAGCAACTTTGACGACAACATATTCCCATAAAATCGAATTAAAATATGAAACTTTCAATAAGCTATATCATTCCATGCTTAATCTCTTATATGTGATATGATTATAAATCTAATTGGAGAACATAAAGGCTCGAGATCTAGTGCTTATGTGAAAAACAAGGACATCCTTTCTTACCAATTCTTTAGTTGTGAAGAAGAAATTTCTGAACCCTGCAAAATGAAATATGAAAACTTCTTATAGTTGATGGATCTGTACACTTTCTTAAGTTGTGAAAATGCAATTCTTACGTACGTGAAGACTTATTTTTTCTGCCCATAATTGTATCGAGGCAGCTTTCCGCTGCATGTCAGGCTCGTTCTGTAAAGCCTGTTCAATCATGGTTATTTGCATGTGATTCATTATGTTGCGCTTCCTTTTTCTAAACTGCTTTTCCTCACTCTGCATGTTTATCAACCGTTTCATCCTCATCAGCTCATGTGATCATTGGTTATTGGAAATCTAAATTGTTCGTTTTTCCAAACAGTGTTCTTTACCTGCACGGTGCTTGACTCCAATCCATTTGTTTCGACATTCTGAGCATCTCCGTCACTTTCCTGAACACCCCTAGCAGCAGAACTCAGAACTACATCTGTCCTCTGGTCTTGTGTCGGCAAACCATTAGATGAATCTTCATTTCCATTGAGATTTAACCGGCTGACTTCTTCGAAAGGGGAATCCTCAGATATGCCCTTGTTATGGGTATCACCTCTGTCACGTGCATCTGGAGACCCTTGACCTCTACCATTAGCATGCTACACAACGAAGTCCAATACATGATTACAGAAATTACATGATCATGTATATTTGGGGCCGGATCGTGAAACCAACAAACCACACCGAACCAAACAGTCTCATTCTCGGTTTCGAATTTCAAATTTCAGGACCGTTCCAGTCGTATATTTTTTTCATTGTAAAAGAGAAGAAACTTTGGGACTGGACTGAACCACAACCGATTCTGCTCTTTTCAATTTTCATTTCCGGTTCGATTCTGGTACGGTCCAGTTCTGTTTTGGACATTGCACCCATACATAGATGCATAATGACAAGCTTACATGTAAAAGAAAGCAAATGTACTTGGACAAAGCAAAATGTAATAGCAATGTATCTATGTGTTACTAATTTGTTGTTGCAATAACATTAATGATATATAAAATATCATTATTCATTGCTTTATTGTTATACATATAATTAAATTTTACAAAATTTTGATTAATTTAACTATAACAGGGAGAATTCCATACATACCATTCTTAAACAAGGAAATATCATATATACCCAACTTAAACTAATAATATCATATATACCACTCATTCACTTGTTTAAATCTTTAAAACTCAAGATAAATGTTAAATATTAATTAATGACCAATATACCTCCCTTTAAATTAAATTTCATATCATATATATCCCTCAAAACATTCATTACATCATAAGCTAAATTCCATTGCTTTTGTTCAGCTGTTGAGTGAAAAGACATAATCTTTTGTTGAAATTTTGGAAAAGGTTTCAGTTTTTAGGATGTATTTAGCTACATTTTGAAGAATGGAGAATTGGAGATTGCGAATTTGAAAGAAGAAAGAAGTGAAGCTTTCCATTTATGCAAAGAAATACAGAAATTCATCAAAAATTCAATTGATTCAAGGTACAATTTTGCAGCAGCTCATCATGCTTATGTTCAATCACTACGTAATATTGGAATTGCCCTGCGTAGATTTGCAGAGGCAGAAATTGACAAAACCCCAACACAATTCATCTCGCCCATCACCATCTCCGCCACACCTCGCTGGTGCCTGAATCCTATTGTTTAATGTTACTATTAGGATGCGGTCTTAAAACTAATAGTTACTTCATTAATGCCTGAATCCGCATCCTCTTGGGATTACTTTGACCCTGCTGACGAAATGAGAGTTTTAGATACGGGTGTTATGATGGATTTCATGTGAATTTCAATGATATGAGTGTGCACAAACAGTTTAATGTTAAGATTGTGATATAGATGAGGAATCTCTATAGAAATATCATAATGGTCATGACGATGTTAATTCAGTTTCTTCAAATTCCCCAGCGCCTGCTTTTAACAGTGAAACACATAATGTAGAATTTGAGAACGTGAGTCCAATGCGGGAGCTTCGATCTGCAGAAATTCACAAACGAACTCGAAGGAGGATAGTTGTGGATGAGGGAGAAACGAAAGATCCTTCCGAGGTTATTACACATAGGGCTAAAGATTTTCTTTCTAGCATCAAAGATATCGAGAGTCGATTCTTTCGAGCATCTAAATCTGGAAAAGAAGTTTCGAGAATGCTTGAGGTAAATAAAATCAGTGTTGGCTATTCCGAATCCATGGGCATACTGAACTAGATTCTGTTTGTTTTCTCCGGTTTCACTGCTTTTATTGTTAATCAAGTCTTGTATTATTGTATATGGTTTTATGGATACTTATTTTGAGTTTTTGGATTTTAAAAATGGTTATATTAATGATTTGTATTATAGATGATGTTATGATGGGGTATATATGATAATTATAAAATGGGTTTATTATGAAATAAACCAACATGTTTTCACGCCCGGTTTTTCAATTTCTAAAAACCCGGTTTAATAATTAAAATCGGGGTCTAACAGTCAAATTTCACAAAACTAAAAAAACATTGAGGGACGAAAACGCAAAAAACCATGAAAACTTGTTGGTTTTTTCGTAAGAAACCCTTATAAAATTCATTTAAAACAATGGGTATATTGATCATTTATTAATATTTGGTATATCTTGAGTTTTCGAGTTTTAAAAATGATTAAATAAATGATTTGGGTATATATGATATTATTGAAGTTAAGGAGTGGTATATACACACACACACACACACACACACACACACACACATATATATATATATATATATATATATTTTTTTTTTGAACGGCAAACTATTCTACTCCTACTCTTAAACTAATCCTTTACCACAAGACTTTCTTTCACCACCTAAATTTCAACTTGCCTCCGACGGGAGTCGAACCCGGACCTCTCACTTATATCTCCACCCTCTTACCGTCAGGCCAAAGGCCCTTTGGTATAGGAGTGGTATATATGATATTATGTCTTTAAGTTGGGTATATTTGACATTTCAATGTTTAAGAGTGGTATATAAGAAATTCATCCAAATATAATTTAGTTTAATTTTATAAATAAAAATAAATTAATTTGATATTACTAAACATAAATTATAAAAATTAATTATAATAATCATTGCATAATATAGATACATTTAGTGTAAAAAACTTCTGATGCACACATTGTAGATTTGGGATTCATAAGCAGTTGGTGTAAAATAATTCGTCTAATATGCCTTTTTTTACACTAAACTTGGCATTTTGGTGCTAACATCAAAGATGCCATAAAGTTCCTCTAGCATCATATTATTCGGTCCACTGAGTTGGCAAAACATGAAATCAAACAATACGATTAAAAAAATAAGGGACCATAAAGCAGTGCTCCCTGTTGCATAGAAATGGACAGTCATAAATAAACCTTGATTATAATCTATAAACAAATAAAAGAATAAAAAAATTTCTTTATAGCAATCGATATTGGATACCTGAGCAATTAGTGGCTCCAACTGTGCAATGAACAACCTACACAAATGGCAAACCAAAACAGAAATGAAAACCAAGATAAAGAGCAACTTTCCACACTTTCAAACATGCCCACAACTACAAGATGCAGGTTTCCTATTAGCACATTAATATTTTGTACTGTTTGCTGCAAGTTAGTCTTGGCTGGTTATTATCTGGAATGCAGTTACTTAATAATTGCAATACATATCCAAGATCATGTATAAAACTTAAGAAAGAAGCTAAAGAAAACAATCGCAATTCACTAACGTCCACAAACCCATGACAAGTACCAATGCTGACTCCAAGAATAGCAATTACCTAAACAGCTGCATGTCATCCTCATTAACAAAGCGAGGAACTAAAGATTCAGCATGAATCACTAGGGAACCTGCATACACAAAGCATTGTGTATATGTAACCAAAAACATGTGTTTTTTAATCATATGTATGAGGTATTGAAACTGATATATACGCAGATTTTGGCTAATGCTAGCAGTTCTTTCGGATCCAGCATCATTTGAAACTTCAGATGGTAAATTAGAAACTTCCTTCTGCAAGCACTGTAGGAATGTATTAAGGAAGAGATCCTTCTCCTCTGTAAATCAAAAAATAGTAGTTACTTTAAAAACGAGTAACATATACACATTTCAACGGATAAACATACTAATGTCCCATGTAAAAGTAAACGGCTACGATATTCACCTTTACATAAATCAGGAATGAAACAAGTAAGATTTGCTAGGACTTTGACCAGTAGAGAGGTTCTTTGAAATGCATACGAATTCCGAGGAACACGACAGGCATTGAAAGTAGATTCTGGAACGTCTGATGACGGAAGCACGCCCAAAACCCATCCAGCTGCTGCCAAGGAATCATAATCCAGAGTAGCATCTTCTTCAGAAGACCGAGATTCAGAGGAACACCAATTAGACAAGAACTCCACATGTGGCAGCAAAAAAATTTTGGTCAGGACTTCGGTCTGCATGGGAAAAGGCAACAAATTGACGTGTTATAATATCATTAGAAAATTAAAACCCTGGAACAATATATAAAGTGAAAATCACCATATTAAATTGTCAACATCTGGACCAGAATAAAATCAATATAATATATACTTGTTGCAAGCTTACAAAGTTCAAGGTGATGTAAGATCGAAAGTTAGAATCATCAGAGAGAATTTCAGTTAATCGCATCGCATTGAGTTGCAGAAGTCCCCTTGGATATGTTTTGTCTGAGAAAGCAGCAAGCCCGTTAAGATGTCCACAAAACATGGTCCTCAGCAATTCAAGGACCTATATCAGGCAATTGCAGGAAACGTTAGTTTTCTGGGTTAAACAGCAAGCATGGGCAAACCACTTAAGCATTATAAAAACAAAATTATAAAGATACTTGTTCTAATTTCTAATATCCCCATACTATTCATTTCATCACTATATGTCATAGGCATGGGTATAGGAGGATGGTTGTGTTAGGTAGCCAAACAAACAATGTAAATATCAAAGTGACTATGAACGTAAAGAGATCGGCAGAGGCTCCACTAAACTGGATGTGGTAATATTATAAAACAGAAATTATCATCAAACATATTGAAAGAAACCTGGAATATAGTAGTTTTTGCTAAATTCAACCCCCCAGGCGTGCTGGCAGCGACATCCAAGAAAGACACACTTTCTACTTCACAAAGATGCAGCAGCTGCAGAAAGAGGAATTGTATCTATTAATGCAACCATTAATGAATGACTACAGGTGAAATCATGCAGGTGTTCAAGTAAGCTTCAAATAGTGCCTATATAAAAGCATGATCTATAGCTAGATCTTACAATAGATAAGACTTTCGATTTGAGCCTAGAAACCACAGCTGTAAGAAATGAATCTTCACAAAATGGCAATTTCATGATGTCATGAGCCAACAAAAGTATGCCACCTTCTCCACATAGCTCCTGAAGGAAAGAACTACAGTCAATTAGCATCATATATAATGCAACTTAAGAAGCATATACCAAATATGATAGGATATAGACATTCAATTTGACCACAATTTTGCAATATGCCAACCAAGGTTGACATTGCCCACTTCAAAGATACCATGACATAAGACCATATTTATTTCGTCTGTTCAAGCATGTAATCACAAAAGGGATACTTGTAGCATTTTATAATTTTATATCAGAATTTGTGTGTGTGTATATAATTAGTGGAAAACCTTATTCTTAACCATGCGTTCCCGAAAGAGCCTTTGTTGGCAAAGCAACTGGAAAAACTGTACAGAAGCCTCACAGTGCTGGCACAGACGGTTGACTTCAGCAAGAGTTGACCGCATTCCATTATCAGTATCTTGAGCCGACAGCCTCGCTTGAAGAAATTGAATGTCTATGCGAACAGCAGCAAAAGCTACTACCATAAATATATCAACCTGTCACACATTCATGACCCACATTCCAGTCACATAGGATTTCAATACATATTAACTAACCTGTCACACATTCATGACCCACATTCCAGTCACATAGGATTTCAATACATATTAACTAGAAAAATGCTGAGAAAAATTTTGGAAGAATTCATTGGAGAACAATTTGTTGTCTGGCCTGATTTTTAGGATATAGATGTTGAGCAGAACAATTCACCTTAGGGTGCGCAAGAAGAACTGGTGCAAGTTCATGCCATTGTGGAGAAATAAACGCTGTTAACAGATATAGACTGGAGGCCACCAGTGCTGAATGCAGCAGAACCAGATGACTTGAAGCATTGTGTTTCTGGTTCACCAAATATAAGTGTCAATGCAGAACAATAACGGTAAAGGAAGGGCTAAATTTATGTAATGATGAAACTATGTTAACCTGTCTAAAGTCAGCAAGGACACTGATCGTGTAGAAGATCAAATCAAAGATCTGTTCAGATACTTTCACATCATCAAGCAAAAAGAAAAAAACCTGTATTGCGAAAAATAGGTTATTGAAACGGACATAAAAGTATGACTTGCAGCATAGCACTCATATGGAAGAGCAAGTAGGGAACTACTCCATATGTGGGTTAATGACTAGGGTCAAACAGCAATTAATAGGTCATGGTTTCTACAGTTTTCATCCTGATTAATGATCATTTTCTTCTCTGATTTTTTTTCATAACAGAATAAGTGAAAAATGTCCTTGTTAGAAAAGACACAGAATATTACTACCATGTCATGTGTTGGTCTACCAAAAGGTTACATGCGACCGAAGAGAAAGAGAACACCAGAAAATTTTCATTTACCTGCTCAAGTTTGGAATTGCGAGGTGAAAGAGCACACAAGGAGTGCAACAGTCTAAGACCACCTAACAAGTATCTGAAGAGTTCTTCATCTCGTTTAGATTCTAAAAGCTTTGCAATTAGGTGGACCGCAATATACCTAGCTAAGGTGTCCACATCGATCTGAAACATCAAGTTTTCATCTCACTGGCAAGAGACAATCGGCAAGCAGTAATCCAGGAAAAAGTTTAATGATAGATAATATGACTTCAATGCCAAATCTACCAACCTGATGTGATGATCCGTTGCTTGATGTCCAGAGGATAGTATCATATTCCCCATCCCTGATTAATTTAAAAAGCTCCTCGCAACTTAGTGTATGTAATTCTTTGACGGCAGTAACCAAATCGATCGCCTGCATATATTGAAATATAGAGAATTGTGAACATGAATTGAGTTGCACTGACTAGGATAGTGTGTGTGTGCATGCGCATGCGCGTGTGTGTTAAACCTGGCCTTACGTGTAATCGTATCGTGTGTTGTGTCAGACACGAATTTGTAACACACGAACACCACACGAATTATAAAACATGTCTGGATATGAAACACGAACACGACACGTAAAAAATTCGTGTGACACGTGACACGACACGCATAAAACACGTGTCACACGAAAACACGAATTTAATCCAAAATATATATAATTATTATAAATCCAAAACATGATAATCCAAGTATCCAACAACACATCAAAAGTATTTAAAGCCACTATTAATGGTCATAACTTTGAGCCGAATTTGACCGAGCCAGACTCCTTGTTGATATCCAAGTCAACAATTTCATTTATCACATCATCAATATGAGAGACAAACCTGAACTTTTTCAAATATTTCAAATTAAGTAGGACTCAATTTTTTTAGAAATTTTGAAACCCTAGTTTATATGTGTCTTATGTGTGTCATCGTGTAACACGATATTTATATGTGTCTTACACGTGTTTATACAGGTAAATTCGTGTTTTACCTGTATAAGACACGAAACACGAATTTGTAAAACCCATATACGGAAAACTCGTGTCGTAAATGTCGTGTCGTGTACCAAATTGTCAGGTCAAATGTGTGTACATATACACACAAATGTGTATTGTGTAGGTGGATACCCTACATATATAATAATACAGTATGTGTGTGGGTGTGGGTGTGGGATATTACATATTCCCATGTGTGATACGTCTAAGTATATATACATACAAGAAATATATGTACATATGAGCCCAAAGAGGGGAGAATATATGATTGTGCAATTTAGAAAGAAAATAATAAAAAAAGAGATTGCTACGCAATATTGTTTGTTTGTTTGTTATACGGATGGGTATGATTCGCATTGAATACTACTTTCGGGGTCTAACAAGCTCCAAATGGAAAAATAGAAACAAATTAATTGAAAATCTAAAATGGTTAAATAGAAACAAATTAAGTTGAAAATCTAAATTGGTTTAAGTTTCAAAGCGGTGTGCAACAAATCTACTGATGAACAGATCTAAGATATGACTTCCGCACAAGTGTAAACAGAGAGGGAGACCAAGAGCATTAACACTAGAGAAGGTTAAAGTGTTGATAACTTGATACAGATCATTTTTTATTGACCCTTGCATACTTGGTTTTCAAAGGTGTGAGGCGCACCCTTGCGAGAAGGGTCTTGGAGCCCAGTAACAGGAGGCGCGGGGGATGCGCGCATCACATACACGAGGCACACTTGTTTTGGTATCATATTCCATATTAACAACTAAAAATCAAAGATACCAAAATATAAAATACACACAATCTTATTCATAAAATTGGAGTTACTTAAGAAACTAATAAAGGAGGCTCTCGCAACAGGCATGCATTGTGCAGGGCGTTTAGCCTCACCGCTCACGCCTGAGGTGCACCTTTTAAAACGCAGCTTACATAACATTTCAAAAGCTTCACATAGGTAAGTTCCTCTTTACGAGATGTGTCCCAAGTCCCAACATTAGTTCTAGAATTGTCGATGCATCACTAAGGATACAAACACCATTTATATAATCCCTTGTCTAAACTTTTTGGAAAATAATTTATTTGCCATCACCTACTACTCACTAGTTTCCTACATTCCTTTGATATCCTTTTTGGTAAGAAGAAAGTTTGATATCCAATGGAAACGGATCCAGGAATTAACCTTCTAATGTGAGAAATCCCCTAACATGTTAAAATATTTTTATGAGTAACGAACTAACAATCACCAATCTTGGATAATACTAGAATGGTATTCAACTATTTAGCATGTGAATCTTAAAGCATTGATTTCAGAAATTAGCTATAGATATTGAGTCTTGATTGAGTGCTATTTCTATAATTCTTTCATCCTGAAAACTTGTAAGAACCTTCTAATACTTAAAAATGAATTAATCGCTACATTAGTATCAACCATGTCACTAGACACTATGAGAGCCAAGGTAACGATATTCCTAACTGGTCTTGGTTAGTCATCAGTATAACCTTGAGGGGGCTCCAAATAGACAACACTACATATAACTGAAATGATACAATTGTAATTGGGAGATAGTTATATCATCTATACAAGAACATTTACAACACAGATAGGAGAAGAGAGGGGGGGGAGAGAGAGAGAGAGAGAGAGAGAGAGAGAGAGAGAGAGAGATTGAGCAACTCTAGACTTAGCTGCTATCGAAGCTCCATCTACAAATGGATAAGACTTTGGTCTGATTGGAGTTTTTGAACTAAAAAAGGAGCAATAGCTTCCCAGTTGCTTAACATTAACAATTCAATTTAGAAATTCCCAAGACTCAAGTGGATAGGGACATTATCTCACATTGTAAAAATTTTTCCCACTTGCCCTGTTAAGTTAGGGTTAAATGTTAAACGAAGAATATCTAACAAGCAAACTATTAACTACAATTTAACAACTTAGTGGTCACAAAGCATACACGATGACACACTGACTGGCAACTAGAGTAAAAGAACATATAACATATCTATTCACACTAGTAAAAATCTCAAAGGGCACCTATGCACCGTCATGCTGACATCCCTTCAACAAAAACTCGTCATGGATGGAAATAGTAGCATGAGTTTCCAAAACTTTACAGACATTGGAACTAGATATGCAACTATTACAGATAAATCAATACTTAAAACAGACAACTATTATTGTTCCTACCTACTTAATGAAAGTATGAATAAGAAGAGTTTGTCGATGATTAAGAAGCATGTTTATCAACAAACGAAATGAACTGCAGGATATGGACTGCGAAGGTCGAAGAACCTCATAGACAATAAAAAATGCGCAATAATGGTTTTAGACCTAGAAACATTTAACAGTGCCGATAACTCAACAATCCACCCACGAAACAAGTTGATAAACAAGGATTTATAATCATCGACTCGACAGTAAAATTAAAGTTGGTACTCACTTGTTTCTTCCTGCATGGGACATCCTCCTTTGCAGACCTCATTCTTGGCTCTCTTGAAGCAGAACTGATAACAGAAAACAAGTAATTTAATGTTGGCTTCGCAAATTAACCTAATAAACCCTAGATTGTTGTTAGGGGAGGGAGAAATTGAATAAAAGGATAAGTTGTGAAGTACAGAATATAATAGGCGAAGAATTAAGTTGGATTATGAAGGCAAAGTAATTGTAAAATACCTAGGGCTAGAAGGCGGAAGCAGTTGGAAGGATGATTGGGGATGGAAAATTCAGAGAAGATTTATGAATCGAAGAAGTCTCTGAGTCTGAGGAAATGTCCAGAGGCAAAGAGAGAGGCTGGCTAAATGCTAAATGCGAATGCACCGATACACATACACTACACATATGCCGTGTGTCTCTCGACTCTCCTTTCCCCAAATGAAATTTTTTGTGTTTCCACTGCGAATATCATGTCATAAAATTTTGTATAAAAACAATTTAATATTAAATAAATAGTATTTATCTTTTTTTTACTTTTGAAAATAACCAACTTTGTCTATTTTTTTTTTTTTTTTATTAAACTTAACAAGAAAGGTTATCTAAGGTAAAGTGCTTAAGTATTTTCTATTTAAAATAATAAAGTTTTATAAAAAACCATTTTTTTTATTTTTACTATTTTAATCAATGGTAAATAATGAAAATGATATTTTTCATATTCACATCAAATTTTGTTAATTACAAATGTCGCTATTATCATTTAATGAAAATAGAGAAACTTAAATTTTTCATTTAAATATAGTTATCTTCTTATAATTTTACTATAATAACTCATCTATATATTTATTGTATGAGGTTATATATACTGACGTAATATATGGGCTAATTTGAAAAAATAAATATTTATAAAATATATAAAAGAATTATAAGAATTAAAGTATATTGCATTCTAGTAAATAATTTATTAGATTAAATTAGAATTGATTTTATGTTATTTGAATTTAATTTTGATTCTGATAAATGTTAAATGAGAAAATAAGTTGCTGCCGTGTGATAGATTTATTTACTTGTTTACTACTATTTATCATGATTGTTAAGATATTGATATTAAGTTTAAGACCTTATAATTTACGATTATGATCAACAAAAATGAATTGGTTCTTAATAGGATCTTGAATTATATCTTAGATTATTAAGATATTCATATGATCCTAATTTTACATAACTTATAAATTAAAAATTAAAAAAATTGCAATGAGTCATTTTGATAAATAAAAAAGGTAACATACATGTTAATTATATAATTTGTGCATGATATTAACTTTCATATAATCCTTGAGTTCAATACTCTTAAATATGATCGATTTTCTGATGATGTAATTAAATTATCAAAATCCTTAAGAGTTGTATTAAATTTTTATTATAATGTTTGGATTAAAATATTTCATCAATTTGACGTAAATCAATCTTTAATTTAAATTATAATACATATAAATACAATGTTATTTTAGTAGGATCTTAAGATCCTGATTACAATCTTACAATCTAAACTTACGAAGACAACAATTATCATACACTCTATAGGTTTGGTTTTTTTTTTAATGCTAGACATACATCCTCTAAATCTTATTCTTAAATCTGTACTTTATGTTCACTATTGGACTCAAACTCCTAATGTGAAATTCAGGTTAATACATTGGTACCACTAGGCTACAAGCCTATAAATCTTTTGGTATTTTGGTGTAACACCCTCAGACTAATTCACAATGCCACCTAATTACCACGTCAGCAATGATATAATATAATAATCCCTATACTATTCCCAATACATACATGCGGAAACCCGATAGTTTTAAAACTTTAATCACATAGATAAGTCACGGAAGTCCCTGAATATATTACCCACTATCCGAAGTACGCATAAACATTCCCAAAATATGACTACCTTTAGCACAGGCAGCTAGCTCCTTGATAAATGTCACAGTAACCCTACTTGGGTCCAGCAGGCCTACTAAATCTCTGATCACCTGAGACACACACACACACAACAACACACACTGGGTCAGCTAACGCTGGTGAGAATGCAAGGGTTAGTGTACGATTATAAAACTCAATAAATAAATATTCTCGATAATAAAACGTTCAGCGTTCTCTACTGAACAAGTATATGAGATCCCACAAGATAGCTCAATAGGTACTCAACTCGTGTGGATAAATCCACGTACCCAAATCCCTAGACCGCACAAAGCAGCCGTCAGGAACCCAAAAGGGAATTGGGAGCGACCCAACCCCTGCCCAGCCGTACGGTTTAATATCTCAACAGCTCAAGTGTCCCAAATCTCATATATAAAACATATTTCTCAATAAAGCACAGTAATACATGCATGATAATATCTCAATAAAAACTCGTAAGAAACTCATGATATCTCGTAAAAAGCTCAGTAAAAGATCATGCAAGTATTAATAAATAATCGTACAAGTATCTCAAGAAAAACATGCAAACTCACCTGCCCTGAAGTCAAACTACTCAAGTCTCGGTTCCCTGCCCGTCCTCAACCCTATCAACTCGAGACCCTGGAATCACAACACAATGACTCTATATCACAATCACAATCACAGCTCAAGTTCTCAATCACAACCCAACAGCTCTGGATACCCGATTTCTCGATAACTCAACAGCTCTATACACAATACTCATATAACTCGCACAGACTCAGATACTCAACCACCAAACTACACAACCCAAATACTCGAACACAAGATCCCAACCAACTCACACAGCTCGAACATTCAAACACGCGATCCCAACCAACTCACACAATCCCAGATACCCAAAAGACGCATTCTCAATATTACAATCTCAACCCAACAGCTTTATATACAATTCCCAATAACTCATGAGACCCTAAAGACCCAAACATATGATCCACAGAACCCGAAAACCTGACCCGAAACCCTAGCCGCATCGCGGCCGAACTCAACCAATCGCGGCCGCACTGACTCTATCGCGGTCGCGGCCGCGCTGACCTCAAACTCGGCCGAGCTCACATCGCGGTCCGAGCTCGGGCTCAAACCGCCTGCGATCATCTCAAGAACATCGCGGCCCGCGATCAAGGGATCGCGGTCGCGCTCACGGGCGAACAGTAGCAGTTTATGCTCTGTTCCTGCACAGCCAGGGGAATTCTCCCCAACTCGATTTTCAGCTCAATTTTATGCAGCTAATTCATCTCGAATTTACCCAGAACCATAGACAGACATAATTCCTTCGATTATATACCACTAACAACAATTAACCCGCGAATTAAAGCTCGAATTTACCTCAAATATGAACTCGAATCGAAAGGAGAATTTGATGCTTAACTCAGGAGCTTCGATCACAACTTGAGGCTTCAATCCTTGCTGCTGGAATTCCAAACACACACATACACACTCTCAATCTTAACTCTGGCTTTTGGAAATGGTTTGGAAGAACAAAGAAGTCACAATATATACGTTTTCGGTTAAACTCGGTCCGACACCCAATATCCGAACCCACTATCACAAAATACATACTTTATATCACCGGATCCCAATTTAATCAATAATTCTCAAAATTATATTCTTTTATTAAAACTTAATCCCGACACCCGGTTAGCCCAAAATCTTATCACGTGACACTTCCACGTAAAACTCAATAATTGGTCCAACTCAATCATAATATTATAATCAACCCAATCACATAATTCCACGTCCCCGTCCCAAAAGTGGGATGTTACATTTGGTTCCTAAATATTTTGAAAATAAATTTTTATAAAGATATATTAAATAAGTATAAGGTGTGAATGAAAATATAAATATATAAGTATACATCATAAAGTTAATAATATTTCATTATATATACATATTTAATTTCATCTTATTTGTATCATATGTGCTAAAAATGTTGTATTCATTACTTTATAATAAAACGTAGTGCTAAAAGTTATATTAATAACTGTATAAGCATTAAAAACTTATTATGATTTATAAACTTTAAAGCATATAAATCATAAAAATAATAATAAGTGAGAAGTTATAGATTAATGAAATGATAGATTGGAAATACTTACTTGTGTGTTAGAAATCAAATGTATTAACTTTATTTTTAATTGATAAATATTTATAATTATTAATAAAAATTAACAATAGTACTATTTACAAACTTGTTGTTACTGTTCATCGAACCGTAAAGCAGGCTGTCAGGCAGCTGAAGCAGACAGGTAAGCAGCTGACTTATTTTATTAATTTATATATATTATTACAACAATTCTGTTTTTCTGTGATAACTTTTGATATATTGTATTTTATTAAAATTTGGATATATTATTACGATCGCATTATTTTTGTCTACATTCTGATATAAAATTTATCGTCGTCGGAACCAGTAAAGCAAGCTGCCAGGCAGCTCAGGTAGGCAGGTAAGCAGCTGATTTATTTTATTACTCTATATATATTATATAACATTTCTATTTTTCTATGATAACCTTTGATATATTGTATTCTATTAAAATTTGAGTATATTATTACGATTAAATTATTTTTGTCTACATTCTGATATAAAATTTATCGTAGTCGGAACGATTTTCATTAGGCAGGCTGACATGCAGCTGCGTAAATATTTTATAGAAATTCTAATATATCATTATGATCAGTTTTTTTATCTACATTTTAACATAAAATTGTATTTCGTCTCAAGCTATTAATGACAAAATTTTAACTATTTATCTACATTCTAACTGGCCGGCACGTAAACGACTAATGTTATTTTATTATTTTAAAGTAATATATTTATAAAAATATAATTTATGATCCCGCTGCAACGCGCGGGTAAAACTACCTCGTTACATTAATTTTAAAAGAAATCTTTGGAATAATACTTTTTTTCTATAAACTTATGCTTGAACAATATTTAAAAATATTTATCATAGCAAATGATGTTGGAATTTAAAAGTATAAGTTATTATAGTAGTATAGTTACTTAATTAATAAATACTTAGATTTGGATATGTTCTAAATTTAAATTAAATTAATATATTAGATTTGAATAAATATGGTTTAAATATAAATTGTTAAATTTTAAAAATATGAATATCATGTGTTAATTAAAATTTTTAGATTTTCATTTAATTTGATGACATCTGAACACAACAAGTGAATAAATTTATATAGTTGTTAATATTTATAATTAGTTTTGTAAGTAATTAAATTTTTAGATTAAAATATATTAGAAAATAAATTGTTGTGAGTTGATGAAAACACACTCACATACTAATTATTAATACTTCAATGATACAAATCATTTATTCTCTTCAATTTCACAATTAATGTTGTATTAATTGACGACATTAACATCAGTACCATGCATCTCTCTCACGACGCACCATCATCATTGTTTCATGTTGGACCATTGCATGGACATATATTGTTTATTAACCCT
This sequence comes from Centrapalus pauciflorus, assembly GCA_020465985.1. Classification (NCBI taxonomy): domain Eukaryota; kingdom Viridiplantae; phylum Streptophyta; class Magnoliopsida; order Asterales; family Asteraceae; genus Centrapalus; species Centrapalus pauciflorus. The sequence goes on from JAANYP010001122.1 coordinate 198,529, forward strand.
ACTTTTCGATGGACCTGGCAATTGGAGACACAAATACACGAGGTTGTGAGAGACACAACACGACACGAATACATCTTAAAAAGGGAGATAAAACATATTGCCCTTCGTGTATTCATGTCATGTCAAATTCGTGTCTGACACGTGAAAACGACACGAATACACGAATTGTCAGGTCTACTTTTCAATTCATCGTTCTTTTGTATTCATCATATATAGAAAACAAGTCGCATATATATACACACACACATACATGCATGTATGTAAGTACTAATTATATATCTATTACTATCACAAGATGTGATCTTTAATTGATTAATCAATAGAGTTGTGTTTGGTAGATACAATAATCGAAATGAAATGAAATGAAGACAAATTACTTGTTGGGAGACTTAAATTGTATATATAAATTCTTTATGAATTTTCAAGTTGTATCAATGTATACCTTAATTTCAATTCTTTCAAATCTCTAGCAATGAAGGGCGTTAGTTTTTTTACTAGAAAAGCCGATCAATAAATAATTATGCTATAAGATAACCCTTGGGATTCTTTTATACAAGCATAGTATTATTCTACTAGCGGATCACTAACCCCAGCCGTTCGTCCTACGAGGGCAGCCACTCCCTCCGCTCGACATGCCCGAGTGGTGAGTGGAGACACTAGCTTACTTGACCAGGCTTGAACTCTCATTCCGTCACTTTTCCTTCAACTAGGATTTCACCTTTCATCTTCTTAGAAACTAAATTTGAAGAAGAGAATTAGAACAACCATATAATTATTGTATTTTCAAATTTCATGGTTTAAAAACTATTGATTTTATCATCATTTTTTTCTTTTCGATTCTTTCTAATAAACGTAACCTACCAATTTTAATTCTACCTTCATGCAAATTGACACCAGACAAATACTAACACATGAAAACTGTTCTGAATTATAGCTAGCTAGAATTTAAATAACAACCTTCAGCTATTTATGTTGTTTATTTATTTTATTTTTCTCAACCCAAAGATACTGCATTATAAAACTTTGAATTGACTTTCAGTTATTGTACTTGTTTTACTTGCTTCAATTTCCACAAGCTATATGCATGATGGTTCTTTTCGTTTTTATCTTTTAAGTGTTTTTCCGATGTAAAGCTGGTGTTTTAGTTGTAAGTTTCTAGATTTGTTCTCCGGCTTAAAGTCCTCTCCCCTTTGGTGATTAATAAATTCAGTTTTTCAAAAAAAAAAAATTTCCAACCAACTATAATTCTACTTCTATAGTATTGTTAGAAAGCATTGAAATTTTGAGATGTAAATTATTTTTTCAAATATAATGGTTGATTAACATGCAGACAAAGCATGATAATTAGATGTGCCTTTTCATGTTATTATATATACATACAATTTACATATCTCCTCCACCAATCTAAAAATGCCACATGGCACACATTGAGTGGTTTATTTATTTAATTTCCTTTTTTTATTATTTAATTTAAAATTTTCACAACATACCCTTATCTTAGTGTTATCTTTTATTTAACCCCTTTATTTTAATAAATTTTTGTTTAGTCGCCTTTTAACATTTATTATTACAATGTTTTCTTACCTGCTTAAAATTATGATTCTAATTATACGTATGTCTGAAGTTATCTTTTGAAACTATTATGTTATGTTTAATGAATGAAAAGACTTTATTATTCAAATGTACAATTCAATATTATAATGAAATTGCTTTATAAGTAAAATCTAACTAATATATATGTATCTGTCTGTGCATATATCTCTGCTAAATCAAAAGATTTACAAATTATATGCAAATCTAAAACTCTATCTTCCCGCAGCGAAGCGCGGGTGTCACCAGGTTTCACACATGACCAACCATGATTGGTTGGTGTTTTTTAAACTTTTCATATTACACCATCATCTTTGTGTTATATTTTGTTTAACACCTTTATTTTAATAAATATTTGTTTAATCCTCTTTTGACATTTATTATTACAAAAAAATCTCACACATTTAAATTTATGATTTAATATACATATCTTTGGAGTTATCTTTTTAAACTATTATTTTATATTTAACTGTATGAAAAAGACTTTATTATTCAAATGCACTAAGATTCTAATGAAATTTCTTTATAATTAAAACTAATTATTAACCCACGTATTACGTGGATATTTTATAAAAATGTTTACTAAAAATCTACATAAAACGTCAATTACATACAAAAATGTTTACTTTTTTCTAAAAAAATACGAAAATAGTATTATCTTTTGTTATTAAGGATAATTAAAAAATTTCTATTTTTAAATATGCATGAATAGTATTTATCGTGTCTCGTCTTTTTTAAACTTTTTATTTTTAGATTTTTATGCACGAGTAAAAAACTAAAAAATTGCTTTTTACATAGAATGCAATTTAAAAAATTTTAAGATTTAAAAATTATGAAACAACTCATTTTCAATATTACATTATATTCACGTTTTAAATATTAAAAAAAATGCATAGTTAGCTAACATTAGTAGTTAAATATGATAGTTATTTAAATCAATTAAAAAGTATTTAACATGTTTCCTTTTTTAACTGTATGTATTATATATGATGGTATTTGAATTAAATTCCATAAATATTCTTAATAATGAATTAGTAAAATTAAAAATCTAATTATGGAAAAAAGGCGGGAAATAAAAAATTTAGAGGGATAAGGTAATGACACGTGGCATTAGAGGTTTTCTTTTATTAATATATATATAGATATAACTAATATCTATGTATCTGCATATGCATATATCTCTGCTAAATCAAAAAACTTTTAAATTATATGAAAGTCTAAAACTCTATCTTCCCGCAGCGAAGCGCGGGTGTCACCACCTCGTTTAGTACATAAACCAAAACTATTTAAAAAGTAAATTATTTTTTCAAATATAATGGTTGATTAACATGTAGAAAAAGTAATCCATATACAGATATTACTTAATAAAAAATAACAAATAATCTTAAAATAAAATATGTAATTAAATTTTTTAAGGAAAAAAAGAAAAACAAAATCCAAGCTTGAAATAAAATTTGTAAAAACTAAAAACACGGCTCACCGCCAGGGAAGATATTCCATGTTTAATTGTCTATCGTCTTTTTATTTTATTTTATACTAGGTTATTATCCATGTATTACATGAGTTAATTTTTGAAAATGATATTTACATATATGTATAATATAATAATTATATGAATAATAAAGTTTGCTTAATTTTAGTTAGTTAGTTATTAAATTAATCCATATTAGATTTACATAGATATGATTTACTTTAAATTTTAAAAATAAAATCAGTAAATGACGTGACAAAAGGAGAGAGCGACATGTGGCAAATTAAATGAGAGCATGTCATGTAGTATTTAGTTACTCTTTTAATAGTATAGATAGATTCGAATAGAATTTTATGTTTTCAACTAAGAATATACACTTATAGTGATTATAGCAAGGAATAAGTCAAATAAATAAAGAAATATTAAAGTTAAATAGAATATATATATATATATATATATATAGGGGTGGGTTCAATGGAAAACCACTATGCACCTGAAAACTATGGAAACCTACGCAAGCCGTCAGATTTGGTGCATTTCATGAAAACGCGGTGGCATGATCGTAAATAAGGTGATGCATCACGCGGGATTTTGATGCATCATGCGGAAAAGTTGATGCATCGCGTGGGGATTTTGATGCATTTGTGGTGGTGCAGTGCGGTTTTCACAAGTTTTCAGGTGTATGGTAGTTTTCCATTGAACCCCCCTCTATACATACATATATATATATATATATATATATATATATATATATATATATATATATATATATATATATATATATATATATATATATATATATATATATATATGTAGAGTTTTGATAAGATCGGTTTTGATAAGATTTCTCTATTATTACTTTATTACAAAATACTAGTTTTATATACTAGCAGGTTGCATAATCAACTAATGTTTTGGAGGGTGTTTGGATTTGTGTTTGAAAAAATGCTGTAGCGTTTTGGAAACTAATAATCAGATAATAGCTGTAACAAAAAGTGCTGCAGGAAATGTAGTGTTTTGTTTAGTTTCTGCTGTTTGCTATCATAATTATCAAATAATCAGTTTTTAAAGTGTTTGGATTTGCGTTTTTTACTTGTAAAATGACCAAATAATCACTTATGAAGCAAATAAGCTACAATTTTTAACTTATGAAAAAGTGTGGTAAGATTAACGCTAAACGCAAATAATCACTTATTAACGTATGCAATCCAAACACTTTAAACTAATTATTTGCGTTATTGTAACGTAATAAGTTGATAATCTGGTTCATAACGCAAAACCAAACACCCTCTTGGTTGATGTTTCGTTTACTTGGAATGTATGGGTTCCAAAAAAAAAAGTAAATACATGCATTTGTAGAGCTATAAACAATAAATTGTCTTCCATCATTACGAAGGTGAGTTCCATTTAAGGGTGTTCGATGTGTTTTATGTGGGCATTCGACTGAAACTTTGGTTTACACCTTGTTCGAATGTGACAAAAATAAAGAAACGTGGAAGAAAATATGGGGGTGGTGGGGGAATTCTGTTAAATCGAATTTTTCTTGGGTTGAAGGGGGCAGTGGTTCATTTGGGAGTCTTCGGCTAAAGGTGCTGGGAAAGGTTCTCCGATGAGTTTATCTTTATAGCAATTTGGTCCATTTTGGAATGGAGGAATCGTGTTTGCTTTTCAAGTCTGGATGATAGAGAAAGTTTTTTAATAATGATATCTTTTCACCTATTTAACGAAAGTCGTTTATTTGGAGAGACCAAAGGAGCAAAAAGATTAAAAGATTAATGGGAGCTATGGATTAAAGAATTGTGGTTGTTGAAAATTAGGTAGTCTTTGTTCATGTATGCTACGTCTCCTATACTTGAAGTATTTTACATTGTCTTTGTTTTCTTAACAAAACTAGGTTATTACACATGTATTACATGGGTTAATTATATAAATTGATATTTATATATATGTATAATATAATAATTATATGAATAATAAAGTTTGCTTAATTTTAGTTAGTTAGTTATTAAATTAATCCATATTAGATTTACATAGATTTGATTTGCTTTAAAATTTAAATATAAAATCAGTAAATGACGTGGCAAAAGGAGAGAGCGACATGTGGCAAATTCAATGAGAGCATGTCATGTGGCAAATTCAATGAGAGCATGTCATGTGACATTTTGTTACTCTTTTAATATTATAGATAGATAAGCCTTTTAAAAAGGCAGTACAAAAGTTTGTGTGTGTGTGCAATATTTACTATTACTATGTGTTAATATAGAATGAGTTAATTATATAGCATATTGTAACTGACTTTTATCCATAATAAAGTTAATTATTTTAAGGGTAAATTACAAATTTCGTCCATGTGGTTATAGGGAAATTATGGATTCAGTCCTTCTATAGAAGAAATTACAAATATAGTATTTATGGTTAACTTTTTGTTACGGTTATAGTCCTTTGACCGGTTATTTTTTTTAAAATGATCATTTTGCCCTTGAAAATATTATAAAATTAGGTAATAAACTTTATTTTTATTAATTCCTAAAATATTTATTAATTCCTACAATATTTAATTAATTCTTAAAATATTTTATTAATGTTAAAAACCCAAAAAAAATCATCATCTTCCTCCATTTCTACTGTTAAATTGGGACTTCAAAGATTGAGGTGTGGAGGGAGAATGGAGGCATTTCAAGCAAAATCTATTCTTGATAATCAACAGCAACCTCCAGATTTACGATTGCAATCTGGTTCATCCATCAACAGTGATGAGCTAGTAGAATTTCGTTCGCAAGAGCTCCAAAACCTAATGATATCCTGCACAGTTGAGGATCTTGATTGAGATATTTTGGGTCATTATCTTGTAATAGATGATGACGGTGAAGTGAAGCGTACAACGGGTGAGGAGCTTCGTCACCTGGTTGTGATGGATGTTGTTAATGAAACGCTTCAAGCTGAATATTCGATCGCAACTACAGAGAAGAATGGCGTAGATGTGAGGCATTTCGTGGATTATGTTATCGAAGGACATGATCTGCGGGTCTGAACAGGCGATTACACCGCTAATGGCTTCTTCTTCCTCATCTTCAAAACTGCTTCATCTTAATCTCTCAAACCCTAAAAACCCACTAATCATCGTCTCGTCTTCATCCTTAACGTCGCCGATGATAGCCCCTAGTCCACCGACCTAGCAGTCATTCCGGCTAGACACCAAGTAAACGATGTTCTGACCAAGAGAAAAAAGGTCGGAGGATGGTTCACAGGACGGTGGTGCTATCGGTGGTGGACGGTGGTGAGTGGTGGCGGAGCTATGGCGGTGCACAGAGAAAAAAAAAGGCGGTGTGGATATAGATTATAGATGTCTGTGTGTGCACAAATTTGATTTAAGTAAATAATTTATAATTTAAAATTTTCATTAATTTTTTCTGTTATTTAATTTTTTGAAAAAAAAAAGAGTTAATTACCTATCATTATTATATTTTGAAGGGTAAAATGTTCATTTAAAAAAAATTGACCGGTCAAAGAACCAAAATCGTAACAAAATGTTAACCACAGACATTGAATTTGTAATTTCTTCTATAGAAGGACCTTATCCGTAATTTTCTTATAACCACATGGACGAAATTTGTAATTTACTCTTATTTTAATGTATTTAATTAAAACACTATTGTAGAATGTCGCAAAACATTGTTAGTAAAAGTGACGACAATACTAATTATTACTCTTTTTATTACCAACTTAATGAATGTTATGTTTCTATGTAATTAACGTATTTAATTTCGTGTTTATCTCAAAATATAATAAAAAAATGTTTATTAAAAAAATGGATATTAATATTATGATCTATACTATTAAAAGAATAACTAACATGTCACATGACATGCTCTCATTGAATTTGTCACATGTCACTCTATCCTTTTGTCACGTCAATTATTGATTTTATTTTTAAATTTTAAAGCAAATCAAATTTATCTAAATCTAATATGGATTAATTTAATAACTAACTAACTAAAATTAAGCAAAATTTATTATTCATATAACTATTATATTATACATATTTATAAATATATATTTCTATAATTAACTCATGTAATACATGGGTATTAACCTAGTGAACATTATAATAAAACATCCACGTAATACGTAGGGTAATATACTAGTATATATATATAAGGGGGTTCAATGGAAAACTAACATTAATCGGAAAACCTGGGAAAACCTCCATGAACCACCACAAATGCATCACAATTCTCGTGTGATGCATCAAATTCCTTGCGTGATGCATCAAATTCCCGCATGATGCATCGACTTTCTGCGTGATGCATCACATAATCCAATGACTATAAAAGGCTACATTTTCCCGGGAATAAAAGAAAATTTATATAAAAAAGGGAAAGAAAAGGTAACTGCATTTGCATTTATTTAGTAAAAAAGCAGAAACCCATTGAATGTAAATGGACGGACCTTTTTATATTGTCTTATCCTCACCTGAATATGGGTCCAATCCAACCCACACAGTTCACCGGGTCACCGGGTGGGGTTAGGTCTTGCGTGCCCAACGGTCGACCACCCAATTTCAAATTCTCTCTTTCTCAACGGTTACATCCTTTAGTTTATTAATATGTTTTTTTGACTTTAAAAAATAAAAAGTATTGGTGGTTAAAAACACTAAATAAACACCATCTTTCCAAAATAATATATATAACTCTTATATAATTTTAAAAAAAAATTATGTCTCTATATATAGTTTCATGTGACCTGAATACATATTTTTTTTATGAAAATTAAAACATAAATGATACTCACTATCTTTATATATTTTGGTTTCTGACAACTTATTTGGTTAGTAGTAAATGATATTTTTAAAATTGTATGTGATTTGCATATAACTAAGGGTTAATAGTCGATCTCGGTGAAATTTGTACCAAGCATTCTAACAAAAACCTAGCCCCCACAAAGCTTTCAAAAATTCAATAACCTGATCGATAAATTCATTAAAATCCATGGATTTATTTCAGTGTTAATTGTATTTAAATATTTAAAATGAAACGCTTATTCTAGTGGAGAGTGTGATAGATTAACCACAATAGATTCATACTTTCATATTTCGTACTATATTAGTTGCAAGATCCAGTAAGAAGATTTCATTTCCTTTAATAAGTTTGTGAAACAATAATATGTTAGGTTAATTTAGTAAGTTATTATTGTAGTTATGTTTTTTAATTAAAACCACTTTGTTTCTTTATTAAAATGCATATTAACCATTATGTTTAATCCACAATGGTTCACACACAAGGTATGGTTGTTTTCTTTTATCAAGAATATAGCAAAAAAAAGTATAATAAATGAGATGTGTTTAACTTCTTTTTTTTTTTTTTAAATGCAAAAATTTTATCATCAAAACAAACATGAGAGTTTACAAGGAACATAACAAAATATAACCAAAACAAAACTAAACTACCTTCACCACCATAAATGCTAACTCGGAAGAAACTAAAAACCAAAACGCTATACGAGATATGTTTGATAAATAGAAAACTAACACTACATCGACTGTAAGGAAGCAAAAATTAAGGAAACGCAACAACACTTTCTAGCTATTGTTTTTCTTCCTGTCAATAACAATCTAAATATTTCATTTCCATTCAGTCATCTACTAAGAAAAAAATGCATGTACTCAAAATTAACAATCATGTCTCTTTGTCAAATACGTTGAGTTCAATTTACCCAGAGTTTGTTGAGTCCAAGCACCAAAAAAAAGTTTGAGACATATTACGAATCAAAGTTCGAGTATAAAAACTCAACTTAGATTGTAATGGAGCGCTTCAAACTTTCATTATGAAAATCATCAACTTATATATCGAAAAGACTTACATTGTGTAAATTGAGTTCAAATTCGACTCTTTATGTTTTGCAACCCTGCATGCACACATTTATTTAGCTTACGATATGAGATTTAAAAAAAAAGGAACTATTAGTGGCATTTTATACCTACGGAAAGCCACTTAATCAACAAGAAGAATAACAATAAGGATTAATAAATTATATTCATAAAACGAGCTTAAATTCTAGACAACTTCACTCATTTTATATGCAAGTGAGAGTGTGTTGAAGTGATCTTATTGATAATGTTTTAATACAACAATGAATTTATTATGAATAATAAAACTTTAACTACCTATTTAATGATTTTCTAAGGATAATAAATTGTGTGCTTATATGATAGGTATGATGACATTTGATAGTTATTATTCTTAACTAATTAATAAATGATGTACATATTCCAGCTAACAATGAATAGTACATCATTAATTTCACAATGTTATGTCTATTTATTATTTTTATCCTTTTATTTTATTGATACTAACTATTTTTTTAAATTGTGGAGCTACAAGTATTTAAAGCTCCAAAGTTTAAAAGAAAAAAGTTCACAAGTATCCATCATTGATTGTGTACTTTTATATATATATTTACATAATATACGAAAAAATTGAAAATAATAATAATAACAATAAACTTATAAAAATTTTATTTTAGGGCATTAAAGTATTATATGTTTTATTAAATGGATGATGTCATAAAAATATATTGCATTTTGGATAATGACCATCCATTTTGAGAATTGTACTATTAAAATTATATATTTATATGATTATAAATAGATATTTAAATGATCATAGTTTAAAAAATAATACAAAAATCCAGAATTTAATAAATTCATTTGATGATCCCTTAATTTATAATTAACTGTATCATTTTAATTGTAGGAATTTTTAAAAAAGTTATTATTAATTGCTTATTTCATTAGGACTTCAATAATATGTTGTATTTTTAGAGCTGTTTAGTAGGGATGAATTCGGTTCTGGAATCAACCCGGACTTAAAAAATCAAAACAAAAAATGCCCAAATTTAAGAACAAAAAACCAGATTGAATGATACAAATTCGGTTTGATTCTCTTTGTTCGGTTCGTATCAGTTTATCCTGCCTTTTATAAGAAAATTACAAAACAAGACCGAGTGGAACCGAAAGAGTGGAACCAAAAACCAATTTAAATAAATTATAGGAACCGAAAACCAATTTGAAAATATCGGCACCGGTCTGATTCGTTATGGTAAAACGGTTTTTTTGTTCATCTCTAGGTTTGTAAAATTTAAAAGTAGGATGTAAAACCAATAATCATATAATGCTAGACAGAAAGAATAACAACAGGTAACCAAACAATTTGGTTTGTATCCATGACCAATCCAATCATTTTTAGGTCCCAAGACAAATTTAAAAATGGTCCTCTAAAAACCTATGTATTCAAAATAGGCCAATTTCACATATAGTAAAAGTTGTAAATAAATAAAAAAAAAACTTACATTTAGATAAAAATTTGAATTTATAACCTTACAAGTTAATAATCATGTTCAGTAATTAACAAACCTAAGTATATAAGTGAATATTCATATAATGAACCCTTAAAATTGATGGGCCTTGACGACTTTGATTTATTATAATGTATTTTTATCAATATATGCAACTATCTATAACATTTTTATCAATATATGCAACTAACTTTTTTGACGGGCCTTAATATTGATGGGTATGTGTTACGTTTGCTTAGGGATCTTGTTCGTAGCTTTGATCTTGAAAATTAGGTTAAGTGTATTTTTATGTAACTATCTATAACATTTTTATCAATATATAGCAACTAACTTTTTTTTTTTCAATAAATACAATCAAGTTTTAAATATTTACCAACTACTTAACTTGTCGTTTATTATAATTTTATGTAATTTACCTACTATTGTATGTGAACTCATAATTTTATACGTGTGTCTAATTTATTAATGAACTATAAATAATTTTACCAAATTATGCAATAATTTATTATTTTTATTGATTAAAAAAATAAACTTAATCAATATTATTGTTTAACATGCATTTGTTTCTCTAAAATAGAAGTTTTTTTTTTTAAAGTTTTTTCAAGTTAAATGATGGCATGCTATTTTTATTTTAGAATGATATAGATTAAAATGACACAATATTGTATAATCATATATTTATCGCAACGGATAAAACACTCATTTTCGGATTAATGTATATATTATTTGACAATTAATAGTCTAAAAAACGTTTTTCCTCATTTGTTTGCTTTAGAAAATTGTAAAGATTGTTTAGTTATATATTAGTATGTTTGTTAAGAAGGATCATGAATATGAATTTTGAATTAGCAAATTCCAGCTAGAGCCTAGAGGTATTACATGGAGCATCAGTCTTCGTCAATGGTTAAAGATAAAAAATACGTATTTTTGTCGTACTTTATTTTTTATAATCGCTGAATAAGTTTTTATATAATAAAAGTATGACATATTTTAATAACTAAATTATAATTATATAAATTATTTATTATTTTACTAAATGGTAAGATAATTAAATTTTAGTGTATGTAATTTATAAAGAAATGTTATAATTAAGTCAAAAATACAAATAGACTTTGAATTTTAATCAAAACTATGAATTGAAAAATCAAATTAGAATAATTTGTTGCATAAATTAGTAAAACCATACAAGTTCATTGCATAACAAAACATATTCGACATTTGTATTATGAGTTCACCTATAATAGTAGGTAAACTGCATAAATTGATAATAAATAACGAGTTAAATGTGTAAATTAATAAAAATAATAATAACTTAATTGTATCGATTAATAAAAATTTAGTTACTTACATAGATTGGTGGAAATGGTATATATATAATTGCAATATATATATATATATATATATACACTTAACTCCAAAAAAATTTCAAGTATGGTTCATAGATCATGGTTGTTTAAGATCCTGATATCTATTTTAAGAAATTAAGATTGTATGATTGTAATTAGTAAGAATGAACCGATCATTGGTAAGATGTATTAATGGTGAGATTTTAATCAACTTCTTAATTTTTCTATCTGATTCAATTAATTTTACATATATATTGGTTATTTAATTTGTTCGTAAATAAAGTCCTAAACTCTATTGCTCTAAAATATATATTTAGGTAATGTTATTAATTTTTTATTTAAATTATAACACATATTTTTATATGATAATAATATTTTAATAGGATATCTAAAGACAAAGATATCCGAGAGATAAGATTTCAATATGAAAATTTCACATTTATTTATTGCCATATTTCGTAATATTTGAGGCAGGGAAAGGGTATTTTGGTCAAAACAAAGGATAAAGCGAAAATTTGAAAACGGGTGGCCGTTTGGAGCCCCCATAATAAAAACAACATACACTGATACACATTCAAAATCTCTCCCATTTCAACACTTGAGAGCTTCAGACTAGAGAGAGAGAGAGAGAGAGAGAGAGAGAGAGAGAGAGAGGCAGAGAGAGATGACGGGAATGGTGATGCTAACGAGAGGAGCCGGTTGCGGTGGCGGTGGCGGTGGTGGTGGTGGAAATGGAGGAACAAAAAGTGGTGCTACTGAAGAAGAACAAAATCAATTGTCGTTAGTAGCGTTGTTGATTGCAGCTCTACGTAAATCAATGGTGGCTTGTCGTGTAGATCATCGGGATGATCAGAAGTCGGGGACAACAGCTCTACATCATATGGAAATAGGTTGGCCAACAAATGTTCAACATTTGACACACGTCACTTTCGATCGGTTCCATGGATTTTTAGGGCTTCCTGTTGAGTTCGAAGTTGAAATCCCGTGCCGTGTTCCTAGTGCCAGGTGAAAACTTTTTAGATTTTGTTTTAATATTACCAAATTTGTGTTTGTGTTGTGGATTGTTTCAATTTGTTTTAGAAGTCGATAATTATGGCTTACAAAGTTTCCATAAAAGCAGTTTACGGATCTAGGGTTTTGAGGGATTTGATTTGATGATGAGGATGGTGTGAATATGGTAAATGTAGAATTTAATATCGTGACAAAATAGCAGTAAATGCGAGATTTAAGAAACTGGATATCCCTGCTCTGATTGATTGTTTAGAAAACGTAAAAAATGGGAATCCAAAGTTCAATAATTGTACCTTTCTGCAACAATTTTTATTTATTTGCAGAGTTTTATACATATATAATATATTTATACATTTTGCTAATGCATTAGCAAAAAGCACAGTCTGGATTTAGAACAGAATAATATTGGTGTTGATTTTTAATACATTTCCATTTGTAAAATACTCGTTAATATTTATTTAGCACATTCCCATTTCAAAATAATAATTTTTTTTAGCATAAATGCATATTAGTGTTCACCTTTCATTTTGGAACGAGCAAAAATTTGGAGAAATGGGTAAAATGTTATTTATTTGTGACCAGAAATGTCACAGGTTGGGATGTCTTTTGTACACAATCTTCCCTTTATATCTATCTTTCAAAAAAATTGGTACTTTGTACTATTTTATAGTGTAAAAAGGTCGAAATTAGCTTTACAGACACTGCTTTATCTGTCTGATCAAATTCTTGTTGTGCAGTGTTAGCGTGTTTGGTGTTTCAGCGGAGTCAATGCAATGTTCTTATGATTCAAGAGGCAACAGTGTCCCTACAATTCTCTTGCTAATGCAGGAAAGATTGTATGCACAAGGAGGACTAAAGGTAGACATGTTTATGTGTCAAATGTATATGAATTCCATATTTATAGAGCCTTCATCGTCAAGATTGAATGATGTATTTGTGTTGTTTATTGGATTTTATAGGCAGAAGGAATATTTCGTATCAACGCAGAGAACAGCCAAGAGGAGGAAGTGCGAGACCAGCTAAACCGAGGCATGGTACCTGAAGATATTGAAGTTCATTGTTTGGCGGGACTAATTAAAGCCTGGTTTAGAGAGCTACCTTGTGGTGTGCTTGATGGGCTTTCTCCTGAAGAGGTACTGCAGTGTAACACAGAAGAGGAGTGTTCCGAGCTCGTGAAACACCTCAAGCCGACCGAGATCGCACTGCTCAACTGGGCAGTTGATCTTATGTCTGATGTGGTTGAGCATGAAGAATCTAACAAAATGAATGCCAGAAATATTGCCATGGTTTTTGCTCCAAACATGACTCAGGTAATATACCATTAAACCCCAGAAAAGGGCAATGTTTAAAGAGACAAGGGAATATACATTTGAATGGATTAGATGTCTGACAAGTTCATGTAACAATGCAGTTTTTTTATTTAACTTTTGCGTTTTTTCTGGATTAGATGTCTGATCCGTTGACAGCTCTAATGCACGCGGTACAAGTAATGAACTTGCTCAAGACCCTAATTACGAAAACACTGAGGGAGCGTGAAGAAAGCGCAACCACAGACGGAGGATTCTCACCAATGTCATATCGTTCTGATAGGCAATCAGATGACAGTCAAGAAGATATGGAAACTAGCTGCGAACTAAGAAGACAGCCTTCATCGGAAGACGATAACGATGAGGATGAAGATGAAGATGAAGTCGAATCACTGAGTGAGATAGAAGAAAGCTTCTTGAAACAACTAATTGAGAACGAAAACGCCAAAGATTGTTTCAAGAAAGAACTGGGAAATATAATAAAGCAGCGTTCAAGTCCAACTAGTGGCTTTGATTTCCAAGAGGAATCGTCTGTGATGACGGATGGATACATGTCTGGTGTGAGTGTGAGCCCTGGGATTGGCACCGAAGTCGAATTGTTGAACAAGATTGTGGAATGTGTGAAGTAAATCTTGTAAGGTGTAGTTTTTTGTGTAAATTTTCATTAGTGGCAGCAGCAGTATTAGGGATTATGTTCTTTGAAAAGTGTTTGAATTGTGACATTGACTTGGTAGAAGTTTTGGTTCAGCTGGGGGCTGAACTTTGTGGTGTTGTTTTCCTGAAAGATTTGTTGTAACTTTGACCCCATAACATGGGAGATAATTGATTGTGGTACTGTGTGCTGCAGTAGTTGTACCTTTCATTGGTTCTTATATTTACGGCAAATTGTGAGGTGGTTTTTTTGGGGAAAGATTCATTAGGTGACGACAAATATAAAATCATCTGAGTTTTCTTTTTACCAATTTGTTATATATAATACATTTGATTGGACAAAAGCTCCAACTAGTTGCGTCAAACGTATCCTTAAAAATTGTTTGGTTTCGATTTTTGATTTTCTCTTTGGTTTTTTTTTTTAGTTTTGTAAATGATTATTAATATACATACTAATATATACATCTATACATTCTACTAACACATATAATTACACTAAATAAATATTTAATATAAATAATGTTAGTTATGTTATATATAATAGTTATACACTTGCATATTTATGTACATTGTCATATATAAGAAATATATAGATTTAGGTTCAAGATAGAACCGCAGAACCAAGATTAAAAGATCTTTTGTAAACTTTTTTCAATTTTTATGTTCAATAAAGATTACAAGACTATTTAAAAAACATTCAAATGGTTTCGAGTTTGTAAAGCCTCTAAATTGACATGTAAATCTACGAATGTATTGTGAATGTGAATAAATGATAGTTGATATGAATGTATATTTTAACATACCTTTATAACTCTAAACCATTTGAATTTTCAAATAGACTTTTAATGTTAGTTTTAACAGATATATGAAAAAACAATAATTTTAGGCTTGGTTCTATAGGTTCTACCGTGAACCATTATTAATATATATAATGTTGTAAAACTTGCTAGGCAATAATCGAGGAGTCAACCGAGGAGTAGCAAGGACTCTACCTAGGCAGGGGAGTACATTGATCAGAACTTTTATATGTAAATTTCAGAATTTTACATATAATTGTTTATAGATATTTATATATAAATATAATTGTTCATAACATTTGACAAATATGTTCACTAACACTAATATTATTGTTAAAAACTTTAAATAGGAAAATACAAATTCTTGACCTATGTTAAATGTGTGATGACTAAAGAAAAAGTGACTGATTTTGACAGACTTTTCCATTCTTGACCTAATTTGTATTAGTTGTGTTTGAGAAAATAAAAAAAAAATTCCTTTAGTTGACCGAGTTGGCTGAGTTTTGACCGAATTGACTGAGTTTTGACCGATTCCGAGCATCGAAGTCGACTACCTCTGAGTCGCCTTGGTAAGGGACTGAGTTTCAAGTAGCGTCGAGTACTCAGTTGAGTAGGCCGAGTTTTACAACATTGTGTGGATGCGTGTATATAATAGTTCGGTTTGTTTTTACAGTTTGATTATGTGTTGAAAACGAAGCCAAATCGACGTTTTCTAATTCGGTTTCGAATTTTTTTTTTTTTAATTTTTGGCTTGATTTTGGATATTTTACACACCTCCTTTGCCAAAGCGTAAATGTCACATATATTCCACAAAATTGAAAAAATATAAACTATATTCCAAACATGTCTAATATCTATTGTATTTATATGTCATGATTAGATCCCCCATCCTAACCCTCTTAATGTTATCTTGCGTTGATACTTGGCAAAGACCGTATGGATCCAATGGGCTTCTTGTCAATTCAGCCTTTAGAAATATCTATTGTATTTTTGCTATATTCTTTTTATATACATATAATTCAATATATTAAAAAAAAAAAAAAAACTAAACCCTCTTAGTAAATTGAATTACATCCAAACTTGAAGTATTGATCATTGTTATTGTTTACCCCGAACATAAATCACGTTTTATTGGAATTTTATATCTTACAAAAAATATTTTCATATTTAACATATAAAGGTTCATTACATGGGTTTGTAAAACTGGACCGTAAAAATGTGAAATCATACCGAAACCAAGTCAGATTAAAAAAAATTTTGATACCAAGTGGCTATGGATTTTAGTGTTTCTTAAATTCTGGAAAAAAACTATCCGGTCTAATCCTGGTCAATTTCTTTTTCTCTAATAAAAGTTCCATTTCTATTTTATTTTATTTTGAAGGTAGTACACTCTTATGGAAATTTATTCAGCAAATGTTTTTTTAAGGTTAAGTCTACCAAAAGTTATTTAATTATAAGGGTTAATATTGAAAAAACCTATAAATTTTTCTCATTTTCACGATTAAGTCCCTAAACTTTTTTTTTTCCCGATTGTTTAAGTCCCTAAATTATTTTTGTATTATTCAAAAGTATATATTTTTGACCGGCTACCGGACGAGTAGGTAAAACAAAACAAATAATACAAAAAGTTTAGAGACTTAATCGCTAAAACATGTAAAGATAATGAGTAATAAGAAAAAAATAGCTAAGGGACTTAAACAATCAGAAAAAAAAGTTTAAAGACTTGATCACAAAACTAAGAAAAAGTTTATGGGGTTTTTTTTTCAATATTAAAGTTAAAGCGTAAACTTTAAACATCAATAGAAAATTTACGACCATAAAAAAACCGCATGGAAAGTAGATTGTTTTGGCCATTAGAAATAGATAAGGCTGGATCATTCATTCTTAGTATAATATAATTTAAGTAGTTCTTTAAGAATAAATACTTTTTAATTTAGACATGTTAGATAAGTAAGATTTATTATATTGTATTAACACGTGAAATGGATAAAATTAAGAACTTGAGACCACTCACTGGTTGCATGCAGGTAACTTTTATACATTCTTTGCTGCCAACACCACCTATTTCTGACATTCCATATAACGTCCTTCATTTCCAACTAAACTATTCTTCTTTTTGTTTTTGTTTTTGTTTTTGTTTTTGTTTTTACATTCCCCTCTCGCTCGCTGCCTCTGGTTTTTAGTCTTGTGCATTTTCTTTTCTTCACTTTTCCTCTTTACTTTCTTAGCATTCATTCATCCAACATCTCTGATCTATTCTATATTTTTTTCACCCACTCACTTCACTTACTCTCACCTTTAAGGTCATAATGCTAGCACCTAATCACTTATTTTATGCTCGTTCACCTCTTGTCTTAACATATTCGACTCGACTCGACTCGACTCGATTCGTTTTCCTTTTCTTTGTAAAGACAAGGCAAAACACACAACTGCCCTGCAACCTGCTTCCGATTGTTGCAATATTGCCAAAAGAATGTTACTATTATAGGCAAAAACAGGAAAATTATATATAAAACCAACGTACATTTGAATTTTTTTTCTCGATTAAGTCCATGTATCAAAAATATTTTCATAAAAGTCTTAACTTAAAATATTCTATGAATTATGATTTTTTACGAAATCTTTTAGAAGCTTTTTTTTTATAAGATTTTGTTAAAGGGAGAAGGATTTTTACGGAATTGTTTTTAAGTCAACGGAGTACATTGGTTTTTTGCATTATTTTTCCAAAAAACATGTTTTGTTAATATTAGTGATAACTTTCCAAACATGTTGCAAATCTAAATGAATTTTTAAAAGATCATTTAGGGAGGGATTATTACTCAAAATCGATATTTGTTGAACAAGTGCACTTCGTTAACTCTTACATTTTTTTTGAACAGCAAACTAACATACTCCTACTCCTAATCTACCCATTTGTCTCTACAGAGGACTTCAGAACTTACTTTTACCACCTAAATCCAAACTTGCATTCGGCGGGAGTCAAACCCGCAACCTCACACTTAATGGCTAGTGCAGAATGTAAAAGAGTTTTCAAATGTCATTCTCCTTATGGCTTGAAGTTGTAATAATACCTATAGATAGTAACAAGTGCTTGCATCGCTAAATAATGAACTTTGTAACTAATACTAAACAAATTATCTGGATTGATTATCTAATAATAAGATAATCATAAGAGTGTGGGGAGTACCCACCTCTCCCAAACCCACCTTTCTGTACACGTCAGCGCCGCATCAGCTTTTCTCTCTCCACCTTTCCCCACCTTTCTAACTAGGAAATACCCACATTTCTTAACATTTCCATCTTTCTTAATTTTTTTAACATTTTAATTAAGAAAACAATTATTAAATATAAAATAATTAATTTCATAAATATTTAAAAACTATTACATAATAAAATTACGAAACTAAAAAATAAAAACTTACGAAACTAAAAATTAAAAAAAATACATAATCTAAAAAAATTATAGTCGCCATCCCCAACGCTTCGCAACGCTTTTTTTGTGGGCCAAGGCGGTTTCCAAAGCAGCACCTTGTAGATGGTCATGTGGCCGAAGGAAAAATTCCAAGTCACGATCGTGTTGTTTTTGATTCAGTGCCGCAATGTACGCATTATATCTTTTCTCTTTCAACTCCAATTCTTTTTCTTGTTTTGATTTTTTTAATTCTTCAAGTCGTGCTCGGTGACGTCTTTTATCTTCAAGATCTTGCTCGTGACATGATGAAATCCTTTCGAATTTTGATTGCATCTCTGGGTCGACTGATGTTGATGCTGGTTTTTTCCCCTTGCGGCGTGGTCGTTCAAGCTGCTCAAGATCCGCGTCGCCCTCGTCATCTTCGTCAATGTCAGGACCTAAAAATGCCGCATCAGAAGACGATGTTCCGATCGTGTTAGATTCGGAAGTTTTGGACCGCTTTCTTTGCGGCTCAACAAAATCATCCATTTGTGGAACGGGGTTCCACTTTGGATGACGTCGAAGCACCTCCCAAGCCGATTGGTGTGGAAACGGCTTACCTTTATTGAGGGCCTTGTATTGTTCTTGGGTGTTGGTGAAAACGTCGTAATCGTTTTCCCCGCTCCGTCGCTGCATCGCATTGTTGTTAAACATGCCGCCAAATTTTGTACAATTGCAGTTCATGTCTTTCCACTTTGAATTAAGTTGGTGGGTGGTGCGGCTAGTTCCACCAACTCGGTTATCAAAATTTTGGAGGATTCGTCCCCAAAAATTTGAACGTATTTTATTATTTCCGGTAGTTGGATCTTCGGAAATATCGATCCAGGCTTCCGCCAAAGCCTTTTATTACATGGAGGTCCACATTTTCGCTTTCATTGGACCCTTTCGTGTAGACCCGGTTGCCGCGGTGTTTACCGGAATCGTCTCCTCGTCGGAATCGTCGGAATCGACGGGTTGAGTTTCGGGTACCGTCTCCTCGTCGTCCTCATCTCTAGATGCGGTGTCCCGATAAGCAAATGGTTCGAAACCCTCGTGAAATTCTCGCGAGGAATATTGCGGATTGGGTGGGGATTGTTGGGATAATTGCGGATTGGGTGGGGATGGTTGGGAATATTGCGGATTGGGTGGGGATGGTTGGTAATATTGCGGATTGGGTGGGGATGGTTGGTAATATTGTGGATTGGGTGGGGATGGTTGGAAATATTGTGGATTGGGTGGGGATGGTTGGAAATATTGTGGATTGGGTGGGGATGGTTGGTAATATTGTGGATTGGGGGGTGAAAAGTGTGGCACGTATGGTGCCGAGTTATCCGTAAAATTTTGCGGTGGGCGGAAAGAAGGGTTTGATTGAGAAGCCGGTTGTTTGCCGCGTTTTCGACTTGCGGCGGGTTGTTTGCCGGTGTTTCGATCCATGACTTTAAAAAATATAGAGATTGAGAGAAATGGGAAAGAGTGTGGAAGAGATGAAAATGGTGAAAGTGGTGAAAATGGATGTGTTGTGAAGATATATTTATAGGGAAAAATAATTAATAAATTTTTTTTTTTATTTTAAACGGTCACTAGACCGTTGGGGGGTAAAAGACAAAAAAAGGGAGCGGGGTGCAGCGGGGAGAGGGAGCCGGGCCGGGGTTCGTTTTGCGCGGGGCCGGGGGGCGGGGGTGGTGTAGCCGCCGGCCTAGGCTGATGTGGCGAAGCCGGGCTGCCTTCGGCTTGGGTACTCCCCACACACTAAGGTTGGAGGGAGTGGAACTGCAACACCCTCCCCACATTCCTGGAACACTTTTATCATATTATCAGGATTTTAAGATTGCGGTAATCTGATATCACATCCAAAAAAAACATAAATCTACTTTTTATCACTTAACTAGACGTTAGATACTGATAACAACTGGGACATGCCCAGTGCCCTATTGGCTCATAAGTGAGGCTGTCTGTGAATGCAACAATGAGAAGACTTGTTTCACCATCAAAAACTGAGATAAAAGATTGTTAACCATTATTAATAGTTATCAGCTGTTAATCATACAAACTTAAAAGGGAGCTCAAGAGTTATTACTTACTAATTCCTTCCCAAGGCTGTGTTGTTGAGTTTGAAGAATTAAGAGGTAGAAAATTAAATGAGAAGTTTTGGAAGCAAACCAAAATTTATTTTAATTATTTCTCTCCAACATCAATGCAAGAGTTTTGGCAGAATAAACCATCATAATTTCCTTCCCTTTCCGGCTTTCCCTCAAAGAAACTCGAGAGCACCTCTTTTTTTTAAATAAAAAAATCTCCCTCCCTTCCGTCTGAAAATTAAACTTGAGGTGTGAAATAAGTCATACCTGGCAACCAGCCAATGTTTGGAAAAGTCACAAGAGCAGCATGGATAGGAGGCATATTGACTTGGTGATAGCAGTCAGCTGATGAATCTGCATATTGGCTGGGCGATAGCAAGGGGAGCAGACAGCAAGTTGGAGGACGCTGCAGAACCGCCTGATTGATCATCCATATGCGCTATTCCCTAATTCAAGAAAGTTGTACAGCCTTCAGAGGTTCTCGTTAAGCAACTGCCGAATGACCCTTGGAAAGGCGCTGAATGGGTAGGCAGGGTCAGACCATACTCCATATCAAGAAGATCGTCACTGAATTGTATTTAAATTTAATATCTAGATGCCAAATTTGGATCCCATACTATGTAACTATAAACCTTGATCCGAATTTTTTTTTAAAAAGAGGACTTCGTAGTGCGGCTGTGAACATAGCTTATTATTGGACCGGACCACATATATTCTGTGTGCACATTTTTCACGTATTTAATTTTCTGTGTGCGGTTTCTCTTAACCACCTTTAGTCCCAAAAACGCAAGAACTAGCAGTGACCTTTCAAGCTTCAAGTTTGGCACAACTAGAATAAGGTAATGAGTCTAATGACAAACATATAAAATTTGGTCCAAGTAAAGCTGCAAGTGAATATGCAACAAAAATTATCATTAAATCCAACAAAAAAAAAGAGAGATAAACATTGGAAGTCAATGGGGCTTCCAGTTTTAGTTAGATAGGTTCCACCGTTCCAGTTGAACTTTGTTGATAAATGCCTCTATAAAGATGATGAAAGCATCATCAAATGCACTAATGTCTTGGGCTTCAAGATGAACGAGAATTAGAATGCAGTTGTAACTTTTCCTAAGAACATAATGAAGTACAGGGCTAATGAAGACAAGTGAGAAGAAGAAGCTAAATGGGACAACTTAATTTATTAAAGAATTATTTGTATAAAGAAACATTACTAATGCAAGCTTTTACTAAACTTACATGATATCACCTTTAGTTCTCAAGCATAAGCAAAGAGGCGCAGTATAAAAGAAAAACTCAGCAGCTACTTTAACTTGCTAATTCCATTAATCATAAATCCTCTCAACTCCACAGAATGTCTGCGAACTAATTACTAAATACTAAGTTATATTTTATGGATTATATCTGGCTACATTGATAGAACTTCGGAATATACGACTTAATTAAATATAAATAGAAATACTGGTAAGTTATTCATAAAAACCTAAATAACGCTATATAAAACCATGTGCTAGTTAACTAAAGCAAATGACATAATTCTCTGTTCTAAAAATCATCTGTGCATATCAGATTAATAAGGTACCAGATGTCGTTGGTAAGAAGTTAATATGACTTAACAGGTGATCGAAATGAGTGTACCTGATTGAAAGCAGTTTAGGGATTAGGGTATTAGATGTAGTTGGCGAGAAGTTAATATGACTTAAACAGTTGATTGAAATGAGTGTACCTGATTGCAGGCATTTTATGGGTTCAAACCTGTTTGAAGTTTCTCATGCAAGAAAAAGGTCCATTTTATGCCTCATGGCAGTTCCTTATCCTTGTACATCGTACACAGGGCGAATCACGAATGTGCCAGGAAGATTGCATATTTGCATCCAAAAATGACCTACAGCAATTCGTACACTTCCATTTCAGCAGATGCCCAAAAAGAAAAGGTTGTTCATCATATTATATAACACGCTAATGTCAAATGAATCACTTCTTATACAACGTATATTCACACATGCATAGCCAAGTTTATAAGAAGCCGAAAAGATCACTGCTTTTTCTGCAAAGACATGTATTCACAAACTAAAAAAAGTCAGCAGATAGTAGAAGCTCAATACATGTGTTACAAAATTCAATAAACTACGCACATGATATTCCATATTTTTAAATAAATGAACTGAAAATGAGCCCTTTCTCTTCACATAAAACAGAGTCATTGCACTGATTATATGATCCTGCACTCAACTTTATTCCTGTATATATGTATCAGAAAGATATACACACACACAGGTGGCGATGACATTTAAATTTTCCTAGGCAACATACAAATATATTCTTAAAAAATAGCCAAAAACTGAATATACCAAAACAGCCTCATAAGGAAATCACTGCAGAGAGTTGTATGCAAAAACATTAAATACCTGAACCTCTCATGTATAGAAATAGATCTTCAGCAGCCATAAAAATAAAGAGAAAACCCACATAAGTGTGTGTCAAACTGCCCAACATAGGATATTGCTGTGATGAATCATATACTTGCACTAGCTACTAAACATCAACGCCTTCAGATGTATTTGATTAAGGATAAGGCAATCGTGACATTTCTGCTGAACACCTTAAACAAGGTTTCAAAAACCCAGAGGAGAATATTCTAAGTATCTAGCACAGGATATCCTTCGCAAAACATGTTTCATTTTTTTAAGATAGAAAAAACAAGATCATCAGGCTAAGAAATCAGAATATAATTACTTAGGGAGAGAGAAGAAGATTCTTTAAGTAAGCTTGTAAAACACCATACTTCAAACGAAGTTGTAGAAAAAAGAATCAATATATTGAAAGTCAATGAGTAAATGAATTAATATGTTACACAATTACAGATTACAAAGGCACACAATTAACAAAGTATTACAAGTGTCAGGGCTTTGACTACAAATGGGATGAGAATCACATGCACCCCACAGCAGTTTAACCGCAGAAACTCCTATGTGTCTAGATAGCTAGTGGGCACATCACATATAGAGTTCTGCGGCCTTCCATAGCTTACCATCAAATCAGTAAGCTTTATTTTGTTTGTTGTCTCTTTTAAGTTGAACCTTCAACTTCTTACCACCTAACTGGTATCCATTCATCGTATTGATTGCAGATTGTGCGGCAGCTGGGGAGTCGTAACTGACAAAACCTGGTAGCATGGTACTAATTAGAGGCAGAAGTATTGGCATGGTTAGAATGGAATATATTAAAGTCCATACCGAAGCACTTGCTAACACCAGTTGCCTTGTCAACAAAAACCTTGGAACTCAAAACCCGTCCAAACGCTTGAAAGGCATTTGCAAGGTCTTCGTCGCCAAATTCTTGTGGGATGTGATAAATAAACAGATTAGCACCGGGTGGACCTGCATTTTGAACCCGATGCTTAAATATATAATGATACTGTTAAAAAGTGAATGTTAAAACTTACAAGAATTTTAACAACCTTCAACATGGTCTGTGGCACTTCCACCGACAGTTGAAGATGTTGCAGCAGGATTCTTTGCAACTTCTGGAGGTACTGGGCTCGAAGGGCCACTGAAAGGCCTCATTCCCCCAGGGTATGCCATAGGATACTGAAGCCTGGGCACGGCTGGATAAGCGGAGCCCATATAACCGGCTGGGGGAACTGCATAGTTTCTTGGAGAGCCTCCTCGTAATGCATTTGCTTGGTTTGGACTCATATTGGTAAAAGGGGGCTGATTCTGCACCGCGGGAAGGCGATACTGCATAAGCCCATAAGTTCCAGTAGCCTACTTACAAAATCAATCTTAATCACATGGTAACCTTTGATGCCAAATGGCAATCACAACAAAAGAAAAGCACATGAAAGAAAATAAAATATTGGTTTTACACAAGAGTGAAAAAAAAGGTGCTGCAATGGCTATGATGAAACAAACCTGATACCCATAACCATTAAACGGTGACATATAACCCATTGGAAGCGCTCCAAATAATGATGGATGCTGTGTCGGATCAACATTTGCCAAAGTAGTAGCCAATGATTGAGCTTTCTGAGCCTTTCTAGCTTGTCTTTCTTTTTCGGTGTCTGCCCATTTAACAACCAAAGGGACAGTTGAACCCTGATACAGGGAAAATTAATAAGATTACAACTATACAAACCAACCCCAGTTAGTCGGTTACACAATCGGCATAGACCTTTCAACTACCTATATGAAAGGAAAATAATCACTAGAGGAAAGAGACAAAATGGCACAAAGGTTGGTTATGACAACACTTATCCTAGATAAGGGTTTTATTCAGAAGCATATTCACAATGTAAGCTCTAGATCAACATAGTCAACTGAAGTATTGCAACAATCAAACATATACTCCTAACAATAAGGTTCAAGCTTTCCTCTATCTTATCTAATATCTAGAGCTATGGTAAACAAAAAATCCCATGTATTTTTTTTTTTTTTGGGGGGGGTGGGGGTGGGGGGGTGGGGGTGGGTATATATATTTACACAAACCTCCATCTTGTGTTTCCCATTAAGGCCATCTATAGCAGCAACAGCTTGTTCCTTTGTTTCATACTTCACAAAAGCACAACCTGCCATGATCATGATTTGAAAACATTAAATAATAGGTAACAGACTGGATATTTTGCACTACATATCAAGGACAAGAACAAAT
This sequence comes from Centrapalus pauciflorus, assembly GCA_020465985.1. Lineage (NCBI taxonomy): Eukaryota > Viridiplantae > Streptophyta > Magnoliopsida > Asterales > Asteraceae > Centrapalus > Centrapalus pauciflorus. The sequence continues at coordinate 224,210 of JAANYP010001122.1, forward strand.
CATATGCACCTTTGCTCGTTTGTTGAGAACCTCTAAGAATTTGCAAGTCTTTTAGGGTTCCATATTGTGAAAATAATGCCGAAACTTCACCTTCCGAAACATTCTTAGGCAGCATACCGATGAAAAGTTTGTGTTCTTGAGCAAAAGATCAGGGGAAATAAAAGAAACTAGTCAGAAAAATTAATCTAGATAGTCAAATGAACAGATACAAACATCACTGTGCAATATAAAAATGAACAGCATGGCATACCTAGCCTTTCCAATTCGCCATCAGCATATTTCACTTGCAATGGACTAGATGCCTAATGACAAAGGACAAATCACATTAAATCAAGAAATGGAGAATTGCTGGCTACATTCAAGAGATAGAAACCCCCACTCATGTCTACAACATGAGATCATATTAGCTTCAACTCAATGCTGTAACAAGCATCATCAAAATACACATGAGAAAATATAATGTACAAAAACTGAATTTCAATTGTTTCTCCATTTCATTCCATCTCTCATTTTCCTTTTATGGTCACATCTCCAAGATAAAAATATTTTAAATATATGTGCAGCAATTTTACCAACTTAAAAATTCCCTCTATCTAATTCTATTAGTCCCTATTTTTTATGAGAAAGAGTGAAACACAGGATTCCATGTGCCTTGTAATCCTATAAAGTAAGAAAATATTCAATAGGTGACGGGAAGGACAAAATTCTGAATAGTTGGTAACAGATAATAACAGAACTAAATAATAAAGACAGAAAAGTCCCAAATGCAGAAAAGGAATAGTCAAATGAGCCGTGATAAAGAACACTTAACCATTTTCAAAATCATACAAGAAAAAACCCAAGTAGATAAAAATGAGGTTGCATAAGTTGGAACATTATCGGCTATTTTCAATATCATAATCAATTAATATCCATAATTGATACGAAGTTGTTTTTCCCCATAATTTAGTTTAGATAGATTAGTGGGGGTGATGGGGGTGGGGGTGATAATAAGTAGTACACAAAACCTCAGTTTATGTGCACTTCTTCTAGTTGTTTATGTTGATAAAAAAAATGTCATTATTTTTATAGATGTCATAATATACTACTAATAGTAGTTATCATACATCTTTAGAAATAATTGATGTCGTGCCTTGCAAGAGAAATGAACTAGTTAGCTTTATATGAGTGTCTCAGAGCAAGGATGATGTCCAGTAAAGCAAGTTGCTCCAGTATGCCTGTTTTGGCAATGAGAACTTTAGTGAACTTTATGTTTTTGTTTCTTTAACATAAAAAAAAGAAAAGAAAAAAAAAACTCCCCATAAACAGGAAACCAAACAATTCTCTTACAGGATTTGCATTTACCACCTCGTCAGTAATTTCTCATCAATTTTCACTTTATCTCATAGAGATCCAATCCAGACCACTGTTCCCTCAAGCTCAATTTAGTTGCAAAATTTGATTCACGATGTATGTTAATAAAAAATGATGACTATTAGTTCCAATACACCATTGTTAATTAGTGACGACAAAAGAAATTGTCTCACAAGGTTCTAACTAAACAATGAGCAAATAGGTAAGTTTACATATCTTCAAAAACGAAAATTCATTTTCATAGGACATCCCAAAAATAGAAATTGTTACAATTCCATGAACCATGGATAACCCAAGATAGAAAAGGTTGTGATTTTCATGGGAAGGACTAAGGAGGGGTTACAACACAATTCTTTCTCAACTAACTTTCCACCAACCAGGTGAATTTTCACAATGCATTACACAAAACTCTGTAGCAACTGCGTTAATATAAAAATCAACATAAGAATGAAACAGAGAAAGATCTACTAAGATAATTACCCCAGGCAAGGTTCTCTTATTATGAAACGCATCCACGGCCTTGTCTGCTTCCTCTCTGGACGGACATATAACGAAGCAACAACCTGATAACAACAACGAATTAGGGTTTTAATCAGAACATTCCTCAACGAGTCAACACAAATCTCGATGCTACAAAATACAAATTAAAAAAAAAAAAACGAATTATAGACAATAACGTGAATCACGCATTGTGATCCGGAAGTAACATTGACGAAAAACGCGAAATGAGGAGAGATTCAGTGAAGCGAAAGAGTAACAGATTCGGTAAAAGAAATTAACCTCGAGAAGCTCGCGTGGCCTTGTCTTTGATGATGTTGACTTCGTCCACAAGTGCAAACTCTTTGAACATTGCTATAAGCTGTGCCTCCGTCATATGCTTCGGAACTTGGCCGACGAAGAGCTTCACACTCTCGTCGTTGTGTTTTTGCGGCATGTGACCTTCCGCCATTAATGCCGTCTCTCTCTCTCCTCCTATCGGTGATCTCGAACTTTCTCTCTCTATAACTTTCTCTCTCTACACTTGAGGGTCTTCGCAAGTTGGAGTCCTGTTTGGGGAAAATGGGTAAACTTTCTAGGAAAGACAAACATATACATTTGACCCCTACAATATATTACAAATATTATTTAGTCCCTACATTATCTCCATTTATACATATATAAATAAAAATAAAATTTGTTTTTTTTTAACCCATGATAGAGAATACAGAGACAAGTAAGGTTAGTTATTATGTTTTATAATTTTACGATCATAATAGATAAAAACGATTTGATCCTTAGTAGAATCATAATATTAAGATTTAACGTAGGATTTTAAGATCTTGATACGATTCTATTTTTACTTAAATAAAAATTTGAAAGAGTTATAAATGAGTTAAATAGAAAGATAAATATATGTGTTAATTATTTAATTTATACATAAATGTGATTTTCATATAATATTTGAGTTCAATACTCTAAAATATAATTGTTAATGATGTAGTTAAATCATCAAAATTATTAAGAGTTATATTGTGTAATCGTATAATGTTTGGATTTTAAATATTGTATCAATTTGACATAAATTTAATATTTAATGTAAATTCTAACACATAAAAAATGATGTGGTTTTAGTAGGATCTTAGGATCCTGATTGCAATCTTACGATCTGATCTTGCGAAGACAAAAACAATCATGTGTAATATATTGATATTGACAACATTGGTTTAGTTTGTATTTTCATTCTTATAATTTATTTAGAAAATGAGTTTGAGTTTAAGCTTTATATGACCAGTTCATTTATGTGTTATTTGTTTTTAAGAAACTTCATGTATGAACTCTGAAACACGTCTGCATTTCAAGAGGAGACTTTAAATTCTAAAATCGAAATTCGAAAACCATGCCTGAAAATTAAGAGATGATCTTTAGGTCTGAAATATAAATATAAGACTATATTAAAATAATTAATATTTTAATTAATTAAATTGAATAGTATATTGAATTGATTTTTTTAGAGGGAATACATATGTTAACTTTTATTAAATTAAATTAAATTATACATTAATGTAAATTAAACTAATTTAATATCTTAATTAATTAAATTAAATATTTATTTTAATTAATAATCTGGTTTTAACATTTTAATTAAATAAATATTGATTTAGAAGGAAAAAAATCAAGCATTAATTTCCACTTCTTGATTTTCAAACTTAATTTCAAATGTTTTAACATATTAAATCTAAAATGTAATCAACAGTCTGCAACCACTTAAGATCTAAAAGTCCACATAATCCTGGAATGTAACAAATAATTTTAAATTATTTATGTTATGAGTTTTAAAAATTAAAACAAATTAATATTTGTAAATGTGAAAACAAACAGGACCTTAATCTTTCAAACTTAAAGGGTTATAATCAATATATATATAAAAAATAGGATTCAAGATACATGATAATATACCATTATATTTATTTAAAAAAGTATGTAATACTCATAGTAAAAGTAATTTACAATAATATATGTAGTATATATAATAAGCATACATAGATAACAAATATATGATAAATGAATTGTGCTCAAACTTTATATATAAAGCTTGAAATGAATCTATTTTGAGCTTGAACTCACGACATCCACACATGTTTTTCAATGTATATGTTGTATGAGGTATCACATATTTAATTTTTTTTCATTTGTATTATTTTATGTTTATTTAAATTTAAGGATAATTGTGTTTATACAAACAAGCATAAATTTTAATTTGATAAAAATTAAGCGTAAAAGATACATATAAAAAGTGCATAATATATGAAACTATAAAAAGTGCACAACACATCAACGTGATATCTAGATAACTAAATTATAAGGTAAATTACAGATTTCGTCACTGTGGTTTAGTAAAAATCATGGATTTGGTTCCTAGACTTTATTTATTACAACGACGGTTCATATTTTGAAGTTTTGTTACATATTTGGTTTTTGATCATTTGACTTTTCTAAATTTTTTAACAATATTCATTTTGTCCTTTTACTAATTACATTTTTCGTTCATATATTGTTCCAATTAATTTTATTTAAGGTTCCTATTTAAAAACTATAACTTTATTTAATATATAATTATATAAAAACATTTAATATTATACTTAAAATTATTTTTTTATTTTTATAAAAAAATCAACTTAATCGTGTTTAACTTTTTTATTTTCCATTTTATTATATTGTTTTACTTTTATAAAATAAATATTTATATGTTTTATTTTTCATGTTATGTATCAAAATTATTTATACGTTATTTATATATTTAATTAACAAACATGATAATATTTTATACGATGGATACCATTAAAATATTCTTAATGATTTAAAAGCATTAAAATTTCAAATGATTCAAATGGGTGAAAGTTTTGTTTTCAGTGAAATCTTTAAATTTTTATTTTATATTTTGATTTTTACTAAAATCAAATTTAACTACATAAAACACATAACATTAGCAAACAAATTTCAAACTCTTAAATCAAATTAAACTTCATAATAACTCTTACTATCATCAATTATAATAAATTTTTTATCTTATGTCTCATTTTTTAAAAAAATTGCATATTTTTATTTGTATTTTTATTTTTATACGTTTCGATCTAATCATTCCAATTCGTTAACGCATTTAACTAATTATAATTTTCAAGCAAAATAAATTAAAAACTATTCATTAAACTAAAAGACATTAAAGACAAAAACCACAATTTTCATCAAACCACGTGATAAATTAAGTCTACGGACTAAATGCATAATTTTTACCAAACCACGGGGATGAAATCTGTAATTTACTCTAATATCTATTTGTATTTGTGTTTGATATGTCAATATTAATTTTAATGGATTTATAAAATGTCATTTTCATTTTCTTTAAGGGCTTTATTTGAAATCGAAAATTGGTATGGTTAAAAAAGGCAAACATAATTATATGTTTAATGTCACTGAATATTTAAATGTGTTTTAATGTAGGATGGTCTGAACTACTTTAAAAAAAATGTGGACTATTTTGAAGATATAAGGATATAATAAATCATGTGTCAGTTCAATAGATGTCAACGAAAATTAACCAGAACGAATATTAGGAGTTTTTTTTTTATTATTTTTTTAAGCAAATAAGTAAATTGTCGTTTTTTTTTCCCTTGAAATGTTTAACTAAAATGATTGAGTTTGAAAAATAATAATTAGGTTTATGCATCATATAAAAATAAACAGTTAATTCATTACTATTGTAAAAGTTGATTGGTAACAGAATATACGGTAAAAATGACATTCGTAACATTATAAAATAAATGATTAAAACCTAACCGTATAAAACAAATGATTAAATCCGGGTCCAATCAGATGGATAATTGACATTTTGCTCATAGTCGTTCGGTTTACATATTCTAGAAGATGAATCATTCGTTTTATAAATTTCATGTAAAATAAAAACAAATTTTTTTAATTTAAAGGATTTATTCGTTTAATATAGCTAATAATTTAGTCATTTTTTTTTAAATTCTAACAAATATTGTCCAAGATGAGCATTATATATATGAATCTCCATTGTTAGATTCGATAACCATTAAATCCTAATTATGTAAAATCATAGTCGTTCAGTTTAAGAGCATATGTAAAACCACATAGTCGCTAAGAATTTACACCTACCACTCCTTATGCACTCTGCGGTCAGGCGAGCGCCGAAGCAGGCAAGCATGCGGCGTCAGCACCTCAGCGGTCAGGCGAGCGCCGAGCAGCGACAAGGGCTGAGAGAGTTTCAAAGGGGAGCCATGAGCAGCGGACGTCATCGTCGCCGGCTGAAGGTGAGCCGTGAGCAGTAGACCCAACAGTTGAAGGCTGAAGGTGAGCAAGCAGTGGCTGAAAGAACAAAGGGAAAGCAAAAATGATTTAGGGTTCAAATGCTTAATATTGGTTTTATGTGTTTTTGGGTTTTTCTAAAAAATATATTTTAATTAAAACTCAGTGTTAGTTCAATAAATTTAAGTAATAAAAAAAACAAATCTATCTATACTACTAAATGAGTAACTATACTCATTTCTGGTGAAGCCACGTGTCGTCAGTCGTCACCATGAGTCCATGAATCGACACATGACATTTATATATTTTAAAAATAATAGAGAAATTTAAATCAAATCTATCCAAATCTAATATACTCCACTTTTAAATTCAAATCAAATCAAATCAAACAAAATCTTATACTCTATTAACTCACTAATTAAATCTATCCAAATCTAATATAATCCACTTTTAAATTCAAATCAAATCAAATCAAGCAAAATCTAATAATCTACTAACTTATTAATTATAAGATAATATTATAAAATTTTTAAAAATATATAAGAAAATAATTAGTCTTCATATATATATTTAAAAAAATACAAAATTAATAGGTCATAATAAATAATAATATCATCTTATATACTTTTGTTTAAAAAATAATATTTATATCTTTATCTTTTTATTTATTATATTTTATATGTATTAAAAATATCTGCGTAATACACAGGTAATAAACTAGTTTAAATCAGATTATTTATACATATGTAACTCAGTATTTTAAAATTTTATTGATGTTGAGTGACACCCTAAGTCCGCCCCTGAAAAAACCTAAACTCCTATCAAGCAAATTGAACTTTTAAGTTTTTACTTCTAAAAATAAAAAATTAAAGCTACTAAAAACTTACAAAAGCTCGTCGCCAAACGCATCCTCCGTGGAATTTTGGAAAAATAAATATCGAAGACGTAGGACTGGGAGGGAGGGGCCTTGCTAATTCGTCAACCCGTTTGAAATTTGGATTTTGAAAAGCCCCACACTGTAGTTGATTCGGCGCATTGGATAAAGCAAGTGACGTCATTAAAGTAAAAATAGGAAAATCTGTCAACATTTTTCCTTTATCATTCTCTATTTCGGCAACATACTAGGAAAAATAAAGGGTCACATTTTAGTATTAAATCTGTCAACATTTTCCTTTTAAATACTTATTTATATAGGAAAATAAAAATAAGAAAGGGGGTGCCCATATAATAATAAATGTATTTAATATTATGGTCATGTTAAACGTTATAAACAAATTCATTATAAACTTTATTAATATAGTTTGTCTAGAATAATTTTATTTTTTTATGTATGAAATAAAGGGTAGTTATGTAAAAAATCCTGAAGCACATGTTTTTTTTTCCCAATTAAGTTATTCCATCATTTTATCCTATAAATCTCTCAACTTGAAGAACTCACGAATTCTATTTTTTTTGTCGTTTAATTGGTTACTTGATTCATGTGACATGCTGTGGAATTTGAATATTGTATTTTAATATGATTTCTTCTTTAAAAAAAAAATGTTTCAAAACCATTATACTTATAATATATATCTATTCTATTAAATGAATAACTAGATGTTACATTACACTTAACTAAAACGCCACTTGGTTTAACAATAATATGTCACGTCACGTGTACAAATTTTTTTGCTATAAATAATGAATAACAAAAATTAAATTAAATTAATAAATGAAATTAGTTAGCAAATGTTCTATAAATAAAGCCTTCAAATGTTATGCAAGTGTTTACAAGTATTTTATGGTTTATGATTTAAAACTATGTATCTACTTTTTTATTTAATTCTTATATTTTTTTATAGTTATATTATATGTTTATATATATATATATATATATATATATATATATATATATATATATATATATATATATATATTCTAATTAATAAGATCAACCCGTATTGTACACGGGTAATAACCTAATTATTCTAATTAAGTTCATCAATCAGGCTTTAATGACCCCTTAAAATACATTGAACTTTGATAATATATATTCTATTATATATTATTGATTCAAGGTACTTTTTTGTTTTACTAATTCTACAAGTTTGCATCAACATATTTTTATGTAAATATTCTATAAGTTTGCGTCGCCATTACACCTATCCTATTCTATCCTACCCTATCAAATCCAATCCAAAAATATTACCTTACTCGTCCACTCCACACGCTACTCCTATCCATTCTTACCCAGCCCACTGTATCCTACCCTTATATCCATGTTACCCAAAATGATTGAAGAATTGCAAACAATTAACTAAAAGAAATTTATCATTTATCATATAAACATTCTAAAATATTTGACTGGTTTTTAAAACAAACAAGTTATTATAAAATGCACATCGTATTACAATCAAATATCTGGCAGATTTTAAAATTCTTGAAATTGAAAATGATAAATAATGCAAATATTTGCAATTCCACCAAAAAGATTTGAGACAAATATCCTCCTTAGTTAGCTAGGTCTATTCTTATTTGACAGATGGCCATATACATTATTTCAAAGTTGTTTATCCTTGTGGTTAGACAATTAGGGCTGTTCTCTATCTGAATTCGACTTTTCTTAGGGAATAAACCAAGGCTCCAGGCGGATGCTTTGAGTCAATTGATTGATTCCAACTTTTGATTTTGATTTATTTTAAACAACAATTATATAAATATATTGCTGACGAAACAAAATAAAAAGTATGACATGTAATCATCTCGACCACAAAAATTATGCCAACCGTTTAAAATGTTAATGTGTTAACGGTGACTCTAAAATTGAGAGTTCACTCCCATTGTCGACAAATGTATGAATTTAAAAGTAGGGTTAGATGAGTGTGTTGTTGATGCTTATTTTTTTTCATGATTTTCAATTAGTTAATTTCAACGTCTGCTTAAATAAATTGATCTTAATATTATCAAATATAATATTTTATATTTTATTTAAATAATATAAGTTAGTATATTATTAAAATGTTACTAAATAATTATTGGTTTTTATTCAAATTTATAATGTTTCAATTAACTAAATATTTAAACATTTCATTATTGAGTTATATCACAAAAGGTAAATATTACAAAATATAACTTATTTCTAGTAGGACATTGTAAGAATTTAAATATTTTTTGAATTAAATAATTAATTTTTAACACTACTTTGATAATTATGTTGAACAATTGCCACTTATATCAGTTCAAAAATTAATAAGTGATTTAAAGGATTTTAAAATGTCTTATGATAATTAAACATCTTAATTATTTGTTCATTTTATGATTATTTATACATTAAGTATCTATTTTAATTAAATCAGTGATAAAGTTTATTTCTATGTGTTAGTTATTATTATTTTAATAAAGTAAAATATTATAAATGAAAAAGTCATAACAATAATAAATATGTAATAAGTTCATATAATAATAAATATACGAATAAGTAATAAAATCCAACTTTATAGACACAAATATTTAATAACTATAATAATTAATATAAATAAATAACTTAAAAAATATTAAATTATAAAACGGACAAATTTAAAACTTTAATTATTAATTACTTCAATTAATTGACTCATTTTTAAATGTTATTAACCCTTTGTACCATGACAAATACAAGTTACACGTGAACATCAAAATTATATTTGAGAAAGTTTAGTTGTCAAATTTGATTAAATTAATAAAATTAAGAAATTACAAGTATCTATTAATTTTACCGGGGAGCATATATTATTAATCTAAGCCGTTGGATTATGAGTCCACAACAAAAATAACTACCAAAAGGTTACATAGTTTTTTAAATATACAAAACTATAAAGAATAACAAAAAAAATGGTAAGTTTTAAACGAAACACAATAGTAAAATACTAGTTGAATTGTATTGGAGAGCGAAAGAATAACTGATCGATCCACTTAAAACGAACCAAAATAACCAATAACAATGTAACCGAACCGGATAACCATTTGCTCAAACTTAGAGTAATAAACATATTTTATAAAAATAAGAGTAAATTACAGAAATGGTCCCTGTGGTTTGTTTAAAATTACGAAAATGGTCCCTCGACTTTCAAAGTTGCATTGACGGTCCCTCAAACCACTATTTACTTGCATATTTGGTCCCTGCTCCGTTAGTTGTCTGTTAAATTTTTCTAAATGACGTTTCTACCCTTTCATTTTTAGTCCCTCAAGAGTAAATATATATATCTTTTACAACTTTTTTCTTACCCTTTGCTTTTTTTCATCTCTCTCTCTCTGTAAGAGTAAATATATATCTTTTATAGCTTTTCTCTCTCTCTCTCTCTCTCTCTCTCTCTCTCTCTCTCTCTCTCTCTCTCTCCAGAGATTTCAACCCTCGCCACCACCGATGCCGACCTCCGTCGCCTCTACTCGTGAACCTTGGCCCATCGTGAACACCACCTCTACTCATGAACCTTAGCCCATCATGAACATCACTTCACCGCCTGCTTCTCTTCCTCCCCCCTTTACATCATCGATCCTTTACCACAACAACCACCACCGACAACCGCTGCTTCTCATTCCCCCCCTACTATGCACAGTCACAATCAATCACAACTACCAGATCTTGCTCTCTACTTAAGAGGGTTTTGAAAACCCTAAATCGATAAGGTTTGGTGTGGGTTTCAGATCAACCATCGGCCACACTTGCTTCCTCATCTTCTAGTGACAGTCTTTGCTCACTAGTTATCGTTTCGTTCTTAAAAACAATTTTGAAAACCCTAAATTGATTGGGTTTGGTGTCGATTTGAAACCACCGCCACTATCTTTGGCTTCGATTACTCTCTTCATCGCTAACATGTGGATCGATTTAAGAAACCATGCCATGGTGAAGGCCCGTAAGTAACACACAATCGCTCTGATATTAGTCTACTAAAGCGTCGATCAAATCTGTAACAGGTTCTTGTGATTTGGAATTTGTGATTGTCCTTTGTGTTAAGGTTTTTGTAAAGTTTTAGATTTCAAGTTTTGTGTTCTTTAATTATTTCTTGATTATTGTAATTATTCTTGATACAATGTCGATAAATGAATTGTGATTTTATTACTAGATCTATGTTCATTGTGATTCTACTACTAGATCTACGTTCTCTTGTTGTTAGTATTCTAGATCCATTTTCGATGATGACAATTAAGTTCATCCAAATATGTGTTTTATTTTGTTGCAGTAGCATTACAATACAATGTTTTTAGTTGAAAATTAGGGTTCTTATCAAATAGAATTATTATTAACAGACAACACCTACCCTTTTATTTCTTAGAATTTAATCAACAGAATTCTTATATATGAATTTAAAAATAAATAATTAAGTAAGCAAATGATTATTACCATTTTTTAAGAGGGAACACAGTAGATGATAATGAATAAATTATTATTTTCTTAGTTTGTTATTATTATTTTTTTAAAATATGGATAATAATTTTAATAATTATTTATAGTATTAAATTTAAAATAACAAAAAAAAAATTTATTAAAGAACAAAACAAGAAATTATTAATAATATTGAGGGACTAAAATTAAAAGGGTAGAAACGTCATTTAGAAAAATTTAACAGGCAACTAACAGAGCAGGGACCAAATATGCAAGCAAATAATGGTTTGAGGGACCGTCAATGCAACTTTGAAAGTTGAGGGACCATTTTCGTAATTTTAAACAAACCACAGGGACCATTTTTGTAATTTACTCTAAAAATAATCATGTTTACAACGTGAGTGACTTCTATAAATATTATATTAAAATGATAAAAATAAGTTGTTATTTTACTCATTTATAGTCCAAAAATACACAGATATAAACAATAAACCAATGAATACGCATTGTTATATAGAAAAAAGTTAGAAGTACGTTGCTATAAATAGTAAAACAAAAATATGGTTGTTGAAAACAATGAAGTAAAAGTGAGTTGCTCTTTTATGCATTTAACCAAGAGGATGATGATGAATATGAATATGAGATCGGGAAACACTATAACTTTGCTTTAAATAGAGCATTGAGAGAGAAATAACGTCATTTTAAGACCAGGAAATCCAAGAAACTAGGAACACAGAATCCAGTTGCTATGTTACATTCTTCGGATGCTAACAGTTAAATGTTGCCGGTAGCAACTTTTCAGTTAAAACTTGGACACAAAGGAAAAGAACAAACCATACATCAACGGTATGTTACAGAAGGCCCTGCGAATGCATATCGAGATGATACAGGTGCAGATCGGTACTCAGGTTCGTCACCTCTTTCTCTGTGACCGACATTCTGGTTGAAATCTGATAGTGCATTGGATGCATTTCCCGAGTATAATCTTTCTACTCTATCAAGTAAACTGGTTTCCTGATGAAATCGTCTATCATTCTCCACGGGTGTAGTGTCAAATCTGTAAGAACTTGAGGACGCTGCCAGAGATTGTGGAAGATAACGATCCACCAAACTGGAAGTTTGATCATAAGAACTGTATGGTTGGCTCTGTTGATAAATACCTGCAACACCATTGATGGTTGTATCTATGTTTGGAGTCTTTGAAGTAGGATTCTCTTGTCGACCTTGAAGGCCGTAAGTTCGATAGTCCTTTTCACTGAGGAAAAGCGGTGGAATGGGGCGGGCACCCTCTCTTTCTTGATCAGTTCTGTAAGGATCATAAGCAGGAGGACCAACAGGGATCAAGTTCCTATGCCTCTCTCCTCCCAGGCTGTAATTCCTATACCCTTGTTCAGTAGATAAAAGCGCAGGAGAAGTGACAGTAGGTTTTAAGAACTGCAACGGCAAACTTTCTGGTTCAGACGGTCTACTGACAAAAACGGTATCAGGGTGGGGACGCTCTCTTTCATGATTAGTTCTATGAAGATCATAAGCAGGAAGACCAAGAGGGTTTGAGTTACTTTGCCTCTCAACTCTAAGCCCATAACTTCTATATTCTTGTTCGGACAGTAGAAGGGGCGGAGTAGCCACAGTTGGCTTTGAAAACTGCATACTTTCTTGTTCAGACAGTCTACGAGGCTCGTGAAGAACAGATTGTGTATTTAAATGCAACAATGGAGCAGGCTTGAATAAGTTCGTAAGTCTCTTAACCTAAGGAGGAGCCAGAAGTAAATAATTCATACATGTAATTGATAGCAATAACTGTTTTGCATACTTCCTTTCCAGTTTTCAATATAGTTCAGTGCTTCAATTTGCTATTATATGTGTGCATAAAGAACGCATGAAAAGAACTACAGCAACATATAAATAATAATAAAGAAGACAGGAATAATGGCTCACTTGATCGGTAGTTAACTCAATCTTGAACTTGCGAGTTCTTTCGTCATAAGTCTCCTTGATAGCCTTCTTAAATACCCTTTCAGGTAGTGGAACACAGTCCTTGTAAACCTCAAAGCGAACCTGTACAAAATTACCAATCATCAGTGAACAAACACAAGGTGATTATTATAATTCGCGATTGACAAGAAAAACCATGAAAAAAACGTAACCTGAAGAGGAAAGAAACCACCAAAAGCGGCTGGTTCAAGTTTCATGCCACAAGCGGAAGTCGCATTGTATATACCATACAAAAGCTTGACATCAAAATCAAATAGGAAAAGCTTCATACCAGGCTTGATCCCCATGACTAAGTCTTTTTTATGAGCTTGTACACCCATGACACGATAATGATAACAATCCCGTTTGGTTTTTGCATTGCACATAAAGATAAACCCTCCAACTTTTTTCATATCTTCATTTCTGGCATGGGCTATTGATGAACTCTTTACTTCTTTCACTTTACCAGAACGAAAGCCTTTCTCTGCAACTTCAGGTTTAGGATTTTGCGAGTTTTGAGTTCCCTTGGTATTTTCTGGTTTAGATTTTTTATCAGGAATCTTAACAGGATCTTGAGACTTCTGAATTTGCTTTGAATTAGAGGGCATGGGCTTTTCATTTGAGGACTTATTTACAACTTTATCTTTGGTCTTTTGAAAAGAAAGGGTTTGGTTTATTGAGGGTGATAATGGAGAGCTGGACTCGCCTAGTTTAGGGTTTTCATTCGAGAGCTTCTTTCCAATTTTTCCTTTAGGCTTCAAAGACATTGGGGTTTTCTCTTTTGAGGCTGATAACGGTGAGCTGGATTCATCAGGTGCAGACTTATCATTTGAGAACATCTTCACACGTTTGCGTTTGGCCTTGGAAGACTTCCGGGCTTTCTTTTTTGACGTCAACAGAGGTGAGTTGCAATCATCATTTTTGACGACATCCTTTTCTGATGACATGACTTCTAAACAATAGAGACTACAGATTATCTATTTACCTTAATTGACACCAAACTATTCACCAAGAAGTTATGGCCTCAACATAGAGCAACCGGATAAAATATATTTCCTGCACGAATGAAGACACATTGAAATATGTCAATACACACAGAAACAAAATAAGAAAAGGTATATAACTTTCAAGCAGGTGTCTTGAGAAAACGTTAAGCAGAAGCAGGCAGCATGGAGGCTGGAGCTGAGTAACCTTACAGAACTTAATCGTCTAACTGATTACTAAGGGGGCGTTTGGTTCACAGATTTTTTTCTCTAGGATTTGCATTTTGTCAAATGATTTGCATTTGTCAGGATTTTGTCAACGAATCTGCATTATCTTATAGAAAAAATTTGCTAATCTGAAGAATGCAAGGTAACTAGGATTTAAAATCCTAGGGGGGAGACTGAGTTTTTAAACAACAAAGAAGGAAAGGATTTATAAAATCCTTACTGAAATCTGTGAACCAAACACAGGATTTTAAATGTAAATCCCAGGAAATCCGCGAACCAAACGCTCCCTAAGTGGTTGCATAAGCAATTCAACTTCATATACATGAAGTATGTAAACATAATGATATATGCAAATTGCCATTTTGTTTGTATCCTAGCATAGTAGTATCGTATTTCTAAACGAAAATCTCATTGTTCCATTACAATTAGTCAAAACATGGTTGAGAAGGTTACCTTCGAGATGGCAAAGATTAATTACTTTTAAGAAGCTAATAGGTGCCCAACTATGAGCCCAAAATAACTGAAACAGCACTTACAGCAGGGGTAAGAACCGTAAGATTAACACCTAGGCACTAGGCAGCCACTTATACAGCCCTACATAGGGATGATTAATAAATATTCACATTTTAGTTCCAATAATATGAGGGTACTTTTTCTTCCTTAGATTAGCTTTAGCAGTTTAGCGCAACGTACATCTCATGCTTAATCCATGGAAGAAAAGCAATTGATTACCCCCAAATTTTGATGTTAATATCCTAACATTATCCTACTGGGAGGAAGAACTGCCTGTAAGTGTTACGAAGGACATGTATTCTGACGGTCTTTACGCGTCCACAAATATCATATCTTTCATGTTCAACTGCAATTAACTGCTTAGAAATTACATTTACAAACTACTTCCTCTCCCACTTTCACGCACATACCTCGTCGGCCGTACAGATCATATCAGCAGTTCAGAAAAATCAACAAATTTTTTATACCTCAACCCAGAATCTGGGAAAAATCGCACCATCTCTAACAGTCAGAGTATGAAAACAAAGACATGAAATGAAAAACTGAACCAAATTGACGCGATTTATCTAAATTTCGAAATAATAAAAACCATAATCCAATGAATTAATGGGGAAAACAAACAGAAATTATATTAAATCGGTTGAAAACACCCCCGAAATCGCTAACCTCAAAAGGACTGATGCAGATGAGGTGTGAAATCGGCGATGAGAAGCAAAATCCGGTGACGAGGAGGATGAGACAGATCGAGATTCGCGAAGACAAAATAAACCAACCAAAGGAAGGAAGATATTTGGGAGGATCGGAGCTACATGATCCAGACCTGCCCTCTAGTTAAACTTGCTACATTGGTGTAGTAGATTAAACCCAAAATTATCTGGGTTCTGGCCCAAATTATGAAAGAAAAGCCCATTAATGTTTTTTTTTTGTTTTTTTTTTTTTGTGTATTACTATTACTAATATTACTGTTTTCAAACACGTGTTACTATTCAATTAACAGTAAACCAGGCTGCCAGGTAGCTCAAGCAGTCAGGTAAGAAACTGACTTATTTTATTATTTTATATATAATATATAACGTTTTTTGTTTTTCTATAATAACTTTTGATATATTATATTTTATTAAAATTTGAATATATCATTATGATCGCATTGTTTTTATTTACATTCCAATATAAAATTTATAACCGTCGAAACCATTTTCAATAAGCAGGCAACCATGCAGCTGACTAAATATGCTATTTTATATATAATATATAATTGTTTTGTTTTTCTATTATAACGTTTGATTTATTATATTTTATAAAATTTCAAACATATCATTATGATCGCTTTATTTTTATCTACATTTCAATCACATTTTTTTCTATTTATAAACTTAGATCAAAAGTAGATAATGATTCTTGGGTGAAGATCACGATCAGTGATTAATGTTATTTTATTATTTTAAAGTAAAATATTTATAAAAATACAATTTACGATCCCGCTGCAACGCGCGGGTTAAACAACCTAGTTTACATTATTTTGCAACGGAAACAATACATTTTAAAACTCTATCAAACAGACACACAGATATTTATGTTATTAAATGGTTTTTGAATACATATTTAATGTGTTGTTTGAAAAAAATTTCAATTCAAAAAATTAAGTTTCATGTTTTATAACTAAACTATAGAAGGCAATGACTTTATATTTTTTTAAAAGCGTTATTGGTTTTCTGATGCTCTCAATATACAAACACTATTAATAATCACTCATGTTCAACCTCTTCATCTTGAGCAATGTCCACCACAAATACCCCTCTTAGCAATTGATCGATCCTTTCCGTCTTCATGTTTTGAGCCCTAATCGATCGATCACTTCTGGATAACTGATACATTGATTGCTATTGCAAGTTTTCAACAAAACTTCCTGTCCTAATTGATCTGTCGTTTCCTTTTATACCATAATTGACTTATTATTATTTTCGTTGGTTCAAGTTATAATCGATATCCAATTCACGTTCAATGATACCAGACCTTATCAATCTATGTGATTTTCCAGTATTCTATGATACAATTAAAAATAGTTTTTAGAGATAAAATGATTTTTCATTAACTAAAAAGTGAATGATCGTAACATTGGGAATTTTTAACCAACTAAAAACACCCATAATGACATAATGTTATCACGTCAGATGATCCATGTTGTTTTATGGGTTAAATGAACGCAATGATAATAATTTTTAAACATTTCCGATAACACATTAAACATTTTCATCATTTATAATAACTTATATCTATCATTTTAATATTTATATGAAATAATAAAATGTGTATCTAACAATCTGTCAAACAATATCATAATATGTGATGAAATAAAAGAACATAATGAGAGAGAGAGAGAGTGCAATTATTGAACGGATTAAACATTTGTCTAGACTTATGAGTTAATTTAGACATGACAACAGGTTGTGAATGACCCAATTGACCGGGATATCGTTCCCCATCCGGGAAAGAGTTTACATCCTCATCCTGTCCCCATCAAGTATCTCCAATTAAAATATTAGGTTATTTAACATCCTAAAAATTTAATAAAGTTAAACTACAAATAATTTAGTAGTAAAAAAGTATATAATTAATAATTTTAAATAATCCAAACTACAAAAGGTTATTTACATATAAAACTTTTATAATAAAACTAAAACAAAAATTCTATGCAAAAAACTTATAAAACACATGATAAGTAATAACACAATAATATTTAAAATTATACAAAAGTTGTATACATAAAGAATTAATAATTTATATAAAAAACATGAGTTATTAACCTTGTAAAAATAACTAAACATGATAATCTACATCTATGTTAAGACATTTAATAGGCTCTCTTCGAGGTCATGAACAAAAAACGTTCCCTATCCCTATTATTTTAGTGGGAATTCCATGTTCCCATCCCCGATCAACTAGGAATTTCCTAGTTAAATCGGGATCGAGTTTCGTTTCCCCATCGGGAATGTGTTTTGTTGGGCAAGCTTAACATGTATCATTACTTAGAAAAGAATAACAACCAACTTTAATATATTAAGCATATATTGATATATGGGAAATGGATATTTAAACGCTCGACTCCATTGTATCATATGATTTATTACTAATACTAATACTAATACTAATACGTGGGTGGGTGGGTGGGTGGGTGGGTACAAGCAAGCAGTACATTATTAATTCAAACGCTATATAGATTGATTAATATATACAGTAATTTAGACCAATTCCATTAACTTCAACTTCAACTTCAACAATGGAGCGCTACTTGTATAACACTCTCAAAATCATCATCTCCTTATCTCAACTCTTCGTGTCTGGTACCAGATTTAAGTCAGGTGATGTGGCAGGCAATTCCATTTGTTGATATGTGGGTCGATCCATCGATCAAAATTGTTCCAACACAACCTTGCGCATGAAGTCCTCCGGTGCTGTAACATAATATACATACATACATACATTTATTTTATTTTTCTGATTTTTTTTGAACGGCAAACTATTCTACTCCTAAACTACTCCTTTACCACCAGACTTACTTACACCACATAAATTTCAACTTGCCTCCGACGGGAATCGAACTCGTGACCTCTCGCTTATAACTCCACCCTCTTACCGCCAGACCAAAGGCCCTTTGGTATAGTAGCACTGTCAATTTCTTATATATGCCATTTATCAACATCAACATTTTAACCATGTTTTTACCACCTATCAAATATGATTCATCTACTAAACGCTTCCTACAAGTGATGCATATTTTAGCTTTTTATTTGTTCCTGGCGGTAATTCTAAGTAACAGATACGATAAATTCTAGTATTCACGGTGTCACCATATCGCATTCAAACCTTTAACTTGTGAAATAACTTATACCAATATAGTTTACTGCAACCTTTTTACTTTTTATAGAAACCCTTGTTTTTTTCTAAAAACTCTGACTTGAAAACTGAAATTGAAAAATGACTAGTTTTTGTGAACTAAACGCAACCATTATCAAATTTAATGTCTCCCAAAAAGATCCATATTTTGATTAGACATATACAGTTTAATAAAAGGAGGTGATTTGTACACAAAAAAGTTTTGTCATACACAACAATTTCATATAAAGTGAGTATCTTATCCTTACTAACATTTTTATCATCATTACCCTTTAAGGGTATAATAGTTACTTTATATGAAATTGTTGTGTATGGTAAAAATTTGTTGTGTACAAATCACTTCCCTTTAATAAAAGGACGTGGCACTGAAAACAAATAGCTTGTAAATACCGTTGTTTCAAGTCTAATGCCATTGTAAATACAAGCAATGAAAACAAACATAGCATTAAGCATGGAGATACAGATGAGTACCTAACCCATTGGTGAACAATTTGAACTGACCGAGAGCTTGTCTGACAAACATCTCAACACCGCTCACTACCGTGACTCTGACCGCTGCAGCCTCTTGCAAAAGCCGGGTGTTTCTAGGTGTATAGACCGCATCAAATACAAGATCGTATGATCTCAAATTCTCCTAATGTAGTCGGAACATATGTTAATCATCCAATATTCATAAAACTATTCTTGTGTGTGTGTGTGTGTGTAGAGAGAGAGAGAGAGAGAGAGAGAGAGAGAGAGGAGGAGAGGGAACCTTGGAAACTGGTGTTAGGTGTACATCTGGTTCCATGCCAATAGCAGAACAATTTGCAAGAATCATTCCATTTTCGGGGCAGTATGTGTCCAATTGTTCTATAGGCAAAGCCTCACCTGAAACTGCACGTGCAAGAGACTCTGCTCTCTCTGTCCGAGAAATTTTAAGGTCAGAACAAAATAAAATATCCAATTACATGACATATTAAGCGAGAGGATTTACCAAAATTGCGGTTGAAAATCACCACTCGAGCACCTTTGCTTTTGGCACCAAAAGCTAGTGCTCTTCCGGCACCTCCTGCTCCAACCAATACAAACAATCTTCCAGCAATCGGGGACACACTTGGTAATTCTCCGTTTGAAATCTGGTTCTCTGTTAAACAGTAAAATGAATTTCTTTCAAAAAAGAAATGATTTTGCTTTCAGCTTTCTAACCTAACGAATCAGAAGAAACTCAACAGTTGATGAAATCAAGAAGATTTCTACTATTAATTATCGATACACTGTTTCAAATTTCATTTTACTAGGCTTACCAATTTTCTAGAGGCAGCACTCTGATAAGAACCTAAGGTAACCTGTGTTCGAGAACAGGAGATCTCCCAATAAGCCGAAGACTTAATTCTTTTATTATTCGATAATCCCCTATAAAACAAATGGTGCACCACATTTATAGTGACCTGCTATAAACAAAATCAGACTCCTAACGAAAACAAACTCCTAGAAACAAGGAAAATATTTCTAATACTTATCTAATAAATTTAAATACTAAAACAAACTCCTAGAAACAAGGAAAATATTTCTAATACTTATCTAATAAATTTAAATACTGATAGAAAACTATTTTAAATAAATATTGATGATAAGCTTCGCTTGTGCTTATCCTTGTCATCCACGCCTCCTTTGATAAACTTGACCATAGCGTCTATCATTACTCCCCGCCCAAACACGCACCTTGTCCTCAAGGTGGAAATCAGGAAACTGTAGGCTAATAACCAACGAATTAAAACTTCCTGTCCAGCTGTAAACTAGGGTCGCCTGTGATGGTGACTTGTCTATCACCATCCCAAAAAGTCATACGTAAATCTTTCCAATTAACGGTCATATCGCCGAGTGTATGCAGCCATTTGACGCCTAGAATCATATCCGTGCTTCCCAACTGTAAAAGATAAAAGTCATCTACCACTTGAAGCCCAGGTAAGGTAAGCACGATCCCTTTACAAATCCCTGGACTTTGGTCCACCATACCGTTACCCAAACGAACTTTTACCGAACCTGTTCTGGACATTGTTAATCCCAATAGTGCCACCATCCGTTCAGAAATAAAATTGTGTGTTGCCCCACTATCGATGAGGACCAATACTTGTGTACCCCCCACCTCCCCTTTTATCTTCATGATTTGCGGAGGCGTAAGCCCGCTAACCGAGTTCAACGATACTTCTACCATGTCAAGGTGGGCATGGTCTGGTATCTCTTCCTCTTCCCTGGCGCTTCCTTCCTCATCTATTACCAAGACTTGCAAAGTTCGGCTAGGACAGCGGTGCCCTGGAGCAAATTTTCCGTCACATCGGAAACAAATCCCCTTTGCCCGTTTTTCCACCAGTTCCGCCTCGGTTAACCGTTTAAATTGCCCTTCGGTGAATGAATTGCCCCCTGTTTTAGTGCCACCTACATTCTTGTTTTCATCCATCTTAACTGCAAGCCGCATTGCCTTTGCTAGGGTCTCTGGTTCCATAACCCGTAAGGCCGATCGAAGGTCTGGCTTTAATCCCCTAATGAACGTGCTCTCCAAAATTTTCTCTGGCACATCGAGAAGTTGTCTCGCCAAGCTTTCAAATTTACTTACGTAATCACGAGCCGTCCCTTCTTGTTGAATGTTCAAGAATTGTTCATACACGCTTCCCTCTTGTGATGCTTGGAAACGATCGAGTAATTTTTGTTTGAACCGTTCCCACGAACGAAACGGGGACCGGGCCTCAATCCAACGATACCAAGACAACGCTGCCCCTTCCATGCAAACCGAAGCTGCTTTGAGTTGATCTTTTCCTTCAATGCCCTGAATTTCAAAATACCGTTCCACCCGATAGATCCATCCATGTGCATCCTCTCCTTCGAAAATCGGCATTGTGAGTTTACGGCAGTCCCGCAAGGGGTTTCTTCCTTTTGGTTTGTTGGTGCTGTTCTTAGAACCGTCAGAATCCTCATCATCTGAGGATGACTCCTTCCCGCTTGATTTTGTTGGCTTCTTCCCGACTGCCAGAGTTAAGTCAGAAATCGCCTTCATCATCTCCTCAAACTGCATCGAATGCTCAACGCAGGCAGCTTCTGCTTCTGCCCGTAATGTTGCCATGTCGGTCTCCAGGGTTGTGATTCTATCCGTGTTGCTTACCATCTTGTCACCAGGAGCGTACGCTCTGATACCAATTGATAAGAACCTAAGGTAACCTGTGTTCGAGAACAGGAGATCTCCCAATAAGCCGAAGACTTAATTCTTTTATTATTCGATAATCCCCTATAAAACAAATGGTGCACCACATTTATAGTGACCTGCTATAAACAAAATCAGACTCCTAACGAAAACAAACTCCTAGAAACAAGAAAAATATTTCTAATACTTATCTAATAAATTTAAATACTAAAACAAACTCCTAGAAACAAGGAAAATATTTCTAATACTTATCTAATAAATTTAAATACTGATAGAAAACTATTTTAAATAAATATTGATGATAAGCTTCGCTTGTGCTTATCCTTGTCATCCACGCCTCCTTTGATAAACTTGACCATAGCGTCTATCACACTCATGTGAAGTACCCCTTGCTCCCATGATTAAACTCCACATTTGTCTTTTCAGTGCTATATAGTTCAAATTTGAATTGAAAATTTACCAAAATCATTTCAATCATGGTTAAAAACTGGTTACACTAAACTATTTTAAATGACAAAGGAAAGTTCGAAAGGCATAAATGCCAAAATTTTATTTGGAAAGTACCAGGTTCAAATTCAAAACAGGACCATAGAAGCAAATTTTGACCAGTGGACAGAGGGTATATGAAAACTTCAAAGTTCAAACTAAATCATTGCATAAGCTATCAGGCTACCTCGTAGTGCATCTTCTATTGCAGTAATGCAAGCATCACAATCGGTGTTGTAACCAACAAGCTTTCCATCAGTGGGCCGCCTAACAATGGTGTTTACAGCTCCTATTGACTGATAATGAGCAAAGCATGCACAAAATTAGCATGTGCACCTTTAACCATTTCATAAAATTACAGGCTTGGATAAATGAAAATTTTTACACCAAAATGGATATAGAAAATTGTATATATCTTGTAGCTTGCAGATTGACTGGATAGAAATGAAGAGAACTAATATGATATAATAATTGATTCACATATCGGTAAGTGCCACTCTTTGCAGCGAAGACACATGTAGCAAAAGAAAATCATAAACTTAAGTGAAAAGGACCAGGGACATGTAGGCAAAACAGAACATGACATCTAAAGGTTATCCCTTATATGAAACAATTGTAAAATTATGCTTTTCACCTTAGCAAGCGGGTCAACTTCATCGCAACATGCTACCGCTGCTTCCTTATGCGGCAGTCCAATACTATGTGTTCCATCAAAGAGAATACATGCATGCATTAGAAAGACCTAGTCAATACAGTGTTCTATTTTAGAAACCCATGTTACATGATCAAGAATCAGAATAGAAAAAGGAAACAGTTTTCTTTATCATGAACTTGGAAAAATACATAACACTTGATCTTTAGTAATATGTAATGCGTTCACAACCGTTCTACAATATACATCATATTGTTACAATTTGGTTAAGATGAAGTACCTGAAACCAGCAAAGTCGGTACATGAGTATACTCTGAGAAACTCTTTGATATTATCAACGAGGAGGGGGACATAAATTCCATTATAACCACAATATCTGAAAGCAGGATTATGTAGCAGAGGACCTTTGCTATGACCTACTGGATTCGAGACAACACCAAATACTTTTGTATTGACGTCCACATTATCAAGCTTATAAACATTCTTGAGGCTGAGAAGAGGTGGCAATCCAGGAATAGATTTGCCACCTAACGAACCACAAACCATAAATGCACCATATTTTGGGCCCAACAATTGGCTTATAAGACCTCTATCTCCAGCAGCTCTTACAATCACAGGGACCTACACATTCCGTGCATCACATAATAATTAAGAGAGATGAAACAATGAAGGATCAAATCAGCATTGCTATTCTCTCTCAAGTTTTTACTATCTGTAGGAAAATCTGACTACATATGATTTTTCTTAAGATAAAATCGGATAAACCAGTACACACTGATTAAGCTAGGATGGGTAGGTCCTTAGGTAAATCTTTACACTTAATTCGATATTTAGTACAACTTCCTAGTGGGTATTTGCATGTGCGTTTGCAAGTGATTATGAGACACTGGATGATCAAGATTCAACAATCGGCTCTAATAAACATTTTGAAGGAAATAGGGCGTTTGGACGTGCTTTTGTTGCATGGAGTTGTGTTAATCACTTTGGGTGGTGGCAATTCTGATTATCTAAGGATGTAAATGTAATACACAAAATTTGAAAATAAGGGTAAAACTAGTGCATATAGTGCATATAAGTAAACTTACTCACTGATTTGACATTCCGTTTTGTTGCTGAAAATATTAAGTTGTCAAGTTGATTATTTGACCCTAAACTTATACACAAAATAGGTTACCTAGACAATAATAACTGATTGTTTGGGGTTTAGACAACACTTTCAAAATGCACGTCCAAACACCCTTATATGCTTCAAATTCCTAATTCTACCCCATATAATCCGAAAATGAGAACCAGAATCTATTTTATCCATATACTCAAAACTGAAAGAAGCAATACCAGTTTAGAAGCACATTCAAAAACCCCCACAAAAAAAGAGGTCCATAGTCTTACAAGTATTCATAAATTCTAAAACTTGCAAGAGGCGAGTTCATACCTGAGAATGAGTAAGGACATGAAAGACTGGTGCTACATCGGTAATATAAGCCACCTGGGTCACAAGCTTAATGATATCTGCTCCAGTAGATTGGAGGCATACAAGCAAATTGCCTAGTTTTTCTTTGCAATGAATTGCGCTTTTCAGGTAGCTTGAGACAATAATCTTGCTATTTTCTCGTTTTTGCACAAGTTCATTAATCACTTCGGAAGCCAACTGAAATTGAAATTCACCGCAAACGAAAAGCAACGCATCGGTCACACACAAGAAGATATAACTAGGGTTATGATTCTGACGGAAAAGCGATAATGTGTAGTACCTCAAAGTCGATTTCGACGAATTCAACATCCAATTTGATGGCTAGCCTCAAAAGTTGCAGGCATTTGTGCTTCAAATCTCCTTTGCATGAATTTGTCTGCGAATTTAGCCTGTAAATTATGAACAACTTGTTGGGTCATCCAGTATATAAGCTCGGATTAATCCACTACTTTATAAATTTGGGTTTTAAGTATTTTTATTATTATAAGAGTTTACACATGTGCATACATAACAATTATTTATGATTTAGTTTTATTAAAAAAAAATTTAGTTCTTTTATAAAGTTCTTACAACTCCTAGAAATAATAGGATAAATGTTTAACATGTCAAAAAAAATTTAGACGAGCCTATATCAAAATCAACATAATAATATTTATGTAATCTTATTACGAAAACCAAATAAAAAGGTTCTACAAATAAATGAAATAAAGTATACAGTTTGCAACACGCAGATTAAAAATCTCGTTAAATAATTATTTCTATTTATTATAATGTTTTATGACATTATAGCCATTTTAATAAGAAACAAAAATATACCAATATCAAAAAAAACCATTTTTATCTAATATTGATATCAAAACATGATAAATAATTTAGAAAACAGAGAAAATACTAAACATTTAGATTGAATTAATAAAAAAAAAGGTTATGAAATTTTTTATCCTATATTAGGATCATTACTGTCTATTTTAAATTTCATTTTGGTATCAACTATTAATTTAACATCTTAATTATGCAATTGGTTATCGGAACATACGTATAAAAAATGTGAAAATTTTATTTAAAACAAATTATAAAACTCGTGAATGAATATCTATAACATTATACTGATATTAATTAGAATCATAAGTATAGCATCATAAGTATAATTTTATATAATTAAATAACAACAAAAATAATGGCAAGTATTATTCAAACTTCAAAGAGAAATTATGGAAGGTGCAATCTTCCAACATTTGACACGTGATGTATTATTTTTATTTGAATCAAATCTAATCTAATCTATTCTAATTATTGCTATAAAATATAATACTATCAAATTACAACATGTTAAATGTTAATACAAAAATTATTGTTTTTAATTATTAATTATAAGATACGGACGCCATGCCCATATTGTGTGTTTTTAATTAATAACACTCCCAAGTCCTACAACCTATGTCAAAAAATAAAAATAAAACTCACACTTGTAGAAATATTTTTCTTTTTTGGTTGGTTGGTTATCTTGATTCAAAATTAACCGACTTAATTTCGTTCTAAAAATCAATATTACTATTCTTAATTTTTTGACATCAAGCCACAGGATAAACATGATTTTCTTTACTAAAACAACCAACTTTAAATTCTTATCATATTGCTAAATATAAATTCAAATTCCAGGTTTTATTTGGCTGAAAAAAAGAGATGAAAATCTCTCACTTGTTTAATATAAAATAAAAGCACTATTTTATGACTTAGCAAATGATTTTTTCCTCCAAAAAAATGGTTATCTCTTATCTGAATCAAGAATTAGGTTATTTGTAGTTTTGTACACAATACAAATTTATCATACAAAATGACTATCCTATCTATATTTGGAAAAAATAAAATGTAAAGATGATAAAAATGCTAATATATAAATTATGAAAGTTATTTTATATGAAATTATTGTTGTGTATAAATCATATTTTGAATCGAAAATAAGATTAGCAAACGATGAGGGGTAAGAATCATCTATATCACTATCTATCTATATATATAATAAAGGAGAACGCAATTTGTCACATGACACTACTACACTTCACTTGAAAAGATAAATACAATTTTATTATATGAAATAAAATAAAAAATAAATTCAATTAATTTTTTAATATCTATAAACATGAATAAAAAGTTAACTCCATCTATAATTTGACATTATCCAATGTAATTTTATCTAATTAAGAAATATTTTAACATCAAACTAATCTTGATAAAATTTAATTCTACATCCAGAATATATATTATATTTATTTATCTATATATCTAATTGACTAAATATATTATTTGTTTATAAATTTATTTATATATATTATAAATAACTACTGATTATACAAACAATATTAAATATTTAAAAAGTAAACATAATATAGTATTAGTAAAAATCATATTTCATGCTTTTTATTTGTTGTTATAAAATATATAGACATTATGTTCTACATAAAATTCAAATTCAAATTATATCGATTAGATAATATCTATGGCAAATTATTATATTTTTCTTGTATTTTTTTTATATTAATTAATATTTATATGGTTTGATTTTAAGTTTACATACATTTTATGTAACCAATTATTTATTAAAAATCATCAATGTAATACAGAGTTATTTACAAAAAGCATAGTGGATCGAAAATTTAATTACCTAGCACTTGTGTTTTAAAATTTATTTACCAAACAATGGTACTTTTTTAAAATAATCATTTACTATTCTATATTTCTTTCCATATTTCAATTTCTATATTTAAAAAGGCCTAAATTACAAAATTGATCCCTAAAATGATTTAACTTTCATTTCACTTTTGATCAATTTGTTATTTTAAATATGTTTCATAGGCAAATCTTTATATATTTAATTTTATATAATTGGTTCCTAATATTATTTAAAGTATTTTAGTAATAATATATTATTAGATTTATGTATTTTGTTAAACTAAAAGTTATATATTTCATGAAAACATTAAAATTACAACTTTAAGAAAATAATTAATTTAAACATTATATATTTTATTAATAGATTTAAAACGTATTATAACTTTATATACGTGTGTGTGCGCGTGCGCCGTACGCAATGTTATGATTCTAACTTTTATTATTAAAAATCTCTTTTTTTTATAAATCTACATTTAAGTGTAACGGGTTTTTTTTTATAAATTATATATAAAGTTCTCTTTATCTTTTATAAATCAATTTAAAATCTGTTTTCCATATTTGCATAACTTTATTTTTAATGATCCTTTATATTTTTACGAATCCAACATGTCGATTTTTTTAAATCTATATTTAAAATCTAAAAGTTTTATAAAAATTTTGAAATCTCTATTAATTTTTATAAAATATAGTGAGACATACATACACTCGGGTACACACACATAAATAAAATAACATTGAAATATATTAAGTTTATATAATAACAAAACTAGATTATTACCCATGTATTACATGGATTGATGTAAAAAAATTGTTATAAATTAAATATTAATAAAGAGGTGAGATTCCTTAAGAACAATCATTTTTTTTTTTATAATTAAGATACAATAAAAACCAATAAAAGGTGGCATATATGCAAAATCGTTGAGTCAATGGTAAAAAAATGATGACTCTAAGTCAATGTTTAAGTCAAAGAAGACGACTAAAATGTGATTCATAATATTTAAATTATTGATTTAAATATAGTATTTTATGGCTCTTACATATGCAATTCAATTCAGTTATTATCTTACTATTATTGATTAAAAAAAATGCTAAACATTCATTCTGTTTTATTTGTTGTTGACTTGTTGTGTTATCATCAATAATCCTACTGAAATCAACAAAATAATTTTTAAATGATAATCTTTTTATATTATTAATTTTTATGAAGTATATTAATTTAAATTGTATAAATTTGTTAGAGACCTTAAAATAAACCATACATAAGTTTTTCTTATTGGAGATGTTTTAATTAATAATAAATATCTATTGCCTTAGTGATTAAAACTTGATATAACATTTCCAACGTCAACTTAATAAATAATAAATTAAGTAAGATTAATCGAAATTAAGTTATTTTAAAATATAAAATTGCAACATTTATTTTTGAAGCTTTAGAAAATATTAATACAAAATTTTATTTAAGAAATACATTTGAAATTTGAATGATTATTTTTTTAATGTGTCAAAATTTAATACTTAACATATAAAGATTTGATAACAAAAATTTTTTAAATTTATTTTAAACTAAAGTATTTAATTATAATTTCATAAAATCATTCGGACATTTAAAATTTTGATATTTTATTGATCTTTTAAATTATAAAACCAAATTTTTTATTTTACCGATTTTTTAAAATTACTTACTCTTTGGGACATTTAAACATGAATTTTATTATTTTATAGTTTAAAAAAAAATTATTTTAGCTTGTTAATCTTGAAAACTTTTAATGAATATTTGTAGTTTGAATTATTTTAGGTAACAAAAATAATAAGTTTCAACAATAAAGTTTAAATTAAATCAATTAAATGATAAGAATGTTACTTAAATTAATGTTAATTTTTATTTTTGAAAAAAGAGCGGGAAAATGAAAAAGTGGGGTATTAGAAAGGTGACACGTGGCAAGAATTGTTCTCAATTATTATAATATATATATATAGATATATAACATTTTTAATGTTTTGATTAAATTATTTTGTTGAGTTGCTATATTTAAATTTAATTCTTAATTTTATCCGATATATGTAACTCCATGAAAAATATAATCTTGAGTTGAACAATATATCTATAAATATATAATAATAATACATTATTATTATTAAAATACTTAAATCATTATGGGAAGTACTTATATGTGTGTGTATTCAAATATTTACATAAAGTGTAACAAAGTGAAAATAATAAAATTGATCAAAAATAGAACAGAAAATAAAATAAAATTGACATTTATTAAATTAAATTATTTTAGGGATCAATTGTGTAACTTACGCTTTTTTAAAGTATAGAAATTGAAAATAAAAATTAAAGATGGAAAGTTTACTAGTCAATTTTAAAAAAAATTACGATCTTTTGATGGATAAATTTTAAAAATACAAGTATTTGGAAATAAAAATTTAAATAACTATGCTTTTATAAATAACAGTGCGGTTCAAAAACTAGTAAATTAATATAAATCTATCTGTACTATTAAAAGAGTAACTAAATGCCACATGTCACCTAACTAGAATGCCACTTGGCATAACGTGGATACGACACGTGTATAATATTAAAATAATAGTTACATTAATTAAATTAATTTAGAAATAGGGTAAATTACAAATTTCGTCCCTGTGTTTTATTAGAAATTATGGATCGGATCCTTTGACTTTAAAAATTACACCGACGGTCCTTGTGGTTGAAGTTTTGTTACGGATATGGTCTTTTGGCCATTTAAAATGACAATTTTACCCTTACTTGTTTAATAATTATTATTAAAGTTGTTTTTATTGGTATTTCTATTATTATTAAACAATAAACTAATCTAAAAAACTTAAAATACCAGCAAAATTAAATTAATATAAAAGACATAAAATTGAATAATAGAATATTAATAAAGACAAATTCATAATAATTATTATTAATTAAAAACTTAAAAATAACGCTTTGAGTTTATAATTTTACTTTAAAAAAAGTAAACTTTTTATAAATCAAAAAAATAAATGTATACATTGACAAAAAGTATTAAAACTTTTTTGCCATTTTTATAATTTTTGCATAAACATCTTTTTAACACTTTTAATAAACGTTTAAAAACATTTTTATAGTTTAAACATTTTGTAAAAAATGTTTAAAAACTTAAAATAGTTTGAAAAACTTCAATAAATTTGAAAAGTTTATTTTTGAAGATTTATGAAAAAGTTATTTTTTTGAATGTTTTTGAAAAAGTTATACGAAACTATCAAAAACTTTAAATCTTTTTGTTCATCAAAATATTTAATTTTTTTATTTTATTATTCATGAAAACGTTTACTTTTTTAACAAGAAAAATCAAAAAAGAAACCTAAAGTTAAAAGACTATTTTGTTTTTAGTTTCTAATCATCAAAATGATGAAATAACAATTTATATGTTTTCTTAGATATTTTAATCTTTATTAAAAATCATTTTATGTAAAATGGATAAAAACTAATACTTAAAAATAATAATTTATTTTATGATTTACCAAAGGTTTACATTTTATTTTAAAAAAATCTAAACTCAAAATGTTATTTTTTAGTTTTTAATTGATAATAATTATTCGTATGTCTTTGAAAATATTTCATTATTTATTTTCATGTGTTCTACACTAAATTTATTTTAATAGTTTTTAAATTATTTTGAATTATTTATTATTTTATACTTATAGAAATAATAATAAAAAAACATTAATAATTATTATTAAACTAGTAAGGGTAAAATGGTCATTTTAAATGGCAAAAGACCATATCTGTAACAAAACTTCAACCACAAGGATTGTCAATGTAATTTTTAAAGTTAAAGGACACAATCCATAATTTCTAATAAACCACAGGGACGAAATTTGTAATTTACCCTTAGAAATAAGATATCCTCCTATTAATTTGGATTTCAAATTTAAATTTGAGTCTATATCTCCTATTATTTTGGATTTCAATTTTAAATTTGAGTCTACAACTCACGTCTTTTGTTGGCTTCTTATCCAAACTTCTTGGATTCTAAAATTTTTTTCCCTTTTTTGCTTATTATTTAATTTTTAGTTATGTATTTTACATTTAACCCACTTTATATATTTTCTATAATCACTTTATCAATATAAAATTACTATTTTATTTGTAGTTTCTGTAATAATTTTTCAGATATATATAGTTTTGAAAAAACAAATTATCTACTATTCCATGTAGCACACGAGTAATATACTGGTATATAATAATGGAAACAAAATATGGAAAAAGAATAATAACTCAAAACACGGAACATTAAAAGAAGGATGAGGATGATGCACGGGAATTAACCCCATATCCATCGACACCTTTCATGTACAATGTACATTAATTGATGGTTTGCCTTTGATGTCCCCCCAACTTCTACTTGATTTTATGCTAGAAACCACCGATTTCATATTTCATTTCAATTTTTCGGTTTTTTTATTCTTATTTTAATTCAAAATCTATGAAATATAATAGTACATCATCATCCTTTATTAATTTTTACTAATTATACACTTCACCTTTCTTATACATTTTTATTAACGACACAAGATCCACTGATTAAACTTAATCCACATATCATATTGAGAGAAGGGTGTGATTAAAAACCTAGAGGTGTACATTTAAATTCCTCATATAATATTTGTATTTATTAAATTCAAATGCCTATACGGGTTCCAATTACATGATGATCGGTTTTTGAGAGCCAACTTTAAATTGAAAGCCAACTCTTCTTGACTGTTTTAGAGTTTAGAATCACAATGCATACCCCTATGCAAAACCGATTAAAAGCTTTTTTTTTTTTTAAATTTAGACAAAAAATACAAAATTATACAAGCTTACTAAAACTATATACAAGATAAAAAACATATTAAAATTATATATATCCGATTTAAAAAATATAAAATTACGCAATTTAAAAAATATATATAAATGAAAAAAAGAAAAACTTATTTAGAATACAAATACAAATATATACATATATAAACAATGAATAAAAAGAATGGAAAAACTTGAAAGTTATTAAACAATTCCAAAAATGGTCCCTGAAGTTTAAAATTACAATATTACCCCTGAAGTTGACAGACATATAACTGGTTGTTAGTTTTAGAAACCAAAAATATGCATCTTTTGAGTTACAGGGGCTATTCATGTAGTTACTTACAACAGGAACTAAATTCATAATACCACATGGACCATTTATGCAATTTACTCAAATATAATTATATAAATATACAATCATGCCCTAAAATATAAAAGGTATGTAACTATGTATGATGTATTTGCCTTTTTTTGACTATTTATTACAAAATACTCTCCCATCTTAATCAGCTTTGAAATAAATGCATAAATGAATAATTTTATAAAACAAAAACTTTATTTTGAGAACATTAAACTAATTTCATAAAATCCTATAGCATTGATATAGCGTAACATAAAGGTTCTTCACACGTTTATTACATACATAAACATCAAACTTAAAACGACATTGATCGAATAGTAGAATATTCTTTTAATGGCAGATTACGACACAATGTATTTTAGCGATCCACTTTCTATAAATTCATAATATCTTAATACCTCTTTACATGTGATGCAAAACACAAGTATTTACCAGATTTCAATATTTTTGACTCATAAAATTTAATGAAGTAGAAAAGAACAAAAACTAGCTAAGCCTAAGACAAGGAAATCAACCGTCTATGCTAACTGATTTTCATGACAAATTGTCTTTAAAGAGGTTCAAACGTGCTAAGAGGCAAATTAGTTGCTGAAGCTTTCATGACAATTTGTCTCCAAAGAGGTTCGAGTTTCATTCTCATGGATTTTAGAGCTTGTGCTTGTGATTATAACATAGTCCCTTAAATATTTTTAAATAGTAAATTGGTTATTTTAAGACTCAATTTTAATAGGTAAAGTCGAGTTCGTGATTGACAAAAAAAATTGATTAGTGAGAAATTAAAATAAATAATACGAATCAAACTGGATTTGACATGAATTTCATTTTAACGCACAACGTATACACATGTCAAATACAGAAAATTTTTATTGGTATAAATTTAGATTTTTATTATAACTGTGAGACCCTACGAAATTGAAGGCACTATGCAGTCGAGTCATCCGCACACTCTAGAAGCCACCGAAACATTTAGGCTAGGCTACATGGCCGTGCAAAAAAGATAGAGATGGGGACTTGGTTTACTAATAATAGTGTGACGAGTATGACTTGGACTGGATGCATACCTACCACTGGTGTGCGTGCACTGCAGTTTCCATGTGCATCTGTACCTAGACTTTCCTCCTCTTCTTCTACTTTTATATTATATTAATATTAATATTACATTACCTTATTATATACGGAGCTTATTATGAAAAAAACCAACATGTTTTCACGTTTTTTTGCATTTTCGTCCCTCCATATTATTTTTTCCCATAAAAAACCTCAAGTTATTCTTTTCTTATTGGTTTAATGAAATTTAGACATTAGAACCCGGTTTTTCAAGTTTTTAAATCCCGGTTCACAAATTATAACCGGGGTCTAATGTCCAAAATTTCACTAAACCAATAACAAAAGAATAACTTGAGGTTTTTTATGGAAAAAAATAACATGGAGGGACGAAAACGCAAAAAACATGAAAACATGTTGGTTTTTTTCATAATAAACCCTTATATATATATATATATATATATATATAATCCCACCATCCCAAATTTTGTTTTTCTATCATCTCATCTCATCGACTTTATCTTTAATAGACCAAACATATATCATATATGAACAAAACTTTCAAAGGTGAAATGGGTTTCCATGCCTCAAACAATTACAATGATGCTAAAACAGAACAAGCAGTGTCATAAATTACCAAATCAACCTTCGATTTTGTTCGACAAGTCTAATAAAGTGATACATAGACCAACGACAAAAAGGTGCTCGTTTTTCTATGCAGAGTCACAGTTCTTTTCGTTTTAGAAGGATGATGCTAATAGGACACCATTCGAGTTTAAGAATCCTTAAAAGTATGTTTTTTCCTGACACTTGAAGCTAAGTACGTGCATATTTATAGATGTTTATGTTAGGAAAAGTCAGTAAAAAAGTGTCTGCTAGGTATAATGGGGTGTCTTTTTAACAATTAGCACGGGTAAAGAGGTGTTTTACAAACATACCATTTGTGTTTGGCATTGCTTTTCTTGCCTCTGTTTTTGTAAAATGTAGTTTTTAAAACCTGATTTTTGATTCGATTAGCAAATGACAACATTGGGTTTGTGGTTATTTGTATTAAAAGTAATCAATTATTAGAAGCAGAGGCACATGCAGAGGCAGAAAATGGGGAAAAAATTACCTGAAGGAAACAATGGCAGGGAGGGTTCTCTGTTTCAAAAGAAGCTCAACATCAGAGAGAGTCAGAGACATGGAGATGGAATCCATACAAAGCTCAACAACATCTGCACCTTCTTCTTTTGCTTTCTCCATTGACTTCACCATTTCTTCTTTGCTTTCACTTTCTATTGTGGCACATACCAACACCTTGTTCCTGAAACCACCCATTTATTTGGCCAAAAGTGTTTCTTTTCTTTCTGTAGAAAGATCTGGGGGTGTTTGGTTCAAAGAATCACAGTATAACTGAGAGACCTTATATAAGCACCCCACTCCCTTTTCTTTTGTGTGTGTGTGTGTGTGGCATTCTTTATAGAATCTCAATTCTAGAATTTCTTATGGCCTCAATAAATGGTCATAGCCACCTAACCCCCCTGAGGGGATTGCCTGTTTCCTTTTGGTTTCTCAGTTTTTGGCCCATTGAGAAAGATGGGAATCTCAATGTCTAACAAACGCATGTCCTTATTCATTTCATAAACTTTTAAGATTTAAATATATGATAAAATCAATATATTATATTCGTTAGGTAAATTTTGTGTTATGCACATGCTTATATAACAGCAACTGCACCAGAATATTGCACCGCTGAAAATATAAAAGGATAAGTTCCAGCTTCCAACCATCTTCAAGACGTGCCTTTAATGGGGTTCTAATATTAGAAATGGTTCCTATTTAAAATTAATAACAACAATACGTTCTTAGTTCAAATCCATATAAAAGTCTATGTCGTTTACTATTAATATAATATAATAACTTGTTATAATTATTCTTTTTCGTTTACTATTAATATAATATAATATAACTTGTTATAATTATTCTTCTATCGTTAAAGTTTTTATTCCTTGTTATATATTATTAATGTATATTTCAATCTATTTTTCATCTTTTGTTTGTTAATCACATGATCTTTTACTTTATACAATTAGAATTATTTTACAGAAATATTTTAATTTATAAGTTTATCATGGAAAAAAAAAATGAGAAAGAGAAATTAATGTGACAAAGTTAAGAACGAGAAAATTGGTTATTTGTTAGCTTTGCTCTAAAAAAGAAAAGAAAATTTGAGCATTTGAATCTTTATGTTTTTATTTGCAAGGTGGATTGTTCATTTTTTGGTAGTTGATGTAAATTCTATCTTTATGTAAGTTGAATCTTGGTTCTATTATTGACGTGTTCGTTTGTTTTGGGTCTGGACCTTCCTGATCCCTTTCCTTTGTTTTGTCACTTTATTATTTCGTTTTACGATGTAAAAAAGCAACATAATTCATAAGCCACTATGACCGTGACAAAGTATATAAGTGGTTACCTGTTTTAGAAAATGACATCAATACAATTAAAAACATTGAAGAAACAATAAATCTTGGAGGCATATGGATCCATGTGCGTATGTGGCCTCCTCAACCTCATTATTCATTAGTATGCACAAAAGAGATGTCACAAAATCTGGAGAAATATACAAAATTAAAAAGGGTGTTACTATTCTCACCCCATAAATGTGTATTTCTACCATATCATTATTACTATATTATTAAAAATCAATTTTTTATAACTAATTAGCCAATAAAAAAATGACAAATTTTACCATTTCACTTTTCATGATCAGTCTAACATTTTTTCTACCCTCATCATGGGGTGTAAATAGACTAACCAATTAAAGAAGGCAATAGCTAATCTTGGAAGAGCCTGTAGCAAATAATAAGTAATCATAGAAGAGAGAGAAACAAGCAATTATTATTTAATAAAACAAAGTAATCATAACATGTACACCTTTTTATTTCACACATCATTTTTAATTCTCTTTCTATCAATTTACTTTGACAGTTTGACACTAATGTATTCGAATGTATAGGATAATGTATAATGATAAAAAAAAATAATGAAGATGACTGTAATTTTTTTATAAAAAAAGATACTGCTACTTTCATACGAATAATCTAACTTCTTAAGTTTTCTTACATATAATAATCTAACTCTAATAGAAAGATTACATTCTGCAGCACCCAAACTATAATATCGTAAGTGACACTTGGTTCATGAAATGAAATTTGAATAAATTGGAATTTAAATTTTAGTTATTAATATGATTGGTGTTGAAGGTAAAAAAATGTTTTTAATATTAGTTAGGGGATATAGATTGAAATCCAATTCATATATAAGTTGGAATTTAATTCATATACAAGTTGGAAGGAATGTCAAATTCTTATAAACAAGAAAATTTGATAGAAAATACACAAAATTTAACCACTTACATTGGTTATCAAAATTTCTAAACAAGCTAAATTTAAATTCCAATTCCATCGAATTTCATTACACGAACCAAACGCTTAGTATCGCGGGATTCCTTCTAAGCATCTTTCACATGGAGCATTAGGGGGCGTTTGGTTCGCTGGAATCTGACGAAATGGAATGGGATCTGTCAAAGGAATGGAGTTCTGGAAGGAATGGAATCTGTCTGAATCCAAATACTATTGTTTGTTGAGAATAAGAAGACCTGTTGTTAAAAGGATTGCTTTGAAGGAATGAAATTTAAATTCCTTTCATTTTGCTATGGAATGGTCATTCCTTCAAAAGGGGAGATTTTTTTTAAAAATGTGGAATGGTCATTCCATTCCTTTGGACTACCAAACAACCCATCAGAATGAAAACTACATTCCTTTTTCGTCAGATTCCATTAGATTTCAGCGAACCAAACGCCCAATTAGTCTTTTATGTACTCCATTGGGTTTTCTTTAAATAATGTTTTCTTTCCAGTGTTGCAAACAAATACAAATACCACACATCAAAAGGAATCCTACATCTGGGCGTGTTCTATATTTGTCTGAGCCTTGCAGCAACTTTAACGTATTAAAATTATAAAGTTTAATATTTTACACTACAAAATACAGTAATTGTTCATGGTTAAAATAGTCATAAAAAAAGCAGTCACAGTAAATAAATTGAGCAAGAAAAACAACCTTTTATCTATCTATAAGAAAAGCCATCCGATAATTGTGGATTGGTGGGTCTACTGTCTCAAGTCACATGATTCATCATCAGCTACAGAGGCTAAGGACTGCAACATGAGGACAATGGCTTCTGTTTTTGTACTGTCAATCGAGCTCCTTATTAATTAAGCTTATTCCCTTTCTTCTTTATTATTTTATTCCCCTTTTTGCAGAAAAGTTGTGGTCCATGGCTCTAAGCTCTATGTGCACAACTTATGACATGTATATTTATATTATATATAACTATTAAGTATATTAATCGTAATGCACCAAGCCTAACAAAGTAACATAAATAGAACTAAGCATTTACGATGAATCAAGAAGCGTACCTATGATCACGAATTCGGTAAATAAACATGTTTTTGTTTCAACTATAAGGGCTCAAATACAAGCAGATTATGCAAAATCATATTAAATGTGACCAAGTCGCTATATATTTCTACAAGTATCTACCGAAAGCCTTCTTTAATTGGAATTTGGAATGACAAAATCATAAGCTGCAAAACACGATGAAACTTTTGATCACATATCACACCATTAATCAGTTTCCATTCGGATTCCTTGTAGTAAAACTTTTTGACCTGGATTAATAATTGCAGGTAAAGTTTGGTAAGACACATAAAGATAGTTTGCCCACCAAATCATAAGAAAGATTCACACCTCAACCTACAAATGTAATACGAGTGGATCTTTTTAGGAACCACTTGTGCCTAGCTTATATCTCTTTAAGAACCACGTGTGCCTAGCTTACTAACTTCCTTTGGCTTCTTGTCTTTGGTCTTTAATCTTTTTTACCAACCGATGTCTATTTGTCGGAGTTCTTTTGGCTTTCATGGTATGTCATTCAAAAATCTTATTATGTTAAATCGTTAAAATCGTTATTATATACTAAACATTTAAATATAATTATGTTAAATCGTTAAAATCGTCTTATAATTCATATAATTATATTTAATATATTATTTTTAATATATACTAAATATTTAAATATGTCATTCAGAAATCTTTTTTTCATTTCAATATTTATTATAGACTCTTATTTTAATATACTCTTAATTTATTTCTTTTTGTACTTAATATATATCTATTTTTTATTTTAAATATTCACGTAATACGTCAACAAACCTAGTACCAATAAATAAGTAAATAATACTCCACGTGTTGTGTTTTCAGTTGATTTGTTATATGTCATGCTCTCCTTTTGTCAATTCATTTACTAAATTTAATTTATATTTTAAAGCAAATCAATTATATTCAAAACTGATCTTAATAAGTAATCAATTAAAGTTAAATTAATTCTATTAATTTTAAAATAATAAAACTACTATATTATACATGGTTAAATATTTGGTTTTTAAATTAAACCATGTAATACATGGGTATTAATCTAGTTGTAATAATAATATAATATCTAAACCACGTCGAAAAGTGAACAACGAAGTATCATATGATCTGCTTGCTGTGAAATGCGAGAGAAGTGATGTAAACAGCAAAACAATGATATCACGCACGAAGAGCTTACTTGAGGCTATAAAAGTCCCGACACAAGCGACAAACATGATGGAGAGAGGGGCGAACATATCTAGAAGGTTGTTTCTGTTTCATAAAGATAATAAGGCCCTTGTTAATTAAATAATAACCCTAATAAGGGTTATGTATATTCATACGTATAGACAAAGAAAGTAACAGCCTATACACATCTATATTTAACAATTTCCTTCAATTTGCACCCATTTCTCTCCATTCTTTCCTTTAACAGGTTTTCGAGAACACCTAGGAAATGTATCTTACATGTCCTTTCTATATGAAAGTATATGTTAACCTAGCTAATTTGAATATAAACATAAATATAATCCAATATAATAATATAATACGATAGATTAAGAAGACACATTTTACTTCAAAACCAGTCTTTAATAATGATACCATTGTCAAGTTTAAAGATTGGAAAAGATTCAAGGAATCTAGCATTGGGCAATTCATGATAAGAACTTGAAATGACACCTTTTCAAAAAATCAAAAAAGATTGTCTATTTAATATTGGCCACATATGATATCAAATATCATAACCAACCATAAAGATCTCATCTTTATTGAAATATAACTCCACACATTATGCTCCTATCATAACTATGATCACAGGAACGACCGACATCAACACATACGAATGACAACAGGACAGGTTCGGGCAGGGAATGGCCATCCCGGTCACCGTTTAAAAAATCCATAGGGCCTTAACGTGGATCCCCTTCAAGTATGCAAGGAAAACCGTGGGGATTCACAGATTATCGTTTAATAAACGGTGAATTTTTTTTCGAGATCACAATTTAACCTACAAGAGTAAAATTTACAGTGATTCAAACTAAAATCATACATGAAAATAAATAAAAACGGTTATAAACATGACTAACAATTATACACAAGTGTACGAACAAACAAAATACTCATTATAAGATGTATATGTTTGGTGTCTGTATATGCATGTGTGTCTCTGTGTGTGTGTGTATATAATCAATATATAAATAAAATAGTTATTATTATGTGAAAAGTAAACAGTTATTTAAAAGGGTAATTGGGGCTTTAATCAGGGTGGTTAATCGAGTAATCAGGTTGGTGTCATGAATCTATATATATAGACTCAAGTTTCACGAAGTCTCGTATTAAAGTCCTATATCAAATGTACATGTTCATTTCGATAAAATGTTCTACTTAATGCAAAATGTGACACACAAATATTTAAAAGTACATTACGATTGAGCAACTCACATCATTTGAGGTAAACGATTATTTTTAAGGGTAATTGGGGCTTTAATCAGGGTGGTTAATCGAGTAATCAGGACGGTGACATGAATCTATATATATAGACTCAAGTTTTACGGAGTCCCATCCTGGCCCCTCCACTAGCCACAACCGCTAAGCGAGCCAAAAAAGGTCTACTAACATTGGTATCCTTATGGGCGGGCTCCATGTGGGTATGGTTAAGGTTGCCTGTCGATTTTGTCTTAAAACGTTATGTTGGATATCGTTGTGTGATTTCGTGTTGGGAGTGTCGAATCCCGACAATAAGTTCATGTTTGCACTTTGCATCTATTATGTAATAAATTTATTGGGTTATGAACAAGAATTTTAATATATTATAACAATACTTACAGCAATCTTTTAACAATTAGTAACGAAGATAATAAAAACAAGGATTACTTTAATTTCTGCAACCTTTTATCTAAAAACAAACAAGCACAACTAAGTTGCAAGCCAACAAACAATGTAATAAGTTTAGGAAAGTTGACACCCAAAACTGAATGAACAGCTTTTAGTTGTCCATTGGCAGATTCTATCACTAAATATGTATATTTACAGCACTGTGAGGCAAAGATGCTATATATACTAATTGTATACCACAGTTTGTCAGCACATATGAATCATAACTACAAAAAAATTTATGAATATGTTCGTAATGTATGATACTCTTCAACTATATTCTTTCGTTCCGAATATACAATGCTAAAAAACAAAAATAGAAATCAATGCAATTTCTGATATAACAGAGTTTAAATCTTTAACCTGCCACCTGCTCCCATAATTAAAGATGCATATCAACATTAGTTGTGTTGTGTTTACTTACTGAAAATGAAAAGATTCAAATTTCTATAAAATCAAAAATGAAATTTTCAGTTAAACATAAAACCGAAACACATCCTCAGTTGTTTTCAATCTTTCAGTATACCACCTCTCTCTCTCTCTCTCTCTCTCTCTCTCTCTCTCTTTCTCTCTCTCTCTCTCTCTCTACATGCACCATACGACCACCGCTATTCCATTAAAGACATGTTTACTACCTCACTCTGATGAGCACATCTATCGAGTCCTAATAGTCAGTTTGATACTACTTATGAACTCATAATCTCCTCCATTCATAGGTGACATCTCTCTCATACTGATGCAGAATCAGAATTTCAAATATGAAGAACTATAGATTGATGAAGATGAATTACAAAAATTGACGGAACCAAGCAGAAATATAGAACACAATCAGAAGATTGTTCCAGGGGAAACCCCTCTCTCACAACCAAATGGTTGGAGCCTCTCTCAAAGCTAATTAGCCAAGAGCCTAACTGATCTAACTATATTTCTCTGCACACCACTTCCTTTCCCTCCTCCCTTATTTATAGATTTTCCAAATAACTATTGACAACTATTATTACTATAATACCCCTTCTAGAATATACTAATAGTAAAATCTTATTACTAATAGTAAAATAATATCACATACTTACACCTCTTTTGCTTTCATTGGTTTGCATATAACTTTCCATTGGCCTCCACTATTCGATACTTTCATGTGCTCATTGCATCTTCATCTTCAACCATATGTAAAATGATTGTTGTATTGTTAAGTTCATGTAACCTTAATATGTTTAACTTTAATTATTGAGAAAGACTGCTTAAATGTACAGATATCACGAAGAATGAGATGAAGAAAGAAAACACTAAATAATTGGCAATTATAAAAACTTGAGGTCACATGAAAGACGTGTGATTTCACAAAGAATAATATGAAAATTTTATACTAGAAAACAACCAGTACTCGTTTGCACTTTTTTAAAGTTTATAGACCTATTTCAATTTGTGCCTTACACATACGGCCTCAAACACTATAATGCTGAATAAAGTGAGAGCCATAAAATAAAGGCATTAAAAAATCTTGAATCCAAGAGTGTAGCGCCTCTTGCAAAAAATGAGAATTAGGCCCAAGCCCGTTAGGGCATTTCTTGATTTCAGTTTTTCCCTATATATATGTCTCTATGTAATTGAAAGTTGAAACCCTTAATCCGAAATAAATACAGCAGTGGACGAAAGAACATCATTCTTGAACCAAACCATGTCTACTTGTGTTCTCTCTCTTGTTTTTCTGTTTTCCTTGAGGCATGAACTACCATAAATGTGAGGGTCCATGGTTCTAATGATAAAGGATGTCAAGGTATTAGCCTTGCCACGCACCCACATAACCAGTCCCACAAATTCACAATCAGTGTCGTTAATTACAACAAATTTAGATGAATTATTAATTACAAACAATTTACGAATATAAGCAGGATGTGGTGGCCA
The DNA here is from genome assembly GCA_020465985.1 of Centrapalus pauciflorus. Taxonomy (NCBI): domain Eukaryota; kingdom Viridiplantae; phylum Streptophyta; class Magnoliopsida; order Asterales; family Asteraceae; genus Centrapalus; species Centrapalus pauciflorus. The sequence goes on from JAANYP010001122.1 coordinate 267,240, forward strand.
AATATCAGAAAAGTTCTCAAACCTGGCAAATGCTAAGCATTCACTCGTGCACAATTCGCTGGAGTATGAGGTTTACAGCTGCATTTGCCGATGAGAATGCTCCGTGAAAGCTCTCTTGATAGGATATGCTTTCCAGCTCCATTGCCATCCTTAACAAAATATCACCTAGGTCGGTTTGGTTATCTGTTAAAGAGTTGTAGTATGAGCGGGCAGCAACATTGCTGATGTCTTTGTTTGTTGGCTCTGGGCAATATTCATCATCCAACCACTTGTGAAGTGCTACTCTTAACCATTCTGATTCCTGCAGTATGCTAAAAAAGTTTGAGCAAGCAGACATCAACATTTAAATCCACACACATTAGTGAACACACATGCTTGTACCGGAACAAATATGCTAGTATGAATTACAGTTCACATAACACAGAAATAAGCATTTTTTTTATGCATCTGGATCTCGTAAAACTAATTGGATAAAAGCATAAGGCCTTCTTGCATGTGGCATATGCATAATCTATAAAAAGATACACTACACGTCAAGCCAATCACTCATACATGACTTGGAGAAATCAAGTCAATAAGATATCACAATCAAACTATAATTCTCTATTCATGATGTTATATAGTACTCAGAGTCTCCCACCAAGGAGTATGAGAAGCCAACATTGATCCTAGTATGTGATTGCTAGAACCTCACACAATATTCATGTAATTAACTTATACTTGATATGTCCTATGAAACACCACACATCATTTCTTTATAGATGTCTGGATCATAATATCTTACTAGTTACTGCATCATGGCTAAGCTTCACAGGATACTGGCAGACATAAAAATGACATCAGATGCATCACATTCACTACCAGGCAGACTCACTGACAACCAAGAAATGATCGAAAGTAAGATGTTATGCATAATATGCACAACCAATCTAAAACTAAAATCAGGTACCAAAATGTAAAAATTAGGACACTCGGCATTATGTACTGGGACACTTAACCAAACTACTTAGTTCAGACTCTTAACCACAACTCTGAAGATGCTTTGGGGCATCCGATAGCTATTCTATCGTCAGAGGGGAGAGCTTTAATAGAAGAACCATATGATTCTGGTGTAGTGGTGTTTACGAGAAAGGTTTATAATATGATATTGTCTTATTATAATATATATTACCAAGAATTCCATCAAAACAGAACACACAATCATTGCTGGGGGTGCACACAAAACATATTGCAATAAACAAAAGGCTACAAAACTTCAGTAAATTAAACATATGGCTCTCTACTCTCTAGAAGAATTTAAACTTCTATTATGTTCACTTGCGTTTTTTATAATAGAAGTATAATATTAATAAATATTAAAACATAAATAATAGAAATACATACTTTGAAAACGTATGTTAACATATAAGTTTACACATATGGGTAAGTGGTTGTGAAGGGAAGTATGTAAATCTCTTTTCATCACATTGTCTCGCATCAATCATCTTATTGAAGGAAAGATCAAAGTGTAATGTCTTCATAAACATACATAATGTGTGTGTTAAATTAAAAAAATTTCAAAAACAATATGGTTTATCATATGTTACAATACGGAATGGTTAATGTTCACAAACAAGTAAATTTCTTAACAAATGAACATGAAGAATAAAATTTGCTTGTGTTTGTTCGTTTGTTAGATTAAACTTAAACGAGTAAACATGTTCATTCAGGCATTTGTGTTCCTTTGACTTGAATGAATGAACATGAACAATCCCTTGTTTGTGGTCATTCACAGCCCTAGGTGTTATTCAAACCAGAACCACCAATTTTCCTATTCACTAAAGCAATATGTCCCATGGTAAACTAATATGGTGACTGGTGGATCCAAAAAAATATTTTTACCAGAGATGCCATGTATAGGGGTGTTCATCGATTCAAATTTCAGGGTTCATGGAATATCGAGTCGGGTTCTTTGGATTGAAAATGCTTTCCAGCTTAAACTGAAAGTTTGGTTTCTGCAGAAAACCATTTTCACCACGGTCTTTTCCATATATGTGAACAGCTCTTTTGTTTTTCCATCATGATCCTTCTAATGAAACATGATAAACTACAATATACAAATTGATAAACTACAAAACGCAAAACATAACAATTAATACAACATAATACATATAAGACCAATTTAATTAGTATGGCCCGTTAATAAACCCTAGTGATTAGACACTGTAATTTAAACGAGTAATAACCACCAACAAGTTAACCAAATAAATTCATAGATGGAAATTTCAATTTTGAATAAGATGCATACTAGAAGCGTAAATAAAATTTCAACATCCTCATAAACTAGACAGGGACACCCCGCGTCCCCCACCCTCATTTTTTTTTGTTTACAATTTACTCGTGCATCCGCCAATTAAGTGATTACTAATTGATTAACAGAAAAATCACATAAATTGTCTGATAATATTACTAATAAAATCACCTCCAGGGCTTTCGAAGAGTTCAACCAGGCTTTTGGAATCCTGATTTCTTCAACCGATCCTTCTAGTTCTTCTTCTTTTCCATCACTGTTCGGACTTGAAAACGAACCATGCGTTTGAACAGAGATTAAACGACGATTGTTTAGCTGAGACGTGACATGAAAATTATAAGCAGGATTACGGCCGATTATCAGGACTCTGCTATGAAGTTTCGAATAAATAACTGAATTAATGTTAGAGGGAACTACGGTTTGGAACATGAACGAGAAAGAACCCATGAAATGCAAAAAATTAGGGTTTGTGGTTTTGTAATTTGGAAGATCTGATGGCGGGAATATTAGAGATTTAGAGTGACAGAACGACGAACCTGATCATCTATGGATAAGGAGGTTTTTACACATGGGAACAGGCAACGGGGCGGCATAATGTAAATACCATCCCGTTTAAAAAACTACGGGGACTAAACGGGGTTCATAAATTAAGCTTAAAACGTCCATGTATGTTAAAATTTCAATACTAATATTAAATTAAATTTGTAATACCTATCAAATGATAACAAAAAAAACATTATTTCATTAAATTATATGTAATAGAAAAGTTTTTTAAATTATACGTAATAATTTTTATGTGTAATATATAAAACAGATAAAATTATTCATCTTTTATATATAATATATATACAATATAAATAGCATGTTGCTATTAAAATTAGTCGGGGTATTCGGGGATTTAAACGGGTTATGTAATCGGGTATACGGGGCGGGTATTAGCAATATCATACCCGCCCCGTCCCCGGTTTGACTTAATCGGGTTCGGGGAAACCCGCCCCGTTTAGATCGGTTTCCCCCGTCGGGTTCGGTTTTTTTTTTTTTTTGCCATCCCTACATGGGAACGTCCGCGGAGATTTAGCCAAATGACAAAAACTGAAATATGGTAAGGTGACACTCAAATTTTTTAAATATACCAGTCGTATACTCGCGCAAAGCGCCGGCGGCAAAATCTATATTTGTTAACCTGTTTGTTCAAAAGTATATCATTTTTAAAAGACCAACTAAGATGCATCGAAGGTTGTGTTGAATTGGCACAATAAACCAACATGAATTAAGACCCAAATCAAACATAAACTTCAAAACAAACCACGAAGATGAATCGATTGATGGGTTGAAGGGTACCTATGACATTGATCTTTAATCCTACATGAAAGCTAAGTTGTGAGCATAAATGATAAATTACTTGCATGCAAACAATTTCTTAAACCAATATATCCAAGAGTCATAATTATGACACCGATCATCAAATTGACGCTCCTACCATAATATATGTAAAGTACCGTAAAAACAATCAAGTGCACTTTTTAATATTAAGATACAACTCGCACAAAAAAAATATAGAGATTGTTTTAGAAATATACATGTATCGCCTTAGATTAACTCATTGTCATGTTTGACTTATTACCACTTTTTAATATTAGGGTACAACTTCGGTGTTGATAATTAATCATCCAATGATTAAGTTGACCTTTTATAATGACATATGATGTCATGTTTATGTCGTTTAAAACTCTAATGAAAGATTGTGACAAGATTACATTAAGGATACAAGTCCTAATGCACTTGCTTTGTCATGTAAGGATCTACGAGAATCGAGGGTGTTCCCTTCTGATCCATATGCTGTAGATGCAAATGTATCCTTGACAGAGAAAGGTTGATATCGTCCAATTCGTACATGTTTTATCGGACGATATCTCGTGTTTTGCATAGTTTTTTGGTTGATTTTCGTCCCAAACTCGATCTTATAGGTTTATGTTGTCATTTCAGGTGTTCGTTGAATAAATTGGAGTGAAAGGGGCCAAACCAGCAAGAACTCGGCGAGTTCCAGCATCTTCTCGGCGAGTTCGAACCTAAACAGAATACCTGATCTGCCCAAAATTCGGCGAGCTCAGCGCCTTCTCGGCGAGTTCGCCTAATTCCAGAACCAAACTCATAAGAGGAACTCGGCGAGTTCAGCTCATTCTCGGCGAGTTCACCTGAATTCTGATTATTTCTGAAAATTCCTGATAATTGCCAGATTAAATAGGGAGCCGACAACACATGAACTCGGCGAGTTCAGGTAACAAACTCGGCGAGTTCACCCTGTTTGAGATCAAATCAGGAGCTGACAACTCATGAACTCGGGGAGTTCAGGCCTTGAACTCGGCGAGTTCTCCCCGGCCTATAAAAGGAGAATTCTGCTCATTTAATGGGGACGAACTTTTACCAAATTTTTCACACACATATTTTCTGATTTCTTGTGGAAGAAGGAAGGCAAAGGAAGGCATTTACTTGGAGTTTTGTTTCAAAGGATTGCATCTTCATCATCATACGTCATTAGTGGAGTTTTTCTTGTATTTAAGTTCATCTTAATATTTGAAATGCTTGCTTATTGTATGATGGTGTTTTACTCCATTAGCATGGAGTAGTTTTGCTATGTAATGATTTGGGTAGCAAACCCTAGACATTGGATGATTTATATTTGTATGTAATCGGATTATATATCGAAGTTTGCGTATTTTGAATGAAAATCTTGTTATTATGTTTAGACTTGTTAAACTTGCTATGAATGCTTTATTATTTCCATAACGAGAGTTCGAAATAGTTGGTATTTGTTTTTGATAAACCAAACACTTTGGTAAGGTTGAATCTTTCTACTAGAGATGGTGAAAGAGTAGGTTTAATCGGTGTTTTCATAATAATGAGAGGGGATTTATGTGTTTATGAGAATATAGCATGAATTTTATGTATTTGGTTTTTAACCAAATTATCTTTCAAAAGACGTAAACTTGTTGTGAACATTCGGATTTGCATAACTCAAGTTTTGAACATTTAAAAGAGGTTTTCGTGTTCACGTCGTGAGTTATGGGATTATTGTGCTATAGTGAGAGATCTATATAGCTAGATGATCATTGTTCATATGTTAAATAATTGATATTGTATTCATGTATAAGAGATTTGAGTGGATATGATATTGGTTGTTATGATAAATTAGTATCAAACATAACTTAGAGATTTGTGTGTTTGTTGCTTTGTAATCATAACTATTATATTATCCGATTTGCGCGTTAAATCGTTTATCCAATGTCTAGGGGGAGTGATCCCATTTGATTACATGTTTCCTTTTATCAAGAATCTTAGTAATCAATTCCTTAGGATTGTGTGTGTAGTTTTGGTAAATCTTTAGTCATTAATTTAGATTTTTCATAGTTAAACCAATTTAAATACATAGCTAATTATTAACCGACGACTTATTATCATCATTCCACCAGATTGTCCCTGAGTTCGATACCCGGACTTACGTAAGCTATACTAGTATACGATAGGTAATAATACTTGCCTATTTGTCCGCTAGTTCTAGTTTATTTAATTCCATTTCTTAAATAAAATTAAGGTGTGCTAGCGGTACATGAAAGGTCTTGTTTCAATTTGTGAGGGGTGTCCAAAGCTTCAATCGGTTCTCTAATTCTGCCGAAAGATGTCGAATTCGGCATTGTTTGCCATTGCTAGGAATGGTCCGAACTTAACATGCTTCCGACTATGCATTATCAAACCTCAAGCTCCTGATTATCTCACATTTGAACCACTTGATGCTGGTTTTGGAGAAGGAGCTTCGTCGACTTTCATTATATGGTATCGTATGTTTGAGTACATTGGGACACATGGTAAGAGATTGGCGATGCTTTCTATAGCCTTTGCCGGGGATAGTGATTTAATTAGGCATGCATCACGTTTTGTCTGGGTGTGACAGCTTACGCAAGCTGGAGATTCGAGATTGCCCTTTTGGGGATAAGGCTCTGTTGGCCAATGTTTCGAAGTTGGAGACAATGTGATCCCTTTGGATGTCCTCATGCTCGGTCAGATTTGGAACATGTAAACTGCTAAGTCAAAAGATGCCTAGGCTTAGCTTAATGTTGAAGTTATAAATGAGAGCAATGACTTGGATTCCAAGTCAGATGGTTGTGTGGTTGAAAATATTTAAAAAATACCATGCAGGTCCAAGGTTTGACAACCTTAACTTTGTATGGACTATGAATCAAGACCCTTCATACAGGTTGAGTATTTTCCTTAGTGGCCGGCGCTTATACGATAGGGGAACATGAAAGCTTGAATGGATGTATCCCATTTACTTGTTAAACTTTAGTTCTATGATTGAAGGTTTGGGATTATTAAAGATCTTATGGTGTTTCTGGTTGATTAGTTATTTCTCAAGTAAATCTACTTGTCAGGGATAACTTTACTTGCTTTGATACCGTTGAAATCAAAATGAACAAGTGTAATTGTTCGGGTAAGTTACCTAATCACTAACTAAACAAGCATGTTTCATGTTATTTCTTGCAGTTGTGTTTGTCTAAGTTACCACAAGTTCTCATGGTCATAATATTTCCACTTGTGACATTATTATCTTTTGATTCTCTAAATCAAACATTCTTCACATGTATCAATCATCATGATAAGAGTAATTGTCTGTCTCACTGACGTATATTGTTTTTAACGGGGACCGGAACGACAATGGTAATAGGAAGAGGTATTTTGAGGAATGTTTACATGCGTTTTTGTTATGTTATGTTGGTATCAACTATCACCCTCGAAACCCTAAATAGATACAAGAAAATTGCAATGGTTTGGTGAAGGAAGGGCCCTGGGAAATGGTATTAGAAAGTTTTTCTTTGGAATTGCTCAAAGAGAAAGCTGCAGCACCAAAGATTCCAATGGAGTGTCTTGGCAAGGACCACTGCATGTTTCCTTCTTGCCAGGGACCACTGTACTCTTTTAAAATGGAAATGGAAATTCAACCGAATTGGAATTTAGTTATAGTTTGTTTCTAAGTATGGATTTGTAACATTTCACAAACGATACCCTTACCCTTACCCGACATTAAACATTATTCCACATCTTCCCAATAATAAGCCTAATATTTTACTACAATATAAATTTCACTTCCTTCAAATTCCATTCCGAGAACCAAACAAAGCCTTAAGGGCGCTTGGTTTGCAAAATGGAATTAGAACTGAAGTTTCGTGTGTCTGGAACTATTGATGATAAAGATAAAAAAAAAAAAATTAAATTTTATTTATTTTTCATTAAATTCTTTGTTTATAAGAATTTGATATTCTTACTAACTCATCCTTAAATTTAATTTCAGCATACATCATTAGCTAATAGTAATAATTATATTTTACCATTTACCATCAAACACAATAGTAACTAGAATTTAAAATTCAATTCATTAGAATTCCATTCCACGCCCCATAATTGTAATGTATAGCATTCTGTATTTTGTTACTATTAATTGATTCAACAAAAATATATGATTATATAATATACAACTTTGTATCAAGCAAACATAACATATGATGCTACAAACAAATAGTGCATTATGCATATATACCACAATAAAATCATCATATTTATAAAGAAAAATGATAAATGGGATTATATATATGGATCTCATTTACATATATAAAAAAAAGGGGGATTTCAAATGCATGCATATACTTGTACTTGACGTTTTTTTCATTTCTATATCCAACTTACTAAAGAAAAGGGGAATTTGTAAGCCAACACTATGTGGTTTATAATTTCATATCATGTATTTTATAAATTATGTAAAATAATTGAATATTGAATAAACGTATAAAACAAAATTATAATTGATTGTTTACCACATGTTTTTTTATTAAACCACTAAAACAAGCCCATGTTTACCATTACTAAATTAGGCATCGTTTGTTTACCTCTTAATGGAATCGTTAAAAGGCCTATATTTGAATGACTGTTTAATGATTCAATTAAAAAGTAAACAAACAACCTCTTAGCTAGGTAATGGTGCAGGATTATGATGTTCCATAAGGCTTAAAAGCTCATATTCTACTTCTAATTTATCGCTTGTAATTTACGAGTTGTAATGTACAAGCTTTCATGACAAACGATAACCAAGATTTGTAACACGAAGAAAGCAAAAACGAAGAGCAAGTCCTTTGAAGTTTGACGTTAATACAACACGGTCAACAAAGCCAACAAAAAAGAGTGGCTCCTAGACTCGGTTCTTAGTATTCTAACACGTTGAACCTATTAAGGACTTTGGATTACATATGTTGATACGGGTTAGAACCAGATAGCTCGTGCTTCAATGAGCTTCTGTTTCAGAGACCCGTCAACATGAAGGGAAATGATATCTTTTGCTGAACCTATATATTTACCACCAACAAACACTGCAGGGACGGCAGGATTGCAACCTAGCCGTCGTAGAGCCCACTCCATATCTGCATCATTATCAACTTCATGAATTGCAGGGCTCGCACCAAGATCGTAGAAAAGTGCCTTAATACTATGGCACATACAACATGAGCTTTTGGTGAAGATCACCGCAGCTTTCTTAGATGCCAAATCTTTCACTCTATCCATTTACAGACTTTTAATACCGCACGATTGCTAAAAACTATCGTTCAAGGTAAGGTATACTTGTAATGCTTAGATGATAACTTGTTGAAACATTGAAGTTTCTTCGACTCTTATATAGAGACATTATGAGGAAAAGAAGAATCTAAACAAATATAAAATATGAGAAAAGATAAGTTCCTTTCGGATAATTTTTTTTTCTTTTGGATAAAGGAAATATGAACGATTTGTGTTATATCAATATATCATCATACTCACCTAGTAGATGGAGCATATATTCTTCAGTTAAGTGCAAAAATACTGTGTTTCTAGAAGCAAAAATCAGAGACGTGCCAATTTACTTATCTCATTGACATATATAAGATTCGATTCCATCAACAAACCTGTAACATTAATGAAAACGGGAAAGAAGTGTTGAATTAGCAGGTGCTACTACACTGTCAAAAAGAATCTAGCAAGAACCAGCGTCTAAAACTTTTATTATGCAGTTTGCTACCATATAGAATCTTCAGGGTATAATAGGTTCGGTTTTACTATGTGGATGACGACTAAAGTTTAAAGAATCACAGTAAAGTTGTGATGATACATGTTGGCCAATTGTAAGGAGCCAACGGTTCTCCAGGATAAGGTATGATCAAGTTGAAGATGCTCCATGAAACCATCTTTATTGTAGATATAGTGAGAAGCCTGTTGACTAGATATCAGTGTCATCTTTGGAACGAAAGAAAATAAACAACTTTCTAGCGCTTGTAAGTTTAATCCCAACGATGAATTCTTGGAACCAGTAAAGTTCGAGGAAGGTCACGAGTTCAAGGTACAAAACAACATCTATGCAAAAATGCAAGGAAACGCATAAACCTTAGAATCTTTTAAAATTTTTTTTATCAACATCTAGATATTGAAACATAGCTAAAAAAACTGGTTAACCTCAAAATTACATGTTCTAAACTGTTACCCAACCTTCTTGCCACCTCTATAGATCACTTTATTAAGGAAAAGTGGGTTGTTATTTTATAGTTTAGTTTTTGTAATATTTATAAAATTCAAAAGAGATTGACGAAGAATATGTTGGACCGTATTAAAATAATTACATGCTTTGTCCCATTAACCAAACAGTCTCACCAGCCCACTTTACCACCTGTTTAATCCTGAGTCCTGACACTAAAGCAAGAGCGTAAAAACATGAAATTGTTATCTCAGGTAATTAATGTCGCTTTTTTACCCAAGTTCTACATAACAAGGCACTTGTTCTTTATCTATATTATCTTCTTTAGACCAATCTACAATGAAATTTAGGCCACAAGGATGCCTACATAATCAATATTAAAGATATCTAAAGTAGCACAAATCTTCGGCAAATATCTTTGGATCCTACAGTTAAAAGTAGCAAGTGGGTTTAACGATAAGTTAGACTGGTCTAATGTAGGCAACACAGAGATAAGATATTATAGAAGTCTATACTAGTCCGAATTCTAGAAAAATCTTCGATCCCCTAGCAAATAGATTAACGTTTATCATATAAACTAACAAAATATGCTTTCAATCTTATCCGAACCGATAACCAACCATTTTATGCTTTAAACAGCAAGAATCAATTTATGTATATATAATATAATTTAGCTATGATGCTCAAATAAGCATCTGCATATGTCAAAATTCTACTTTAATGTGTCAATGTATTTACTATCAATTCTTAAATAAAACGTTAGGAATCTTCTTATGGGGAACAAAAGGCTATATGATCTCCACCTCTACAGATGCCCTAAAAAGGGATTCATCACTAGCCTAAAGATTTACACATCATCATGTATTGAGATTTTTAAATGGTTGTGAACAGAAAAGGAAGAAAATATTAAGGTTTTTTATTCATATATCGTCTTAAAAGACAAGTGAGACGAGGAGCGTCGTTGACATTTTTTAATAAGGGACCAGGTCACCAGGCAGTGACTAGTAAGAGAGAATATCTGAAAAGGCTCTAAACGATTAGGATGACACATGATCATCTCTCTCTCTCTCTCTCTCTTGTGTGTGTGTGCGTGCAAGATTCTGTGTGTGCACTGTACCGTAATATTTTAAATGAAAAACCAAACTTCGGTGGAAAACTATGCATATATGATATATGCACCTGAGCATATGCATATATTCTTCCTCTAAATTTTCACATCTTTTCTAAAAGAAATGTACCAATAACAAGTGTTGCCCCATTTCCACAAAGCCAAGAGCCCAAGAATAATCCATGAACAGTTGAACCATCTTCTCTAAGAACACTTTCCTCGTCATTTCATGAAACTCATTGCAACAAAGTTAAATCTCTCTATATATACTGGTGTCCACTAAGGCCATTATTCACATAACAAACATTTTAAGAATATTTATTTATAGTTCTCATTTCTGAACCTCAAGTGTCTGTCTTTCTACGCAGACTTGTTCTTAAGATAATGGCCATGATTGAAAGCATGGTTGCTGAAAAACCAGTGGTGATATTCAGTAAAAGTTCATGCTGTATGTGCCACACCATCAAGACTCTGATTTATAGCTTTGGAGCAAATCCTGCAGTTTATGAGCTAGACGAACACCCTAATGGACAGCAATTGGAGACCGAGCTGAAAGCACTAGGATGTAAGCCAAGTGTACCTACTGTGTTTATAGGGCATGATATGATAGGTGGTTCAAATGAGATCATGACGCTCCATTTGAAGGGAAAACTAGCCCAGATATTGAGAAGGTAGGTAAATGCTATATGGGTTTTTAATTTTAATTCTCAAGGAATAACAGATATATAAAATAACTTCATCTTGTTCTTATGTCAGATGTTAGTCTATAAGATCCCTCCACGGTTTTCTAAAATAATCATATTCATGATGCATCAACTCTATGCTACAAGTTGATATAAAGGACACTCAGAAATTTAAGTACTGTGCAAAATCAACAAATCACGAAAAGACATTCACCAGCAGATTCTCATGCCATCTTCAATCAGCTTTTTCCATTCTTTTCCTTCGATCATGTTGTGATCCAATTCCATTCCATGCAGTCTCCTGGTATATAAATTCTGACAATTTTTTCATAAAATAACCTGGGAAGAATGCAGCCTTATGGGTACAAATAAGTGAAAGTAACTGTAGTTTATCATACTACACAAAATAAGCAAATTTAACTTTAAAATACACATTAATCTAACTGATAACAGCTTGGTAAATACTGGTAGCCATCAAGGAATAGTCTTTAAAGGAATTTTTGAGAATGTTAAGCTAACAATCGGTATAGATCATGAATATCTTCAAAGTGAGCTGAGTCTTAGTCAAGTGTCGCATTATGCCAAAAAACATTGACTTTATGACATCATTCAACACCATGTGTGATTGTGTAAGAAGCAAACAGTAAGTACCACCACTAACGGGTAGCCAGTGAACTCATAAATCCACTTGGAAATCCCGTCATAGTTGAAGACTATGCTGCATATAACCAGACAAATAAAAAAATTATTGGACAAAGACATGAACATCCATCGTGAAACACTAAAAATATAAGCAAATAAAGACATACAACTGATCATTGGTAGCAAGAATCATCTACAATCACCACAATGGAGATGGTGATACCGTGATAGCTTGCTAGTTTCCATTATTCATATTCTTCGCATTAGAATATTTCAAAGAAAGTATGAGCAAACGATATGCCATTAATTAAGATAATCTTTCAAGATGGGTCTATTTCGTTCTATGACCGCATTCCTTTTCCAATTCTCTACCGCTCTCTTAACAGTAGCACTAGCGTTCTCAATCTCTTCAGCAGAAAATTTGTGCTCTATAATTCCCAAAGGTCCAGGTTGAAGTACTTTGACCACAGTCTCCATCTCCTGCTCAAACTGTCTGTTAATGAAAAAGAAGCTGCTAAGGGCATCACATAGAATTTAAGACCGAAGTCGCATTTTAGTATCGACAAATATGAAAAAAAAAAATGCAGCAGGCAGGGACATATAATTGTGGATGTGACCTTCTTTGTACACAACAGTCACAATTTCAGGGGTGTTTGGATGTGTGATTGTGTGTTATAAAAGTGATTACTGCAACTTTAATAATCAAAATCAGCTTCAAATAATTAGTTCATAGGTAGGTAATCTTACATCTATTTCAATCAACAATTTCTTAACTTCCTACTGCTGCTTCAAATCTGATTATGAACCTAACATCTGAACGGTCACTTTTTACAGAAATGCTCAAAACTAGTTATCAAGACTGGAATTTGCAACATTATCATAGACCATTTACCTAGAACAATTCAAATAAAATGGTTAGAAATGACATTAATCACACCAATCTAAGCAATGCCACAATGGAAGTGGATGCATTCAAGATTTCTGTTTTCAAACTCATTCTGTTCAAATTTTACTTTAATCCAGCTTTATTTCCGGTTCCACTGTGTGAAATTTCTTACTCGATGACCATGATTTTAGCTCATCACCGTCAATTTAGTCTTTGTATCACTATTGCATAAGGATTTCAACGGAAATCCTTGATTTATAAAAGAATGTCTATCCCTCTATTGAGTTCCACGTTCATATTAATATCAGCAATCAAGTTTAATTATACATTCATACAACCATTCCTTATGTTTTCTCAATACAAACGCGCAACATAACATTACAAAAGAATGCAAGAAACTACTGTTCCGCCGTTCACTATTGAAATGAAATCAAACCCTAAAAATTACCTGAAAACAATAACGACGTAGATTTACAGCAACGAACAAACAGTTTCAAGAAAACAAAATTGATCGACACATAGACACACAATGGAACGAGGGAGTACCTAAAATATCTAGAGAACGGAAATGAACTTCCGAGCCTGGTGACGGATATCGGAGGCATATCGAGGAATCGAGGATTAATAGTGAGATTCAAATTACAAAACCGAAAACACAGAGAACCAACGCCCTTTAAGTTTGAGATCACCTATGACCGCCGGTTCTTGGTCGCCGGTTCTTGATCGCAATCTGGTGGAACCCGGGCCGCAACTTACAGATTATCGCGGTCAGCCCAAAAACATTGCCCTATCCATATAAAGATTGATATCAACATCCAGCCCAATCCCTCTTACAGTCCAGTCCAGATAACCGAACCCGATTTTCTTAAAACAATGTAAAAAATTGATTTTTAATTTAACAATCATATATATCATAAAAAGATTAATATATACCAATCACTGGTTTATTACCCGCGTATTATGTGAATATTTTTAATATATATAAAATATAATAAATTAAAAGGTAAATATATAAATATTATTTTTTAAACAAAACTATATAAATATATATGAATAGTAATTAATTTCTTATATTTTTATAAAAATTTTACTATATTATATTATAATTAATAAGTTAGTAGAGTATTAGATTTTGTTTGATTTGATTTGATTTAAAAATAGATTATATAAGATTTGGATAAAATTAAATTACATTTCTTTATTATTATTAAAACACATAATTGTCACGTGTCGATTCATGGTGATGACACGTGACTTCACAATAGAAGAGTATAGTTATCTTTTAATAGTATAGATAGATAGATTATTCTAAACAGATTCCAACCATATCCAGACTAGCTGTAAATATAATTAATACACCAACTAATTAACTAGATACACGGGTAATACATTTAATATCTGACACATAGTTTCAATAAAAAAATTATTATGTGAGTTATCCATATTAATCATTTATTTCATATAAATTATTATTATACATGAAATTATAATCAATTAAATTATGGTCATTTACAGAGGTAATATGCGATTATATAAACATTTTAGGCATTAGCGAATTTTTCCTATAATTTTATTTAAATTCTCAACTCCTTGACAAACATACAGGTTTTAAAAGTTGTATAATGTACGTCTTTTATAATTATGGTTATAATACAAAACGATACGATTTTAATCATATAATATATAATATATAATCTAATTAAAAACTAATTTAAAGAATAGCAACTTGAAAAATGGAAGAACATGATTTATGAAAATTTGACATAGGAAGAAAGAAAACACATGATAACTAGAAATTTTGAGATGTTTAAAACTTATAAAATATAGACTTACTAGTTTAGCAAGTTAATCAATGATTGTTTTTTATTAAAAATATATATAATAAATATATAGATGTGTGTGTGGTGTTGATATTAAAATAACATAAACATGTATTAATATTATATCAAATATGAATTTAAATATGTTATAAGTTAATTAAAATAAACAAATAGTCAATATAATAATATGATTGCATTTAAATTTGAAAATAGTATTTTTTTTAAATATTATAAAATTATAAGGGACCAATCATATGATTGATTATTGGGTATGAAAAAACCAACATGTTTTCATGTTTTTTGTGTTTTCGTCCCTTCATGTTATTTTTTTCATAAAAAAACCTTATGTTATTCTTTTATTTTTGGTTTAGTAAAATTTGGACATTAGACACCGCTTATAATTTGTGAACCGGGTTTTAAAAAACAGAAACACCGGGTTATAATGTCCAAATTTCACTAAACCAAAAAGAAAAGAATAACTTGAGGACTTTTATGGAAAAAATTAACATGGATGGACGAAAACAAAAAAAACATGAAAAACATGTTGTTTTTTTCATAATAAACCATTGATTATTGTATATTATAATGTTATAATCAATATTTTAATGTGTTTTTAGGTTTTAGTAATATGTAGTTTAAATCGCGCTTTCATCTATGAAAATACTTTTACTTATTTTTAAAATTGATTATGTTCGTAACATGATTCTTCTTTTAAATTAAATTTAAATATAAAATATTAAGATTAAGAAAAATATTTTAAATTTAAAAGTATTTAATTAGATTGACTTTCTGGCTAAATTTTATAGTAATTAGTATAAGTTTTTCTAAATAATTAAGAGAATAATTTAAAGGAGTTGTATTATGAAATTTTGAGGGAATGAAAATTAATTAGGGTGGCACCTAGTTATAGATCAGCGAAGCAGGGTCCAGGCAGGCGCACAGCACAAAGCCGGGTTTGGCTTTACGTGGCAATGGGATTCAGTGACACCCAAACAAACACCTCTCAATAGACAATGCCCTTCTTGAACCTTCAATAAATTCCGTCACCAAACACCCTGCTAATACATATACTATGCTCCCAAGGTTGCTGTTTTCTTCTTCAAAATCCACCCATTTACCACTCCAATTTCGACCTTTTTCCCTCGTATCATCATCACCTCTCAATCCTCGAATCAGAATCTCTGCCATGGCCCAAAAAGATCAGACCTTTACGACATCAACTTCTCATCAAAACAAGCATACTAATCGTCTTGCTTCTGAACACAGTCCTTATCTTCTTCAACATGCTCATAACCCTGTATGCCTAATTTTGTTTCTTCAATCATACTCATTTATGTTGTTGCTTTTTTGGATATTGAATTGTTGTTCTTTCTTTCTTTTTAGTATATTACTCGGTCCTTGTTTGAATTCAAGAAAATTTAGATATTCTGAAGGTTTCCATCTGCTTTAGATTCCCGTTATCATTGTGCCATGATATACTGTGAAATTGTAATTATTTTGGGTTTAAGAAAGCTCATTTGAATTGGTAGTATGCTTTTCCCCCATTATCTTGGTGAAAGCTCATTTGAATTCAAGAAAGCTTACGTGTTTAAAAGGGCTTACTTGTATTGTTTGCAGCTTCCACTCATGGGTACTTTGGATGCTGTATTTTAGTACAATGATTTTTTGGGAATTTGTTGGAATCAAGAAATGTTTACATATTTGGGTATAAAACTCGCACAGGTTTTGATGGGTGTTTGAAATATAGTGTTATTGCTCAATGATCTTATCAGGAATTTTGTTAGAATTCAACAAATGTTGATTTGTGACAATGTTTTTTATTTTTCTTCTAGTAACCGCTAGGTTTCATCAAGAGTTAATTTGGATATTGTGTTTTGTTTCGTAAGTATAGACGGGGTTTTAAAAAAGATTTCCATTTTTCACAATCTGAAGGTTAATTGGTATCCATGGGGTGAAGAGGCATTTGAACAAGCACGCAAGAGGGATGTGCCGATTTTCTTATCAAGTATGTTGTCTTTGGTTTGGTTTCCTTTTTCGCAATTGAAATTTAGTTAATTCAAGATATTAACATATGTTTTTTTAATGTGGTCGTGGATTGTTATTTCTTGGAAGTTGGATACAGTACCTGCCACTGGTGTGTCTCTAATCCTCCGATAATATACATTGCTTCCTTTGTCAAAAAATTAGCATACATTTCCTTTTAAGCATAGTGTTCTTTACCACCTAGCTCCATATTTAAATGCTTAACATTTTACATTTGATAAGTGATCATATTCCTTGTGATGACTATGTATCACTAATTATGGTAAGAGATATTATGTTCTTTATTTTATTCTGAAAGTTATAGAATATGATATGGCTAATAAATTGTGTGTGATGTTTTGTTAAGGTGTCATGTGATGGAGGTAGAATCATTCGAAGATGACGGGGTTGCTAAATTGCTTAATGACTGGTTTGTCAGTATTAAGGCAAGTGATTTTATGGCTATGGAGATTGATTCTTGATATATATGCTACTTTATTCTTGCAATTTTAATGCACCAAAAAACCGTGTGGATCATTTATGACGTAAGCCCTAAGTGTTGTTCTAGAAAGAGGAACTTTAAACCCTAGATTTCAAGGGTACGTGATTGCATAGTCTGGAAAAAAATTGTGTTTAAATTAAACCACAGAGAGTGTGTGGAATGTCAAAGCTTTGTTCTTGCGTTTGACTCCTAAATTTGATTGGACTAGCTAAAGATTTTTTTTGAATTTTGTTTTGCTTCTGAACAGGTGGATCGTGAAGAAAGACCGGATGTAGATAAGGTAAGGTACAATGTTATGAGAATTTGGTTATAACTTCCAAGTCTCATCATGTAACATTCTCATTATGCAACTCTTGATTATGTAATTATATGGGATCAGGAGGGGGAGTTTACTGAAGTTGACCATAAAAACCAGGGCCTTTTGCATGTTTTGACTCGTTTTGTTTTTCACTACATTTTATGGGCCCTTTTTTATGCGGTGAGGAGAAATGAAGATGTTATTGAAGGTCATAATTGCTTGATGTGAGTATAAATGGAGATTATTCAACAGGATGGAGAATGAAGAATGGAGGAAAATGATATAAAAAAATATATAATTTTAATATTTATGAATACCATATGAAAAAGCCCACATAATTACTCAAGATATTAGGTGTATGGCAGGGGCCTGATAATTCTGTTGTAGTGAAAAATGAAAATGGTGTTTGATCATGCATATAGCTTTAAGAAAGTGCCTTAAATACCATTTAATAACGACAAGTAATGGAATCTTCAATATTGTGAGTTTTAGATAGCAATGTCAACAGGCAGACAAATAATGGTGAACTAAAAACTTTCCAAACAAGAAATGTTGCAATTTTCTTCACAGACCAATGGTTTGGACATCTTGTTCTATTACTTGGCCTACAGATTTCTCGATACTTGATTCTTTTCAGGTATACATGACCTACGTCCAAGCTCTATATGGCGGTGGAGGATGGCCGTTAAGCGTCTTTCTATCTCCTGATTTAAAACCATTGATGGGTGGAACTTACTTCCCCCCTGAAGATAAGTATGGGAGGCCAGGGTTTAAAACGATCCTCAGGTATGTAGAGCTTTTTAGTTGTCTACTTGATTTCGCCTAGAAAAAGGTAGATACCGTTAAACATTTTCTGTTAGAAGGACTACATTCGAGCTCAAAATTATGCATCATGACTCTTAAATTTGAAGAAAATTATTGACTAGAGATTTGTAAAATATACTTGTTGACTTTGGATGTGGAAGTTCGTTGGTTGGTAAAAGATTTGAAGGTTTTCTAGGTGGTCTTTCACTTTTTTGGGCCAAAGGGACTACATCACCACATTGTAGTTTGAAATAATGCCTGGATAACGAAAAATTTCAAGTCAATAAGAAAATATTGATGCCCGAGTTTATAAAATCTCTTATACACTGGTTTGGCATGTGGTTCATCTGACATTAGATGTCAAAGTTCATTCATGGTATATGGTGCTTGATTGTCAAGAAACCTCAAATTAATACGGTTTACATTAAAAATGATTTGCAAATAAAAACGTAAAAGTCTTGAAAACTATGTGTTGTTAGTGGGCTCTGAACTCCCCCATTCCATAAACGTTTTGACCAAGTTGTCTAATGTTGCTCGGCAAGGCGTTAACAACTTTGTTACTTATTCTCTATTTTCTGCTTGCAGAAAAGTGAAAGAAGCTTGGGAGAGTAAGAAGGACGTGCTTGTTAAAAGTGGCACATTTGCTATCGAGCAATTGTCGGAAGCTTTGGCTGCTAGCGCAGTCTCTGACAAATTGTCCGAGGGACTTGCCCAGAGCGCGTTATACAATTGCACAAAAGCAGTAAAGGACTAATTCTATTATATTTTCATTGGGTATATGTGATTGTAAGCGCCTAACACACCGTCCTTTATTTTTTTTTTTATGTAGCTTGCTGAAAGTTATGATCCTAAATACGGTGGATTTGGTTCCGCTCCCAAGTTTCCCCGGCCATCTGAGCCTCAAGCGATGATATATCAGTCCAAGAAATTGGAGGAATTAGGAAAAACAGGTGAAGCCGAAAAACATCGAAAAATGGTGTCGTTTAGCTTGCAATGCATGGCAAGAGGTGGTGTCCATGATCATGTTGGTGGTGGCTTTCACCGTTACAGCGTGGATGAATGCTGGCATGGTAGTATTTACACAAAAATAGCTAAAACTTTGTTCATTCATTAACCCCGACTGATATATTTTTCATTCTTACCGATATTTCAATTGCGCTAAAATTCTTGGCAGTTCCACATTTTGAGAAGATGTTGTACGATCAGGGTCAAATTGTCAACGTGTATCTTGATGTCTTTTCTATCACGAAAGATGTCTTCTACTCATGTGTTGCACGTGATGTTCTTGATTATTTGAGGAGAGACATGATTGGACCCAATGGCGAAATCTTTTCTGCTGAGGATGCTGATAGTTCTGAAACCGAAAACTTAACAAAGAAAAAGGAAGGTGCTTTTTATGTGTGGAGCAACAATGAGGTATGTAACTACATGTTGACTTCTTTCCCTTGAGTAATGTCAATTCATTTGCACTAGTTAAATTGACTTTGCGAGCCAACTTTAAGGCAAAATTGCAAAAGAAAAGAAACAACCCATCTTGAAAAGAATAAGCTATTTTTATATAAGAAGTGTCGAGAGATTGCCTATTTTTACACACACACACATATATATATATATAATAGTCCAAAACACTCATGCTTGCAAACTGTAGTGTTTTGTGGGATTTTTCTAGAGGTGGCAAAATGGGTGGGCCGGACAAATTGGTAATGGGTCAAAGTCAGGTCGACTTGCCGATACTATTTTGTTCATTTATGAACCTTTTTTTTTTTTTTTTTGGTAAAAGTGCTGTATTATGTTCACAAAAACCTGTAGTATTGAAGTAATAAACTTTTACAAATAAAATGAGTCCAGAGGATGTAAGCTTATGAATACACTTTTTTAGACAAGTTTTTAGCCTACTTTTTACCCGCTTCATTCTAGGCTAATTTGGTAATTTTCAGAATTCTACCCATTGGAGATGGATTAAAGATCACCCATATTGACATATTTGGTTTGCTAGAAAAGCAAACAGTTTGATCATTAGCAGAGAAATTTTGTTGGCTTGTGAATCTTGACACCAGTATGCATTTGTGCTTGTTAAGGTTGATGAGATAGTTGGAGAACACACAGATCTTTTTAAGGAGCATTATTATGTCAAGAAATCAGGAAATTGTGATCTTTCTCAAATGAGTGATCCACACAATGAATTCAAAGGAAAGAATGTACTAATCGAACGAAATAGTGCCGATGTGATGGCATCAAAACATGGTATGCCATTGGAGAATTATCACAAAATTCTGGGCCTGAGTCGTAAAAAGCTATTTGATGCGAGATCAAAGCGGCCTCGACCCCATCTTGATGATAAGGTCTTATCACTTCCTTTGAAGTTCATGTTTTTATTTGTTGAATGGGTTCTGTTGTTGTTTCGACCAACTTATTTGGTAAAGTTACAGGTCATTGTATCGTGGAATGGACTTGCGATTTCATCATTTGCCAGAGCATCTAAGATCCTCAAGAATGAACCCGCTGGGACAAAATTCAACTTTCCTGTTTCTGGAACTAATGTAAGATCCACTGTTCAGAAGAAAGATCGAGACTTTATGAAACCCAGATCTTTTATTTGAATAATCTTTTGCTGATTTAGCCACAGGAGTACATGGAAGTTGCAAAGAAAGCATTGTCGTTCATAAAGGAAAACCTTTACGACCAGCAATCTCGAAGACTACAACACAGTTTCAGGAATGGACCGTCAAAAGCGCCTGGATTCTTGGATGATTATGCTTTTTTGATTGCAGGTTTGTTAGATGTGTACGAGTACGGTGGTGAAATCTCATGGTTATCTTGGGCAGTCGAACTCCAAGAAACACAAGTATTTGTCTATTTGTGCTTTTTAAGACTTCTAGTTTTTTTTTTTTCGACTTCATGATCTGAAAAATCAATAATTTTTCTTATTGTCGGGGTTTTAGGATGAGGTGTTTCTCGACAAGACCGGAGGTGGATATTTTAATACCACAGGAGAAGATGACTCGGTTCTTCTTCGTGTGAAAGAAGACCATGACGGGGCGGAACCTTCCGGCAACTCTGTTTCAGCAATTAATCTCGTCAGGCTCGGGTCCATGTTCGCAGGCGCGAGATCTGATCGCTACAAACAAAATGCAGAACACCTTTTGGTTTGATTTTAAAACTGCAACTCCAATTCACTATAATAGTTGCAAGTAAAACCCTCAGGAAAAATACAAAATCATTCGGTTTTATGTTTTAGGCGGTCTTCGAGAAGCGGTTGACGGAAGCTCCAGTGGCTGTTCCATTAATGTGCTGTGCTGCCGATATGCTCAACGTTCCTTCAAAGAAGCAAATTGTCTTGGTGGGAAAGAAAGCGTCTCCCGAGATGGAAAAAATGCTTGCGACAGTCCATGCATCGTACGATCCTAACAAAACTGTAAGTCGGTGTTTTTGACTTTCGAAGTTTAAGGTCAATCATCCGACAAGCTAAACAAGAAAGCTTCTTGTTATATCAGGTGATACACGTAGACCCGAGTGATGAAGAAGAGATGGCTTTTTGGGAAGAGAAGAACCCAAACGTTGCGGCGATGGCAAAGAGCAATGCTGTAGCGAAAAACGTGGTGGCTCTCGTTTGCCGGGATTTTGCATGTAAAGCTCCGGTTATCGATTCCAAATCTCTTGAAGCTTTGCTTTTACGAGGGAAGGTGTAATAGAGTCTGAATCGCTACATGGTCGATCTTGATTTGCTTCGATAGAGTTCTATAAACGAATCGTAGTCGAGCTGTAAATTATGCGAGTCGAGGGCTAGTACAAACTGACCATGGTATATAGTTTGGCAAGGTTGTGGAATGATATAAATCTTAAAAATGCTGTTAACGATGATACAAGTATCAAGCCAATCTTACTTTATTGTATTGTTTATATGACTGGAAGTTTTAGTTTATCTGACATGTGCCAACTTTTTTGACTTCACATGTCGGGTGATCAAAGGTTTGGTTTATGGGTTCGTTGGTTTCTCCGGTTTGGTTTTTTCAGTTTGAAATTTTTTTATCCCATACCAAACCAAATTTAAAGCTACATAAACCGAATCATAAACCAAAAAAACCAAATATTCGGTTTGCAAAATAAACTACAAACAACCAAATACCAAACGATAAACATAAAACTTTAAAAGCATCTCAAACGGTCACAAATTACATATGCAACCCAAAATAAGTTAAACAAACATAACATATTTTATGTCAAAAGAATTAACCGTAAAATTTATAAATATATTAATTACGTATATAGTTTTGGGTTCAAATTAATATCACAAATGTCGAGGACACCAGAAGTACCAATATTGACCATAGAATCTATAAAATTAATGGTTTAAATTAAGGTGTTATTTTTTATAATTAATTTTTTAAATCAATGGATTTTAAACCATTAATATTATTCATTCAATGGTCAAACTTGATACTTCTATTATCCTATAATATACATATATAGACACACACACATACATATACACACACACATATACACACACATATATATTCGGTAATTCGGTTTGGTTTGGTAAGCCATCAGCAAGACCATAAATCAATCCAAAAACCGAGTTTCATAATCGGTTTGGTTTAGACCAAACCGAATTATAAATTTGGTTTGGTTTTAAATGAAATCGATTCGATTTGGTTTGATTTTTGGTTTATTCGGTCGTGAACCAGAAATCGTCTACCCCTACTTCACAAGCATATCTATCTATCCAAGCCTAAACTTATTTTACCAACAAACTATGCATAAACTTCATATGTTATATAACGATTGATATATAATAAATAAAATGTTATAAAATATGATTTATTTTTAAATATTTAATACTGTTTATATGATTTGTATTTATTATATATTTTGTGTATATATTAAGAAGTATATAAATAATAATATATTTAATTAGATTTATAGATATGTATATATAAGATATAATTTGGATGTGGATTTAAAATTTATTATTTTATTAATATTTATAAATATAAGGAATAATAAATTTTTATTTATCTATTATATTTATTAATATTCCTAGATATTAGTATAATGTATTTTATTTATCTTATATTTTATTTTATTTTAGAACTAATAAAATATAATTATCTTTTTAGGTAAAACATGGTGATGTCATGTGGCAATTTAAGTTCTTTATTCTAAATCTATATATATTTAACCGATATAATTTGAAATTTTGATTTTACGTAAAACGTAATGTTTATATATATATCTTATAATAAATGAAATGTTATGAAATATGATTTTATTAATATTGTATGATGTTTACTTTTTAAATATTTAATATTGTTTATATGATTTTAATTAGATATAAATGTGTGTGCGTGTGTAATATGGTTTAAGAGAATACTACTCATTATGCAGTGTACCAGAAGATTTCACATTTTAAAAACTTTTTATTTTTTTTCGTAAACATGCTTTAATTAACATTATGAATATGATATGTAAATTTTACATTCAGTCTCTTAACTCATTAAAAATGATGTAAATGTACACTTACATAAATTTGCATGTGTATGAACGTACATTTATGTGATGTACGATTTCATGTCCTTAAAGTGTGAATGTGCGTAAAGTTTATATATTATCTTTCTAATGTTATTAAAACATACATATGAAATAAATTCAAAAATTTTATTTTTAAGAATGATACATTTTAATGCGTTGCATAATAAGTGGTACTTATGTGAACCTAAATTTATATGTATATGACGGGTATATTTTTTAAAAAATATGAATTATCTTTTATGTATTGCAACGTAAATTTTTTTATATCGAAATGGTGATATAATATATTTAATTTTAGTCGAAACTTTATACATATAAAGTTACAAGAGAACAACATATTTGGATGATATTTGAAGGAAACATTAATCTATCTATACTATATAAAATAAGAAAACCATTTAGAGTTTCTAGACCATTGGATGGAAAGAAATCAATGGTCCAGATTAATGACAACTCATAATTATTTATGAAATGTCTCCTGTACCCTTAATTAAAATCAATAATTATACTTATGCCATTTTTTTAATTCATTTTCCAAATTTACTACCTTAACTTAATTACATTAAATTTTGATTTTAATTTTTTCATTAATGAATTAATATTAAATTAATATTTATCTAAAATAAATATGTGTCATTATTATCTTTAATGATCATAGTTAATTTCAAATGTAAAAATTTGGATTTAAATGTAGAAGTGTAGTAAATAAAGTTAAAAATTTTTGTTAATTATTTTGCTAACAAGATTTAAAATTTAATTGATAAAACTTCAATTGTGAATATGATAGATTTTGATTGTTGATTTTCAGATATTCAATTTTTATATTTTATCATTTTCAAAATATATACACATTCACATAATTGAAGTTTTTTTGTTTCTTACATTGATATTTCATATTTGAAGTTAATAAAAATTAAAAGAAACACTTTTTGCAAATACATATTATTTGTTTTTAATAATACAATATAATAATTTTTTTTATTTAATATCAGACAACTAAGTATCTTTTTATCTTTAATTATTAACTAGCTTTCAATTTTTTTATTTTAATTATATATAAATTGTATAATAATTTATTAAAATATAAAAAAATATGTATTATCTAAATCAACCCATGTAATAAATGGGTTGATTAACCTATATATTATAATAAAACAAAACAATTCATGTCATATGTCACCTCTACAATACAAGAAAATTATATTTTTCCACCTCTTTTTCCAAATTTAACACCTTAACTAATTAACTTAATTGCATTAAATTTTGACATTATTTTTTTTCATTAATTAATTAGTAATAATTTAGATTTTGTAACATTTAAAATTAATGTTAACCTAAAATAAATATCTATCATTATTATTATCCATAATAATCGTAATTAGATCCAAATGTAAAATTTGAATTAGTTGTGGAAATTATTATGTGTAATAAAGGAAAACATCAAATGTCACGTGTCACCTCTACGTTCACCAAAAAAATAATTACAACTTATAAAAAATAAAAGATAAATACAATTTAATATTTTAAAAAAAGATAAATATACTCTATTTTTAAATCTGTAAATAATAAAAATAAACACAATTATTATTTTTATATTTTTTTATTTTTACTCATATACATTTTATATAAATAAATTTAATTAAAAATATCGTAAATTTGTAACCATAGAAAATATTAGTTTAAAGGCAATTGGTGTTGGCATGAAATCATTAAATGCGGTTAATAAAAACATGAAACTAAGTTAACTTAAATGTGGTTAATAAAAACATGCATTAAATGCCGCATGAAATCAAAAAACTAAGTTAACAAATTAATAAAAATACAATTCAAATTTTCAATTTGACAAAGGAAAGAGGAGTCCGTTGGCTGTTGACTAATAATGATGACGTTGAAATTGTTCCGTTGGCGTCTCCGAATGTATTTTCTTGAAACC
The DNA here is from genome assembly GCA_020465985.1 of Centrapalus pauciflorus. NCBI lineage: Eukaryota > Viridiplantae > Streptophyta > Magnoliopsida > Asterales > Asteraceae > Centrapalus > Centrapalus pauciflorus. The sequence continues at coordinate 293,306 of JAANYP010001122.1, forward strand.
AACCCAACCCTTGTTTAAATAAATGTTGCTGTCGTCTCTCTTTCATCTCAAACTCGGTTCAATTTGTCTTCTGTAGTTGCTAGGGTTTTAACGGTGGGGAGAAGGAGCCTCTCGATCGTGCTTTCTTCTACAAAATCGCTTCTCAATTCCGTACCCAATTCATCCAATAAAGATTTTATATATGGAATTGGCGGTGCTCCGATTGCACCGACGATCTTGCAGTTGCGTGCGGGTATTCTTGGATTGTCGGAGGACAATTCTTGCGTATCACGCCAGAAGGCGACTCCCCTCGACGATGCTGCCTTGCTTGGACTCTCTACTTCACTTCTTAAAAGGATCTCTATTACCTCTGGTTCGCTGGTAATCTGATAATTCTCAAAAGGCATTCATCTATAAATTCTAACTCAATATTTGGTTCTTATTATCTGTAAATCTGCATCATATACAGAAGTTTTGTGTTGTGTTCTAGGTATAGCAGTTAGTGATATAGGAACCAAATATTGAGTTAGAATTTTTAGATGAATGCCTTCCATGGCAGTTCATCTTTAGTTGTATGCATATCAGTCAGTTTGTACACCGTTTAAATTCATCATACATTTAAGTTTTGAACTAGCTTGTTATTTAAGCGTATATATGAAGTTCTTTTTTTTAAGGGTTACTTCTGCAGCCATGAATTGGAGTCTCCCATTCACTTTTTGTACAATGTTTCATTTAGGTAATTGTAATTTTGTGAAATTTATTCTTTAACAGAATCTTCTCTAATTCATTCTTCCAAACTTTTTGATAGTTTGAAACAGGATCGAGGGTAAATATGATAATTTGATCGATTATAATGTTTTAAGGGTTGCAGAAGGAGCGTTATTGATTGTTTTGTATCATGCTTTTTAAGAGGGAAATGTGTTTTGTTTGAGGTTTAGCAGTCAGTGATACGGAACCGTAGATTGATGCATTCTTTTCATGGTACTTTGGATTTCGTTGTACATACCAATTAGTTTGTACACTGTTCAAACAAGATCCTTCATCAGCTATGGGTTTTGAACTTGGATTTAAGTCATAGGTTCTTAAGAATTCTTTCTACGGTTATGATAGAAGAAGGAAGTAGGATCAATGGAGTATTATTTATTTTTAACTATTAAACAAGCAAATGTCTTAGAATCAAACCAAAATCTTACCCCAAGTCTCGGACTCCTCTTAATTGTTTTAGACGAACACATGCATGTGATTGTTTTGATGTTTTATGCACATTTTTGATTCATTTGACATTTATGTGTAATTGTTCCTGGAACCGTAGACTTTCATAATCGAACATAACTTGTTGAATAAAAGATGATTACCTTGATGCTTGTTGATTCTTGATGTTTGATGATAAATGTTGTTGTGGGTTGAAACACTATGTACACATGTATATTTCTGGTCACGGACTCATCACAACACAGCCACACTTACACACGGGTTTCACATGTTTGTTATGTTTTTATCGAGGTCTAGAACTTACACAAACACACGTTATACATACTTGTTACATGCTATGACTTATGTACGTACTTGTTGCTGCTCTGTTTTATTCCTTAAACACACCCATGCATTTCATATAATCCATTAATCCTCACACACGTAACTATGCTACTAATTTGTTTCTGTTTAACAGAATGAAAGACACACATGTATGCTGTTGACTTATTTACTGTTTTTCAAATACACGCTCATACTTACACTACTGCTGATGTTTCTGTATCATTATGAAAACCATGTCCAACCAACCCCCTTGATACTTGTCGCTGATGTTTTCTATTTTACGTAAAGAATACCCCGAGACATTTAAGTCTCAGGGTCCAATTCTGTCCAGCAGCACACAACCACACATTGCACATTTATATACATACTACATACTTACTTGTTATGGCTTTTATTTGAACACATGACACACCCTTTTTGGCATGCTGCTGCTGTCCAGTTTCATAGGTCTTGGACTCAATTACACATACACACACAACACAGAAATTTACATTAAGAAATTGATAGAAGAAGGAAGTAGGATCAACAGTGTATTATTTGTTTAAATATTAAACAAGCAAATGTCTTAGAATCAAACCAAAATCTTACCCCAAGTCTCGGACTCCTCAATTTTTTTTTAGATGAACACATGCATGTGATTGTTTTGATGTTTTATGCACATTGTGATTCATTTGACATTTCTGTGTATAATTGTTCCTGGAACCGTAGACTTTCATAATCAAACATAACTTGTTGAATAAAGGATGATTACCTATTTACCTTGATACTTGTTGATTCTTTATGTTTGATGATAATTGTTTTTGTGGGTTGAAACACTACGTACACATGTATATTTCTGGTCACGGACTCATCACAACACAAACACACTTACATACGGGTTTCACATGTTTGTTATGCTTTTTTCGGGTTTGACATGTTTGTTATGGTTGTTGTGGGTTGAGTTATGTTTTTTTTTGGGTTTGACATGTTTGTTAATGGTTGTTGCCAACTGAGTTACTCGTATTTCCACGTAGACTTGGTTATACCTCGTTTTGGATTACTCGCTTGTAACACAAACACAAAACACACCATCTAATCATGGATTTTAAATTTGTAGACTTGTCTCACTTGATCTTTCCACCGGTTCCATTCAAACAGAGGCTCATAAGAGTGGACCTGAGAAGTTAATTGACCGTTAACTACTTAGACGGTAAGGGATTTCTCCTCTTATTTGAAGCAATTTGTTGAACTGCCATATTGATAGCCAGCTATTGTTTTTTTTTTTTTTTTTTGAAATTCTGGTGTACGTGCTACGAGATAAGTGAACTCGAATATTCTTATTTTTGATTCACGTTTGGGGTTCTGAATTTGAAGAGTTCTTGTTTAGATTTTGCAATTTCGTTTTGGATTATCTGCCACATGCAGTATGACATGATCTCCTTCGAACGTCACAACTTGATATATTTTTTAATTTAATTTTTTCCGTTAATAACAAAAACAAATTGCGTACTTGTGGTTTAGTGAAAATCATGGGTGTCTTCTTTTAGTGTAATTAATTTCAGATTTCTTCATTGTCGTCTTTTGCTTATCATTTAAACCACATAGGTTCTTTCCATCTACACCATTGCTTATCACCCCCACTCATCGATTTTGAAAATTTTTTATGGGGAGGGGGGGAGATACAGACATGAGATGATGGAAAGAGGAAGGTTGAAGTTTAAATTACAAGTTTCCCATGTTTATTGGTGGCAACCCCACTCCTTGGCTGCTGCTTCATCTCTCATTAGATAATCGGAGATAGAAATCTTACATAGCAAACACCAAGTGCCTCATGACTATACCTCACCAGAGAAGGATTCTGCTCTCTATCACTGTGGATCACTCTCTCACATGATGTTGTTTGCCATAAACGGTTGATTGTGACAAAATCGCGCAGACTGGCTTAACGTAGGCCACACGCGTTGTACGTCGCTAGATAATGATTAATCAAACAAAATGGTAACCCACAGGCCACGACCCGCTTTGTAGGTTTCCACCGAACACAAAGAGGGTTATAGATTAAGTTTTTGTGTGAGGGTTGATCATCCCTAAGTCCTTAATAGAGGTCTCTTATCCTCTTAAATAATTGTGGGTTAAGATTGTAGAACATTGATAGGATTTAAATTGATAACTATCCAATAATTATCACAATGATTATATAAATAAACCATCCATGTTATTAGATAATACTGAACTTACTTAAACATGAGCGTTCTATTATCTGTGTTTGTTTCATGGTTTTGCTTGTGTTCGATATTAATGACATATGTTGTTTTGTTGCTGACTATCATCCTTATGTATTTCCTCGTGTATGTTCTTGATGATATCTTTTATGATTTTCTAACTGTTGTATTTCTAGCCCTACCCTGAGTAGCTTAGGTAAAATGCTTACTGTCATCTCAAATATTTTAAAGTTGTATCTTAAATAAATCTCGTATGACTTGCAACATACGTCATAAGAATTAAAAGAGAACTAAAAAACTAAAGTTATCACTATCGTCATATAAATAAACCATCCATGATCCATGTTATTAGATAATAATGAACTTAATTACTTAACCATGAGTGTTCTATGGTCTGTTTTGTTTCACGGTTTTCCTTGTGTACGATCTTAACGTTCCATCACGTGTGTTTGAAACTTTAAATCCAGGTTTTGTGATATTAGATATTTAGGTTCTCCATTATATGTGTAATCTTGAACTTAGATTTCGATTTATGATTTTGAATCTGATGATGTCATTACTTGATCTTGAACAGGCGTTCTTGAATTTGATTTTTGCTTACGAATTTTCATATATAGGTGGTTTTTAGGTTAAAATCCGTAGACGCTGACGCTGACGCAGACTCTGACGCAAATGCACGGATTGCTAGAGCTAATGCCATATCACGTGGTGATATGATTAGCTAGTGCAAAGGCTCGACATTCTGGGTGCTTGACACATCGCTCATGCACAAGCCGCCGGATGCTGAGCTAGTTCACATGATGACATGCAAGGCACATGATGGTAACCTCTGTTGCTCATGCTTTGCTATTGCTAATGGTGCGGCTAATGCACAAGCATCCGTTGCGGATGCGGAAGCGGGTGATGCGGAAGCGTATGCGGTAACCGATGTCGATGTCGTGCATTATATATACACAAACACCTATTTATCGGTGAAGGAGGTATGCGTTTTATGTGTAACTTATGTGTCTTATTTCTCTGGATTTTGTTCTTTTAATCATTTCTATTGTCATGTTTATGCATGTGACTCTCATAGCTCGTCTTGATTCTAATTTGACATGTAGTGAAGTACTTAGACCACACATGCTCTTCATCAGCAACTTCAATCTCTAATCATGACAGCTGCAGCTAAATTTGATGGATTTGGTGAATTTCCTTGAAATGGGCCTGTGTATACCTAATCCAAAATTATTTGCAACAGGTAAAATTCATGAGTTTTTACCTGAGTTGATTTTTGATGGCTTTTTATTGCCACCTCTGTATTTTAAATCTAATTTAAGTTGCGAGTAATTTAAGAAAAATATAGTTTGCTTGGAATCTCTTAATTTACTTTGGTTGCTCTTAAACTAGATGCGAATTGCCGAATTGTGAAACATGGGAGCTACAATTTCATCCGGGAACTCGATTATGGTTTCAGAATCCAGGTATGATTCTATATCTGATTTGTTTTGGCTTATTTATATACTAGTTTATAACTCGGATAACTTTAATAAATATTTATTTTCTTAAAATGGTAAACCTAAATTTAAAAGAAATCAACATTAAGATAAAATTTAGAATTGATATACCTTGATTAATTATAAACTTTAGATTAATATTTTATTTGAATTGTTTTAGATTGGAAACCTAATTTATTTTTTAGCAAGAAAAATATAAATGTATTTAAAAATTTCAAAATAATAAATTGACAAATGGTAAAAAGAGATTTTAACATAGGTAATTATTTATTTATTTTTTTGATACTTATATAAAGATAAATTATTATAACAATAATAAATAATCAGTGAATCATATCAACTAATATTAATATAATATTTTAAAAAAAAGGTTTTGTTTTTTGTTTGTGGGTTATACCATAACAACAAAAAAAGGTAAAGAAAAGTCAAGCGTTTTTTTAATTTTATTGTTTATAATTACAATATTACGATAATGTGATTCATATTTATAATTAATTTTAAATCTAATTAAAGTAGTTGATTAAAGTTTATCATTAATTTTTGAATCCGTCCAACTTATCATCGACATAGGTTATTGTTACTTTTAATTTAGTTAAATTAACATTATCTTTGTTGGTTAAATTAATAAGGAGTTATTAATTGGATAATGTTAATACAAAAGAGTTTAATTAATATTGAATATAATTATAATTCTTAAAGGTTGTTTAAATTAATTTATCTTTGGAATTGAATTAATAAAGTTAGTTATTAATTTAGTTTGGCAATATTAAATAAAGGAAGTTATTTTTTATTGAGATAATTGATAAAGGTTTATTAATCGAACTAATTAAATAATAAAGTAGTTGTTAGTTTAATTTGATTGATTAATAAATGAATTTATTAATTATCAAATTATAAAGTCAACATATCGTTTTATTTAGATAATGGTATCTAGGATAGTCACGTTTTGGATTTTCCGAAAGGTTATAAATCGAAAGGATCCTGCCCCTCCCTTTCCGACTGTCCTGACAGGCCATTGTTTTAACAAAACGTTAGTTGTCTTTATAGTGACATTAATTCATAAAGCTACTTATTAAATAATTTGAATCACCGTTTAAAGTTGTTTAAATTTGTTATTGTTATGCATAGCCGAGCCAGTTAGCCCTTTGCGTTGTGATTTTATTTTATATGGTATTGGGAGGCTTGCGTGCCAATTATTATTCTTTTTTGAATGTAATTTTAAAATAGGTTTTTGTATTTTTAAATTTATTCGAAGACCGAAGATATCACGATGGATCACATGAGAAGCAAACAGAGTTGTTGAAGCCAGCGGGAGCTTAGTGGATTTTATTTATTTCTTATTGTAATTGTTATCTGTCCCTTAGGGTTGACCTTTGGTTCTCGAGTGCTCTTGAGAATCAAATTAGTTCTGGCAAGGCTAGTGCATTTTATTTGTTGTTTATTATCGAACTGCGTGGTTGGCCGATATTCATGCAATGGATAAACAACGTCAATAATTCGACTATTAAATAATTTCAAATGTTTTTGAAATAAAAAAAACTAGATATTTATAAAAGTTTAAAAGACTTTTAAAATCTCTTTCAAAATTTGACACGACACACATTCCATGTAGTGGCAGTCACGCTAACCGGTCGTCACAAGTAGGTTAAGCCTCTATTGGGTGCTTGTGACGCAATCTTCGAAGATGTGAGGTGAGCACTCCATTGGGTTCTTCATTCTCTCCTGAATTCTTTCGTAATTGAACTACATTTCATTATCATTCATTCATTTAGCTCAATCTCTTCATTCCTGAAATGAGTTCATGCCACAACGATCCCTATGGAAGAAAAATTTCTCAATATTTTTGGCTTGCAATAAAGCTAGGGTTTTGTTTGGGCAAGCTATTGATTCCATTATTGAACCAAACAATATTATTCCCTTAGTTCTATCTATCACTATAATTAATATTTATTTTTGAAAAACAATATTTATGAAAACTAACAATATTATTCTTGTATTATTTAAAATATTAAAATTTGTATGTTTTATTTTTGAGTTATTGTACATCTATAAAATTATTAAATGAGTAAATAAACATTCTACTTGTCGTTTTCAAAGATATGCTGCCACTTTATATTTTCTACTTTTGATATTTGTAAATTACCATTTTAAATTTTAAAACAAGCTTTCAATTTAACTTATTTCAAAATGTAACTTTAAATCTATTTAAAGAATGTATGAAAAAATTTCCCAATTAAACTTATATTTATATATACATTTATTATTATCATTTTCTATTATTATAATTTATTACACTTGATAGGATAATACTTTTAATTATCATGGTTAGAATAGATTCTTTTATAAATATTTAATCTCTCATATATATATATATATATATATATATATATATATATATATATATATATATATATATATATACACACACACATGTATGTATGTATATATGTATGTATAAATATAAAAAATGATAGGAATATACAAAATATTATTAGTTCCAACAATTATATTCATAAACCGTAATATTAATATTATAAAATTTTAGTCCATATCAAATACAACTTCAGAAAGTAGAGTCTTTTCCCAAAAGAAAAGAAAATCTAATTATTCTAAAAATAACTACTTTATAATATGCAAACAATTAGATGACACATTTATGTCTTTATGTGCTCAAGTTCTGTCACCTTACAGATTTAAACATTTCATCTAGAAAAACATAATGAAAACAATAACATTCAATCTTTCTTTTTTGTTACAAGGAATTAAACATCTTTAGTGCACACCTCTTCTTTAACAAAGCTAAAATACAAAATGTAGAGACATATGAAGAATACAACTCCCAGATGATAGAAGAATTATGCTCAATACGTTCATTTGAATCTTTAGTGAATGGATCAGCCACCATATCATTCGGGCTAATATCCACTCTTTCATGAACGAAAAGATATTTTGCATCCAAGTATAATTCTGCTCTAGTCGAACTGTTACTGTTCGAGAAACTTACTGCTGCAGAATTGTCACAAAAGATCTTAAGCGGTCTTGAGATGGAGCTTATGATCTTTAGTCCCTTAATGAGATTTCTTAGCAACATCCCATGACACTTGTGTTATACATCGCAACATATTCAGCCATCATAGTTGAAGTTGTGGTTATCTTTTGCTTATGGCTTTTCCATGAGATTGGCCCACCTGATAGCATAAAAATATATCCCGAAGTTGACATCCGGTCATCTTTGCTTGCTAAATCAGAGTCAAAATATCCGACCACTTCTAAATCATTATACCTCTCATAGGTCAGTTTATGCTTTTTAGTCCCTTGAAGATATCTAATCGTCTTTTTAGCGGCTTTTCAATGAGTCTCATTTGCTCCTTTCTACCTCAGTTCAATGTAATCCTTTTGAGATAATCCCAAGGTTTTTTTGACACAATCTCGATGAATTTCAATGCCTATAACTTAAGAGGCTTCACCTAGATCTTTCATGTCAAAATTTGGGAAAGTAAACGTTTCAATTCAAACAATAAATTCGGGTATTTACTTGCTAGTAAGATGTCATCAACATAAAGCACAAGCAAAATGAATTTGCTCCCACTCATTTTGAGGTATATACATGGATCTAGGGGTGTTCAATATTTGAGTTGGATTCGAAAAAACCGAAATCGAACCGAATTCAAATTTGATTTGTAAATTTCGAACTCGGTTTTTGGTTTTTGAATCGGTTTGGTTTGAACTCGAATTTTATTTTCGGTTTTCGAATCGCATTTCGAATTATTGTTTTTAATTCGAACCGAAATTCGAATTAGTTCCAATTTTGAATATGATTTCACATATTTAGAGGTTTAGCCTTTTACGTTTTTTTTATCGTTTCCAAACTTAATAACTTATGATTTCATTGTATTGCTCCATCACAGGCCGAGAATCAACCATTTTATAATTATTAAAATCACTAACAAGAAATTTCTTGCTAGATGCATCCTCGGCCATATACTTGGCCTCAAGTGTATTCCATAATTCTTTTGCAGATTCAACATTTTGATAAATATCGAAAAGAGAATTAGCCATACCGTTAAGAATATGTCCACGGCATATGTAGTCATCGTTGTCCCACTTGTTTCTCTTCCTTGAAACTTCCGGTGGTTCATCTTATCCTCCTTCGTATGGTCTTAGAGTGCTTAAAACGTACACAACTTTCAGAGTTGTCAACATGATGTGCATCTTCTTCTGCCATCAACGAAAGTCTTGGCCTTGAAACTTTTCCAGTTTAGCGAATTTCGAAGTCATATCTTTGATCGATTCCGCCATTGATGTAAGATTGTTGTTTACGATTGTTAGAAATCGGGAGGAAGAATTCGTGTAGAAATCAATGAAATAGGAATCACTTGGATAATCGAATGATCGTGAACGAGAATCACTTTCCGTAAACATCAATTCGACCCACACCAATTTATGGTTTCGGGATAATCCAACAAATGTTGATCAAGAATATGAATTTTGAAGAAGATTGTATGTGTTTGTTTAGAGAAAATGAACATAGAAAAACTCTCTTTTCTATGTATGTATATAACCATATGAAAACATGGTCATGTATATAACCATCAAATTAACCATCAATTTGTGGTTTTCCCGGAAATTAACCGCCAAAATTTGTTAAAACCATGACCATGGAATTAAAATAAACATGGTTATAGAATATATACATTGATGCGTAAGTGAACAGATCAGATTATTCCATGGCCATGGAAAATAAAACATGACCAGGGAAAATCTAACATATTACCATGTAAACTCAAAACATAAAATTCATGTCTATATACATCAACATTGATCAATCCCACAAAGGCCTTTGACTCCATTATAATTTAAGGGTCAAGATGAGGGTGTAGCTTATACAAGTGTGCACCCCGCACGTACAAACTTGTTCTAGCACAAACCGAAATCCTTTAGTTACATTAAAATCACTAACACCTTCTTCAAGTCACTAGAGTTTCAGGTATCCATGACTCTGATACCAACTGATGGGCAGAAACCTATCAATTTGGAACCAAAATAACCCAAAATCAAAATGAAACAGCAGCGTCCCTTAGAGATACAGAGAAATCACCACCCAAAGGTTTCGCCGGGCAGTTCCAACTCGGAATTCTCGATACAGTCACGCCACGGAATCCCGAGTCAGCTTCCAAGATCACCTCCTAATCCTGCCACAGACTACAATAGCAATGGAAAATAATGTCCGAGGAAAAGATATAAATTTTGTATAAAAATCAGAACCCCCTCTCATTCCTTCACTTCAATACATACGAGAGAAAGGGATACAACCACCCACGCAGCTACACTTTTGGGGAAAATAAAATAACTGCCTAAAAAAAGTTGAATAAATAAAAGAGTTAATTGCATCAATGGTCCTTTAACTATCCCCAAATTGCAGATATAGTCCTTTTTTCGAAAACGTTGCAAATTGGGTCCTTTATGTACCGAAAAGTTGTAATTTTGGTCCTTTCTAACAGAAACTGTTAAAAGTCTCCGTTAGGTCAAGGGCATTTTGGTCTTTTTAAGTATAAAGGACATTTTTTGCAATTTTTCTTGATTTCTATTATTTAAAAAATCAAATTTATTATTTATTATTATTTATTTATTTATTAATTATTATAATTAATATGTTCATATTGTTCATCAGAGCCTTCATGATTTCAATAAAACCTTTCTTTTTCCAGCCGCTTCCTCTACCAACTCCGACCACCGTCGCCGGCCAATGACTTTCATCTTCATTCAAGTTCCAAAAAACAGATATGAAAATGTTTACCCATTCTCATTTCCATTCAAACCTTGAACTCAAAACTAGAAAAATTGATATGGTCATCGACCTTGAAGATCTTCCTCTGATGCGATGAAAGTTCCGAATTAGCTTTATTGACACAGGCAAGAACAATGTGAGTCTTGGATCGGAGACCAATGGCCGCCGATCCTTGCTTGACTGCCTCCATAGCGTACTCTACCTGAAACAACCGCCCTGCCGGCGACCATGTCGTGACGTCGGTGTCGTACTGATTTCTAAACATCTTTAATGCGTTTGATTAATGAAAACTTTCGCCGGAAAAGTATTCGTCTCTCGGTGAGTGTGTGGATTTACATCACCCATGACACGAAGCTGCACACCGGGCGAAGTTATCCCAATAATCCGGATCTTAGCATTTACATCACCCATGACACGAAGCTCCACCCGATCATTAATCGAAGCATCTCTCACCAAATCAGCAGCATCCGCCTGCAAAAAGTTCACCCGATCCACCGCCACCGTCGTCTGTACGGTCTTGAGGTGACTTCCATTGATGGATTTTGCTCTATAATCTCTCTATAAATAACAATTAACCAGAATATACCACTTTGATACCCTATCTTAAATAATCAAAAGATGGGTTTTCCGATGCATATAAAGTGGGGAGGATGGTCGAAGGTAGGGGGTGGCCACTGACCAGCGCCGCCGCATGAACCACCGATGGTAACCACCAGCGAAGGAAGCAGGGGAGGTGGGGGTGCGACTGCTCTGGTCTGTCCTCTGTCCTGATTTCCTTTCCCAGCAGTTTCAAGAAGCAGAAGTTGGGGGAGGCCGTGTTTGACTTACCGATTTGGATCACAAGGATTTAAATCTCTAGGACCGAATTTGGATGGACCAGTTGGTTAGGGCTTAAGAGTAATAAAGCAAATAATAATAAAAAATTGCAAAAAGGTACTTTTTCCTTAAAAAGACCAAAATGCCCTTGATCTAACGGAGACTTTTAACGGTTTCTGTTAGAAAGGACCAAAATTGCAACTTTTCGGTACATAAAGGACCCAATTTGCAACGTTTTCGAAAAAAAGACGATAACTGCAATTTGGGGATAGTTAAAGGACCATCTATGCAATTAACTCTAAATAAAATTAAGGAATAAATAAAATAACATGAAAATAAAATTGACTGAAACGGAGCTCACGTGGGGAAAAACAAAATAAAATAAACTGCAACTAGGTAATGGGATTTGATTGAATCAAATTAACCCACCCATGACCCACTTGGCTTTGTTCTTGAAGCGAATCTGGATCGTCCAACGATTCATTAGGAGGTCTAGATATTACACAAACACACATTATACATACTTGTTACATTTTTTTTGAACAGCAGATGTTAGTGGTTAGTTGTTAGCACCATTGTTAGACACCTTGAGGGTGAGGATCAAACCCCACACCTCCACCTAAGGAGAAACGCCCTTGGTGAGGCTCGAACCCGAGACCTCAACCAAGAGGAACCACTCCCACCTTTGGTGGTGGCCACTTGATCTAAGTCAAGTGGTTACATACTTGTTACATGCTATGACTTGTGTGCGTACTTGTTGCTACTCTGTTTTATTCCTTAAACACGCCCATGGATTTCATACTAGTAGTGTACCACGCGCAAAGCGGCGGCGGCGACAAATATTTTACATGTACTTGACGTTTGTGTCATTGAATGGAATTCAAAGAAATTTAAAATTTTGGTTATTAATATGTTTGGTCATCAATTTGCCATATTTCTCTTAAATTGAAGGTTTGAGATGATGAGGAGAAGAAACTGTAAGTTGCAAAAGGCAAAAGCCTCAGGCTGAAAATGAGAGGTAATCTCGTTAAAAACATCTTTATCCCTTGATTTACAATTAGGGCTAAAGTCGTACAATAGCAGTGTACTTTTTAAGGTGTATCGATATAGTACGTGTACTTTTTATATTGTTAATATGATACCTTTACTTTTTATGACCGGTTATTTCGTCTAGCTTTGCGCAGTTGTGGGAGAATCGTCGGTACGAACTTGTTCACCGTTGGATCTATGTAAAATTTGAGGAGAAGCTTTGCAACATATAGTTCTTCGATCTGGACGGTGGAGATCGTAATTGAAGATTTCTATAGAGGTCTGTTGGTGTTTGAAGTTGGCTGTGCAGTGTGATTTCTCCTACCAGGTTATCACAAGGACGAGAGAGTGTATTTGATGCTTGAATTATGGAAATTTAAACATTAATAAAAAGAGAAAATTCACTCTTAACAGGTATAGCCAGTAACCGGTTACCAAATGTATCATATTGGTATGAAAAAATATAGTACACGTATCAAATTTGAACGATTCAGAAAGTACACGTGTAATATGAATAATTAAAATAGTACACGTATCATATCGATACATTTTAAAAAGTACACAACTATTCTATGACTTTAACCCTTACAATTATTAATGATAGCAACCAACTTTAAGTTAGAACAACTTGACAACTTAACATCCATACCTTTCAAAAATATCATAAATAACCCTTAGACTTGAAAAAGAATGATTAACTTTCTGTAATTGACAATTTTAGTCTTTCTAGGCAAATACTTATGTAAATATTGCATAAGACAATGAACTTTCAAATGGCGTCTGTTTTATATGAAACTTACACAACACATCAAAAACCTTCTAAAAAAACCATTTCTATAAAAATATTACACTTCTTACTGCTAATTTGCATTTTCACCGATTAAAGTGTCATTCTTTGCGTAAAATAGCAATAAACTTCCATTTGATGTCGGATTTCGACAAGTCTTTTTGTAACAAGTCTAAAATCCTTAGAAATGATCAAATATATAAACACATTTCATCATTCATTGATATTTCATACTTTTGGGCATTAAAGTACCGAAAGTTTGTTTAAAATAGCAATGAACTTTCATTTGATGTCGGATTTTGATGATTCTTTTTGCAACATATTCTAAATCTATTAAAAATATCAAACTTATATAAATATTTTATCATTTATTGCTATTTGTTGAATTGATACATTAAAATCTCATTTATTCATTATTTGACTTTTAAAAGTCAAATATAAGACTTTTGTTAACTTTATTAAATTTGACGACTTTATTTATGTATTTTAACAATATTTAAAGTTAAGAATTACCTGAAAATAGAGACTATTACACTTTGAGTCTCTTGGTAGTAACTCCAAACTATGAAATCACACAAATCAATAAGAAAATGAATCTATATATTGATTTTTGGTTTCGCTTTTCTTGATTTTTTTGTTCTGCAGCATTTTCATGAAAAGGTACAACTCCTCTAACCATGCACAACATATATTAAAAATCCAATAAAGCATAAACCAAACGACATCATAGGATGCGAATGCATATACTCTCTTGTCTTATCTTTGAGATCAAATCATCATATGTTTTGGTTTAGTTAGTTACTCCGTAAGAAAAGAACTCAATAGCCAATGTATACAAACAAAATCGAGGGTTCAAAGATGACATAGACAAGACTGCATTTAATTATTTTAAGCTTCCCAGAGCCATCATTACAAGTTTAATCTATTGAAAAACAAACATGGTAATATTAATCTTAACATTGCTGGTTACAATTGCTTGAAAAAATGAAATATACAAGAACGATCGCAAAGCAATGCCGCACCATTAACATCTCAATGCTAACTATCTATGATTCATACAAACATAAAAAGTTCTTTACAAAAAACTATACCAACGGAACATCATACACTACTCGATTCACAGGTCACCCCTTGAAGTATGGCCGTTAAAAAACGAGCTAGAGAAGGTTCCTCCACTGTTCGGGAAAAGCTAAGCAAGCATATGAGTCCAAGAACGAACCCCCAAGCATACCTATCGTCGCCTAGAGGGGTAGTTTCGTCTTTTGCAGGTATTTCTTCTCCACCTCTAAAAAATGTTGCAAATAGCCCCAAGCTAAACAAAGAACTCTGCCACTGAAACCGCCGACGACTGAAAGGAATGAAGTGGCAAAAGATAGCAAGGCAGCGGTGCTCCTACTAAACATGGCTTGAGCTACCCGACCTCCTTTGAGTCTTCCACATGGTAACAAGTTTAACGAAGTCACCAACATTCCTGTCTCAAATAAAAACAAAGCGAAATGCTATCTATTGTCACCATAACACCAAAAGTATATTACTAATATCGTTAATTTCTATCAAGTATATTGCTAGAATTCATATATAAAATTCGTTAATCGTCATCATTCGGCTAATCTAAGATTCAGGATGTTACGATATACCTCGTGTAATCTTCCCTTTCTGCATCTTCTAAATCCCAAAAAAAAAACTTCATCTTTTCAACATCATCCCGTAACTTTTCACATGCTTTAAACTTCTCGATTCGAGTCAATGATCGAATATTTGAAATTTCCATTGTGATCATTAACCGTTTCTTATCAAACTCCTCTTCTTGTTCTACTCCTTTACCCATCTTTGACATATTCTCAAGTCCCTCTCCAAGAAACTTAACTGCATCTTGAAATACTTCGATAAATGGATCCACTTGACTTTTCTTTTTCTTCCCTTTTGAAGTTACCTCTTGTGGCATACTTGAACGACTACGTGGAATTTCACTAGATTCAATATTATCATCAAACTCGTCATCTAATTGTTGCATTTCTTCTTCGTTGTTAGCGTCTTCTTCCATTTCCAAGAAATCTTGAGCTCCAATTTCGGTGGCCCCGGTCTTTTTCAAATACAACACACAAGCCTTCATGATGAGGAAATGGCTTGTTTTTTCATTTGGTGGCTCCTTTATGAACCTATTAAAATTAAATACCATAAGATACGACTTATGAACCTATTACATACCATAAAATAATATTAAAATTAAATTAATAAATTGTTATGTAAACTTTCTAAGAAATAAAAAAAAATGAACACCATAGAATGTACCTTAAGATACGACTCCCAAACTTCGGGTTCGGCAATCACGCAACACGCAACATCCACTAGTATTTGAGCCACTAATCATATCATGAACAATTTGTCAATCTTTCTTCATCACTTTAATTTTTGATTCTATATGTGGCTTACCTAATAAGCCAGAAGTTGGTAGTGCTTTGTTTAGCACTTACGCTGTCAGCTTTAAATGCACCTTCATTAGCCATATTCTTTAAAGCCTCAACAAGCTTTGTTTCTTCAATAGTGGTCCATAGTCGATATTGCCTTATTTGGCTCGCCATACCTATATTACCAGCCAACAAGATTCAAGTATTATTACAAACCAACATTTCAAACATCAATATTCAAAGAGTCAAATGTTATTACAAACCAACAATTCAAACATCAATATTTAAACCAAACAAGATTCAAATTTATTACAAACCAACAATTCAAGCATCAATATTTAAACGAAACAAGATTCTAGTATCATTAATGTGAATCACTCAATGTTTTAAACATAGATTGTGCTAAAAAAATCTTTAAATGACGTCCACTCATTGAAGTACCAATTGAATTGATATCATCTCCCTCTTCAAGTCCAACATCTCCGGTACCTTCGTCAAATTCCACTTCGTTGTCAATTGGATCTATAGGCAAATTTGTCAAATATATGTATGGAGGAGACAACAAGCCATAATAATCTTATTCTTTAGTTTAATAGAATAATACGAGTTGTCTTTTAAAATCCCCCATCTAGCCTTCAAGATCCAAAACACCTTTCAATAACATTCCTTGCAGATTAATGCTTCATATTAAAAAATTATTTGGCCGTCACAGGTTGGTGTCCATCACGCCCATCATTTAAATGACATATTTGACCTCTATAAGGAACTAAAAAGCCTTCTCCATTTGTGTATCCGACATCAACCAAATAATAACCTAATAATAATAAAGTATAGTAGTTAATACACTATCAAACTTGTTGAGAATTTAGTAGAAAAATGAGAGAGTTTTGTTGGAACTTTTATCGAGAAAATATGAAAATGAAATCCGACACAAACTAAATTAATCTAGCCCCTATTTATAGGCAACTGGACAAGAACAAGAAAGACAATGACAGCTAATTAACTATCAAATCTGACAGCAGCTAACTAACTACCAATTAAAGTCACATTTAACACATCAGCTAAGGACAACTAGATGTTGGAGCGTGCCTTCTCATCTTGTTGTGCATAATCTCATTCTTGCCATATCTGCTGGCTTCGGTCCACCCAAAGGGATCCAAATCCCAAATCCCATGCTGCTTCAAGAGAGCCCTCATCTTTATATGCCACAAGCTGAAGAAGTTATTCTTTCCCGTGAATTTATCAATATTGAGCATTTGTGGAGACATTCTTGAATTCTTGAACACGAGATCAGATCCTTTTCAAGGCTGGAAAATTATTTCCCAGGAATTTGATCGCAAGAAAGAAAACAAGAATCTCAAGAAACTTGACTAAAACCTTGTTGTAACAGACCTTTAATAACAGCGTCGTACCTCCGCCTTGAGCCAAACAACACCCGTCAACAAAACTCTCTCATTTTTCTGATTCAAGGACCCCACCTTGAATTTATGACCCACGTAATCTTTGTTCCCTGTTGTTTTCCAAAATCGATTTCAGAGAGAGAATCGACGGCAGGAATGAATCCCAAAGAAAGATTAAAACAAATTTTTAGAGAACGATCGCCTGAATCAAAATGATAGGAAACAATCAAGAAGGTCGATAGGATGAATGATCAGGAGCGTGAATGATTGCAACCTGTCTCTGATGCCAATTTGTTGAGAATTTAGAAGAAAAATGAGAGAGTTTTGTTGGAACTTTTATTGAGAAAATATGAAAATGAATTTGATACAAACTGAATTAATCCAGCCCCTATTTATAGGCTACAACTGGAATTACAAGAAAGAACAAGAAATACAATTACATCTAATTAACTACCAAATCTGACAACAGCTAACTAACTACCTATTAAAGTCACATTTAACAAAACTATTGTTATTAAATTATAGTTTTGGCATCTATTTACATACCCAGTCTTAGAACTTTCAATCCATCTGGCTTAAAAAGAGCATCTCGAAGATCTCTACTATCAGCTACCCTTCCCATCCTT
Organism: Centrapalus pauciflorus; assembly: GCA_020465985.1. Lineage (NCBI taxonomy): Eukaryota > Viridiplantae > Streptophyta > Magnoliopsida > Asterales > Asteraceae > Centrapalus > Centrapalus pauciflorus. The sequence goes on from JAANYP010001122.1 coordinate 311,372, forward strand.
AATACATAGATAAACAACATATTTTGGGAACACACCTCTCATACGTTTGTTGCAATTCCATACTTTATGTATGTTCCATCTAAAGCTCCTAGACAATTCTAAAATCAATAAAAACAAAATGGGTTATTAAAATAGATTGTGCTAAAGAATATAGATACTTCTTGATATAAAATCTTAAACAAATATGTATGTATATATCTTGAACCATTTCCATCTTGAATCGGTAGACTTTTTAGAAGCGGGTTCAAGTTTCTTAAGCAAATGCGAATGCAATCTTATTACCGCATTGCAAACTCGAGCGAAATGTCTACTAATGGTTTCTCCCGAACGATGAAAACGACATATTATAACATGATTCATAACGTTATGAGCGATAATGTGAAGAAAAATCGCAACTTGTTCATCAATACCAATATTCCTATTTGCTCGTAACCCTGCTAACGTTTCAAGCATGCCACATAATTTTGTAAAACACACACGACTAATTTGGATATGGCCATGGCGTCACTTTCATAAACAATCCTATGCAATATTGGGTACAGATCGACCTTTGACGAAGGGTTTCAAATTCTTGGTTTCTTTCTTCTCCTTTTGACTAACAACATCGAAATAGATAAAAGAAATACGACTACAACAACGGCGAGTACATAACATGATTCTAGCAAATTATTAACATCATCCTTTCTCTTTTCTTTACGTTTGTGTGTGGTTAAACTAAACCGCGCCATTTCTTGCAACAAAAATGGATGTAAACACATGAAATCAGTTTATTATCTATTAACAGCACATAACAAGTATAATTTCCATAAAATTTCAGAAAATTCATAATTTTTTATGTTAAAAATGAACACAGACATGTTAAACTTCCATTAAATTTCAGTAACATTCAGAAACTTCATACAAAGAAAAAGAATCGACATACAGAGAGACATATGATAAATTTATAGAGAGACAAAGATATTGAATTAACATTCAGAGACATGTTAAACTTCCATATAATTTCAATAACATTCAGGAAAACATACACAAACGAAAGAGATCGACGGAGAGATCGAAAAAGACATGTAAAGACCTGCAATTTGTTGTGGCCCTGCAAAGTTGTGGAGAAGAAGAAGAAGTGCAGCGACGGCTGTGGGAAGAAGATAACATACGGCTCTCTACAAAGATACAAGGAGCAGATAGGGTTTAAGGTGTTTGAGGGGTAATATTGTAATATTGTAAAGTTTGAAAATGCAACTTTAGTGGGATTTAAAAAGACAAGGGGGGTTCCGGGCTTTTAAGATACAAAGGGGAGTAGAATAAAAATGACGGGATTTAAAATCCGAGAACAACATGTGAACCAAATGCGGGATTAAAAATGAAAATCCTAAGAAATCATAAGAAATCCGTGAACCAAACACGCCTTTACTGTGTTTGTTATGCCTAGCCAATAAATGTGGGCAGCCAACATATTTTTAGTCTAGGTGGATTTTTATAAATTTTTATATAAAAAATTTTGTCTAGGTGGATGGAGATTAGTTATTTGTGACAAGTGTATTTATGGATGTGATAGTTAATTAGAAATGGTGAAATTTTTATGACATATGTTGGAGATGATCATTGTTATTCCTATTGTCTAGAGATTTTTGGTTTTAGTGGATGGAGATGGATCTTTCAATTTTAATTATAATATAGTGTTGTAAATTTAATTCAAATGGATGAATGTTATAGGTAAATTTAATTCAAATGGATGAATGTTGTAGATAAATTTAATTCAAATGGATGAATGTTGTAGGCTACTAGTATTTATATAATATTTACGTTGGTTTATATTTTTAGTGGATGGTTGTGCTTCTAGTGAGTATTTATTGTATGATGGCATGTTACGATGGATTTAAAAAGATGATGGCAATTATAGGTGTACCTTGGTGGTCGTTGTATTTTTATATTTGATGGAGATCGTTGATCCTCGTTGTGTGATTCTTCTACGTTGATGGTGGTTTTATTATTTTTTGTTATGGTGATGGGTTTTTTGATGGGTGGATATGTTCTGCTATTCAGAAGTACTTTGTACCTCAACAGAACTTAATCTGCTATTCAGAAGCTCAGCTTCAACAGATTTGAAAGAAAAACACAAAGTGTTCTTTGAAAGGGAATTCAAGGCACTTATTATAAGATCTCCATTACGATGGTAGATTCAAGAATACAAGCTAGATTAAATCACAAAACTATAAAAAAGAATTAAAATTCAACGTCAAAGAGTTAAAAATTTCAAAGAAATAATCGAAAGTCTAGAAAAAAGACTAGAGAAAGTAAAAACAAAACAAAAACATCATCCCATATACACTCAAGAAAAAGAAAAACCGTTAGAGTTCAAAATTAGAATATTAAAAATACATAAAAATTTAGAAGAACAAAGTATGAATTTTTACACTAAAAAATTAACGACGAGTACATGCTAATACAATGGATACAAAAATACAAAGTAAAAGCATTAAGCATTTAACATCATTATTAAAAAGAAAATATAAAGAAATAAATCGTTTGAGTAATGAAATAAAAATATTGGAAAATCTTGAAAAATCACAAAATTATAATCGGAAAGTAGAATATAAAATTAACTTATTAAAACATAGAAGAAACTTGGAATATGAACTAATTACTGTAATTTCAGGATATATCACAGAAAGAACATGTTAAAACCATGAGTGATGCTAGAATACAAATAAAAAATAACGAAAACATCAAAAGATTAAAAGGGTGTTATAAATAATTAAAGAGAATAAATAAAGAACTAAAAAGGCTTTATGCTGAAAAAGAAATAAAATCAACACATTATCAAAGTCTATTATCATCTATTAGTCATCTAAAATATTTACAAAAGAATAGATATAAACAAGTAAAAATAATTCCGTCAAAAATATAATTTACAACATGTTAAAAAATGAATTTTGAAATATATAATAATGAACAACTAGAACACATGATAAAAACCATGCAAGAAGACATATATAAAAATTTTAATATATTTAATAGGTTAAAAATCCCATCTAGATAACGATAGAAAACAAAAAATTCGAGAAATAAATAACATACTAATTATAAAAGACGTAAAAACAAATAAAAATATCAAGATAATAAACTAAAATTTGGCCCTTGAAAAAAAGGAAGAAATATATAAATGACTACTTTTTCAAGCATTAGACTTTTAAAAGTCAAAAAAAAGCTGCAAATCCATGAAGTATCAAAAACGAAATCATTAAAAGCTCTAAATGAGTAACCAAGTATCTAAAGACTCTTAACGAGCATTCAAGCATTAACAATAAAAAGTACTTAGCACCAAGTGCAAAAAATCTTACTAAGGTTTATTAAAGGTTGACAAACAGATTCAAGAATGGAAGCAGTCATCAAACAAATTCAGCATCAACTAAAGCAGAAAAAAGAACAGATCCAAGCACTCAACAAGCAAAAAGAAGCTCTTCTCAAGGAGGAAAGCGATCTAATAAAGTCCCTTGAAATAATAGCAGCAAGTACATCAATCCCGATCGAAGAAGATACCAAAACCGAAGTATCAACATCTGAAGCACCAACACAATCATCACCCATACCAAGTCTACCAGAAGATCTGCCATCATCAAAGAAAAAGTATTATGTTATCTTCAATGGACCACACAGAGGAATATACAAAGATTGGGGATTTGCAAATTCTCACATATCAGGCAAAAATGTAACTCATAAAAGTTACACGAGCCAAGATGAAGCACAAAGAGCTTTTGACGAATCCTACAAAACAATAGCAAAAGGAAACGTCGAGAGATCATCCAACATGACGATACTAAATACCCATCCCTTAGCAAGAATTAACCAAATAATAAAAATTGAAGATATAATGACAACTCAACAAAAACAAGAATTAAAAAAATCAAATATAACAAAGTTTGAAAGATATTGGGATAGTCTTGTGAATTATACACAATATCACTCTACTATGCAACTATACCCAATAAACAGAAAACCATTTGATAAAATGGTTTTACCAAAATCAATATTTCTTCCTAGAGCAGCACCACTAACAGCATGGGATTACTTTAATCATGGACTAATTGATACATTATATATCAACCCGAAGTTGAACGAGATAGAAGAATTCCCACAAAGAATAATATTAACAATAAAGAACTACAAAGAAAAAGTAGCAAAAGACAAAGAAATATTCCTGAAGGTCTACGGAAGCTATCCAATTATTGACTATAATCGTGAAGTAGTTGTCTCAGCAATATCTCTCATACAAATGGGAGCAAGCAATGAACAATACCCAACAATGGATGTACTAGAACCCATAACACCAAATATGGATCATTTGGTTAAAGCACTAGTCGGCGTCTATCTTGGGTCTTCCAGATTAGGCAACGGAAAGGATCAGAAAGCAAGAATTAGAATAAATTATTGTAGTCCAACAATAATGATTTATTCTAATTTTAGCGAAGAAATAAATGAACAAGGATTGAATATAATATCAAAATTTGAAGAACCATTCGAGAAGCTAACATGATTTCTCGAATCATTACCGGACGAATTCAAAGAAGCACTATGCAAGGAGATCTCGCACGCTCCAAGACATCAATGCAAGTTCTGCAAAGAGAAAATGTAAAAGACGTAAGCAATTACGTCATCAAAATGTGAGTGTCAGATGTTTTGACACGCGTCAATGGTCTTGTAAAATAAGTGTCGACATATAAGACACACGTCTGTAAATTTCTTTTTATTTTAGTATGTGTCATTAGGTCTAGTACTTGTCTGTTATTTTCTTTTTATTTTAGTATGTGTCGTTAGAGTTGGCACGTGTCGAGGGGAGGGAAGGTTATGTACACCTCCACCCACCACCATTGTATATAAATAGGGCCATTGGCCTCCATTAAATAATATGCCTTGAATTCCCTTTCAAAGAACACTTTGTGTTTTTCTCTCAAATCTGTTGAAGCTGAGCTTCTGAATAGCAGATTAAGTTCTGTTGAGGTACAGAGTACTTCTGAATAGCAGAACATATCCACCCATCAAAAAACCCATCACCATAACAAAAAATAATAAAACCACCATCAACGTAGAAGAATCACACAACGAGGATCAACGATCTCCATCAAATATAAAAATACAACGACCACCAAGGTACACCTATAATTGCCATCATCTTTTTAAATCCATCGTAACATGCCATCATACAATAAATACTCACTAGAAGCACAACCATCCACTAAAAATATAAACCAACGTAAATACTATATAAATACTAGTAGCCTACAACATTCATCCATTTGAATTAAATTTACAACACTATATTATAATTAAAATTGAAAGATCCATCTCCATCCACTAAAACCAAAAATCTCTAGACAATAGGAATAACAATGATCATCTCCAACATATGTCATAAAAATTTCACCATTTCTAATTAACTATCACATCCATAAATACACTTGTCACAAATAACTAATCTCCATCCACCTAGACAAAATTTTTTATATAAAATTTTATAAAAATCCACCTAGACTAAAAATATGAATAACGTGTGTGTGTTTGTGTGTCATATATATATATATATATATATATATATATATATATATATATATATATATATATAAAATGATGCCCAGTATATTTCATTAAGGAACCTACGACCATGTTCCACTGCCAAAAAGGACTAATTTATGATATGCAAATTAAAGTTGCATCATATCAGCATGATATATTTAATGGCCATCTAGTATGATAGTCAACTCGCAAGTAATGACACATTGATAAGTGTCATGCGGCCTCTATTGTCTAGACGGGAAGGTGTCTTCTGAAAAACTGAATTCTTTCTTTTCATTAAGGGTAAATAACCAAAAATAGTAATAAGTTTTGATAATTTTATCATTAATATGAACATTATTATTTTAATCATTTATAGTAACAACTTTTATTTTTCTATCAATAATAGTAATTGGTGACTTGCAAACCTATTTAGCATGTCACCAACTTTTCAGTTATAAAAAATAGTAACATATTTTCAGTTTTTTATCAACAATAGTAACATATCAAATTAAAACATAATTTTTTTATTTTATTAAGTTTTCTAATATTCCATAAACACCAAAATAAACAAAATTTGTAATCCGAATATTTACGGATAGATAATATTCGATTATTTATTCACAATTATATATAATATGAATGAAAAAAATACTATGAATCATTTCAATTTTCACTTTTTCCAACTAAAAAATTACGAACCATCATTTTCTTAGTTTTTACGAACAAAATAATACAAATCGTTACATTTTTTAGTTTCTTCCAATCTAAATGGGTTATAGTTTTTTTATTTAAAAACAAAAAATCAAAATGAGTCTCAATATTTTTCTTTCATAAAACTTTAATCCACAATGAGTCATGTAAAAACTAAAAAATGAATGGGTCACAATATTTTTTCATTCGTAGTACTTTTCTTTTGGAATAAAAAAATTACAAATTGTTTGGGTTTTTAATAAATTCCAATCGAAATTGATTACAAACCATTCAACTTTTAGTTTTCCCGAATGAAAATTTACGACCCAATCATGTTTTAGATTTTTTTTACAAAAAACTATAAATCATTTTGATTTTTTCATACAAAGTAATTGCAACTCATTTATTTTGTGTATTTAAAAACGATACATGACCACTTGCAAACACTTGTTAAACCAATTTTCATAATTTAGCAGCTTATAACACAATCAACTCATTTAAATTAGAGTTTTTTTTATCTTTCCAAGTTAAGGAACGCCCCAAGCAAAGCTCAAGATGAATTCCACAGCTCAATTCGATGCGTTACGGGTTTTTTCCTTCTATTTGCTCTTACAAACACACACAACACTTCTCAATTATTTTTGGAACGAATGAAAAGGAAGCAATGAGTTAAACGTGTTATACATATAAACATACTGTTTATGACGCGGGTTCGATACAGATACCCGACCCTGTTATCATTATTTCATAATTAATATAAATATTTCCTTTTAATTATGTGGTCTCATAATTATCAACAATCTGCTAGAATTATAACCCGGTGACATGTATACTCGACCCCGACACGTGTTCATTCCACTAATCGTCATGCCAATGCTCCAACACAATATTAATAATTTAATCAACCAATAAATAAAATCCACGTAATATTTCTCAAAGACGGGGTGTTACAATTTTTAACAACACAAAAAATTATGAATAATTATGGTTTGTAGTTTTTCTGCTTGAAAAATATTGCAACAAATTTTATTTTTAGTTTTTTACAACCCATTTAGATCGAAAAAACTAAAAAACTAAAATATTTCAATATTATTTTGTTGGGAAAAACTAAAAAGAGAATGATTCATACTTTTTTTATTTGGAAAAAGTGAAATTGAAATTATTCGTAGTATTTTTTTATTCATATTATATATAATTGTGAACAAATAATCAAATATTATCTGATCGTAAATAAATATTCAAAATATATATATTAAAATTTTATAAGGTTATGAAAAAATAAAAATTGTAAATAAATAAATTTAATGAAATTAAAAAAATAGTCACTAAAGATAGTAGTAATGTAATTAAATAAATTGAAACATAAATTGAGTATATTTTGGTGTTTATGAAATCTTAGAAAAACTTAAAAAATAAAATAAAAAGTTTGGTTTATTTCGACATGTTACTGTTATTGATAAAAATATAAAAAATTGTTACTATTTTTTATAGCTGAAAAATTGTTGATGATCTGCTAAACAAGTTTGCAGGTCATCAGTTACTATTATTGATAGAATAATAAAAAGTTATTACTATAAATGATAAAAAAAATAAATAATGTTACTATTAATGATAAAAATGTTAAAACTTGTTATTATTTTTGGTCATTTGTCCTATTTAGAGGGATTATAAAATATGAAAAAGTGGGGAATATACAAATTCTTTTCTTTTAATTTTTTTATCCAAAAATGACAAATTGACAATGAAATATTCTAAAATCCATATCCTATATGAGTTGTTTAAATTCGTCAAACCAAACGATACCTAAAAGTTAGTCAATTTGATATTCGCATTTGATTAAAACGTTTCTTTATTATATGATTTGTTATATTTTTTTTAAATTTTAAGTATTTTTTTATTTAGTGAAGTATCTATTTCTATTCATGTACTGTAATTTAGTAAAGATATCATTTTCATTTTTATAATTTTAATTTTAAAGGATTTTTTTGTTCATCTGTTGGTTGCTGACTAATGATGACGTTGAAATTGTCCTCCGAATGTATTTTCTTGATTTGCGCAATAAACCAACACTTGTTTAAGAAATGTTGCTGTCGTCTCTCTTTCATCTCAAACTCGGTTCAATCAGTGTTCTGTAGTTGCTAGGGTTTTAATGGTGGGGAGAAGGAAGCCTCTCGTGCTTTCTTCTACAAAATCCCTTCTCAATTCCGTACTCAATTCATCCAATAAAGATTTAATAAATGGAATTGACGGTGCTCAGATTGCCGATGGCCTTGCACCGACGATATTGCAGTTGCGTGCGGGTATTCTTGGATTGTCGGACGACAATTCTAGCGTATCATCCCAGAAGGTGACTCCCCTCGACGATGCTGCCTTGCTTGGACTCTCTACTTCACTTCTCAAAAGGCTCTCTATTACCTCTGGTTCGCTGGTAATCTGATATTTCTCTTATTCGTTCTTTATGAACCATTGAAGCAGAGTCTAGGAAGGACATGTGAATTTTAATCTCTAAATGGTCTCAGAGTGATAACATCATATAGCGAAGTTTTGTGTTGTCTTCTAGGTATAGCAGTTAGTGATATAGGAACCAAATATTGAGTTAGAATTTATAGATGAATGCCTTCCATGGCAGTTCATCTTTAGTTGTATGCCTATCAGTCAGTCAGTTTGTACACCGTTTAAATTCATCAGACTTTTAAGTTTTGAACTAACTTGTTATTTAAGCGTATATATAAAGTCCTAGCTTTTTAAGGGTTACTTCTGCAGTCATGAATTGGAGTCTCCTATTCACTTTTTGTATAATGTTTCATTTAGGTAATTGTAATTTTGTGAAATTTATTCTTTAACAGAATCTTCTCTTATTCATTCTTCCAAACCTTTGATAGTTTGAAACAGGATTGAGGGAAAATATGATAATTTGATCGATTTCAATGTTTTAAGGGTTGCAGAAGGAGCGTTATTGATTGTTTTGCATCATGTTTTTTAAGAGGGAAGTGTGTTTTGTTTGAGGTTTAGCAGTCAGTGATACGGAACCGTAGATTGATGAATGCTTTTCATGGTACTTTGGATTTAGTTGTACATACCAATTAGTTTGTACACTGTTCAAACAAGATCCTTCATCAGCTATGGGTTTTGAACTTGGATTTAAGTGTACTTTTTAAGTCACAGGTTCTTAAGAATTCTTTCTACGGTTATGAATTGGTGTCTCCTATTCACTTTTTTTTTAAATGTTTATATTAGGTGATTGTGAAAAATGTGGATTCCCAGATACGAAGAGTCAGCCAAGTTGTGGCTCTTGATCCTCCTAATGTTCATGATGTCTCATCTACCAATGCATCATTCTCATATGATTCTTCATATGTGATGCTTCTATTCCCTTCATATAGTTTCCCTATGGTTCATCATGTACCACTGGCTACGGAAGTTGCTTATGTGTCTCCACTTTTAGCATTCAATCTTGGTTTGCATACGTCATGCTTGAGATTGCTTCTTTGCCATGGAGAAGAGAAATTGGTTTCTCTGTTTAAAGTTAAAGAGGAGAATGAAAATAACAGGGAAACAAGGGAGGGCCTCTCTGTTCATCTAGATATTGAACCTTTGACCAATTCACCGAGGTATGCATCACATTTGAGGGTATCTTTTGTGAAGATACCAGAATGTGGTACCATTGGATCTCTTACAGGAAGTTCAACTATTGAAGCTGAAGATCGTCAAGAAAAGATTGACCTGGCCTTAAATGACTACTTCGCTATAGATAGATATCTTTCCAGAGGAGATGTTTTCAGTATATGCCTCAATTGGAATTGTAAATCAGCTATGTGCATCCCTTGTAACCGAAAAAAGCAAAATTCAAGTGATTCCAATCTGTACTTTAAGGTATATCAGTTTGCCGTTCATACTTTGTTGAGATGTTTGCTAATTTCTTTATCAAGTACCGTCGTCTTATGAATAAGCTTATTCATGTCCTTAGGTGGTTTCAGCAGAACCTTCAGATGAATCCATTCTTACAATCAATCGCACTCAGACAGCTCTTGTGCTTGCTGCAAGTGTTGCATCTGCCATTCCCCCAGATCTTTTACTTGCTGGGCAAAAAGGTTTTGCACCTGTACATCAAGACGCAATAATGACCTTGGCCTCCATAATTACACCGACTTTATGCCCATCAGCACTTTCATCAAAATTCAGGGTTGCTGTTCTATTGTTTGGTTTACCTGGTGCGTTTTGTTGTTGAATTTGTGAAAATATATTTGAGCATTATACAATGTGACAGCCTTGAGAACCTTAGCAAACCATTGATTGAGTTCATGTATCATAAGTATATTAGATTGGTCTTTGAACAAATAGTAGTTTTGGAGGTGGTTATAGGTCCAACAATGCTACATACAACCAGCATCCAAGTCAAACACTAAGCTCCTTATAAGGCTATGGTGTATGTATATGTCACTCTACACCAGGTACTTCACAAGCAAGCTTGCATGCTAACCCTCTACATTGGAAACAGCGCATTGCGTCTCTGTATTTCTTTTTGTTGTTTTGTGAGACGAGCATCCTTAATGAAATTTTTATGTTAGTGAGAATATTTGTTCATGAGTACTGAATCAATTTTGTCAACATAATGTTGTGCAGTTGATATGGTGCATAATGAACCTAATGTTTAAGTGAGTACATGTGAATGTAACTGTTGATTAACTGAAGGACAAAGCTGTCACACTGTTATATGCATGTTTATTTATACTGTGCAGGAATATTGTACTAAACTAGATTTGCAACTCCGATTGGAGGATAGAAAGAGGAAAGTTTAATACGAAGTATATCAGTACGAAAGATTTTTGTGCACAAGTTTATTATTTGTAAATAAAATAGCAAATATAGTTTGTTAAAGTTATGATCATGATTAATTTTATTGTTAGTTACTAAGAGTTATTGGGAGGGCATGAGTTCACTAGAGCACTAGTGGTATTGTATGATTTTCTCTTGTTAGAAGTTAGAACTTACTGAGAGTTGGCAGCCAGTGTGCAATTCTTAAAGACACTGACTATGTTATAAGGCTGACATTGCAGAGTGATGTCTACCTGTTCATTAAGGCCAATGCCAAAAACAACAAACCTGGTGCCTTCTATGTATATGATAATTATTGACATGCCCACTTTGTTTAATGATGATGTAATAAACCAGTCAGCATTTTTGCAGGGTGTGGGAAGAGGACTGTAGTGAAGCATGTTGCTTCTCAACTGGGGCTGCATGTGGTCGAATGTAATTGTCATGATTTAATGGCATCTTCGGAGAGGAAGACTTCTGCCATGTTAGCTCAAGCTTTCACTGCAGCTCGTAGGTACTTGCCTTCATTGTGATATGAACGTTGTCAACTTACTTGGTTTGTTATGCGTAAACAGCAACTAGATACAACACCATTCTGCATATAGTGTCACATAACAGATGGAAGTTATGGTAAAGGAAGTTCTGGTCATGCTTGAGGATGTTTCTGGGCACCTAACCTTCTTTGAGTGGTGGGAGTTTTTGTCCAAGAGCTTTTAATTTTTCACTTTGTCTGATATCACTTGACCTAAAGGTGTTTGATAGTAAAAATGATTATAATCTATTTTCAGAACAAAATATTACATCCCTTGTGTATTCTGCATATTCTGGCAAATTCTCTCAAGGGGTAACATTATTTTTTACTCATGAGATGCTTCATTTGGTACCTTTGATGCTGGCTACTCTTATATTTAACTCCTGCTTTCATCATCTCTTGGTAATAATGGAGACAGTACTGCAAACTTACAACCAACTTTTTGCGTTATCTGAGTAACAATGTGTGGAATAAAGAAGCAGGGCTGAACTATTGGATTATTGTCATTATATGTTATTCTGTTAATAATTCAGGTTTCATTCCAACATACTCATTGTATGGATATGAAGCTTTGTGTTTGATCCTCTTTAGTAATTTGTGCTCTAACGAGGGTGTGGTTTCATTGCAGATACTCACCAACTATTCTTCTTCTCCGCCACTTCGATGCTTGTAGCAATTTGAGCTCTGTCGACAGTTCTCCAAATGATCAAATTGGTGTGAGTTCTGAAGTTGCATCTGTCATTAGGGAATTCACGGAGCCACTTAGCCAAAATGAAGATCATTATGAAGATGAAGGAGAAGCAGAGGTTATTTTTTAAAGACAATGATTTTTGCCATTAGATTTTCTAATCATGAGTTGGTTACTTGAAAAATTCATTTTTACTGGCTGGGTACTCTATCAGATCATTCCGATATGATAATTTTTTATAGCACTAAATGGAAAGTGAGCCTTACATTTTATTTTTATGTTTGCTTTGTTTATTGACTTTCTAGGCTATAGAATTCAGGAAAACTTATAGTAGTACATGAGACAAAATGGAGGAAAAAGGCCATCCTTGAGGGAATGTACATGTGAAAAAGAAAAAGGACATTCAAAATATATAAGACACTAATTTTGTCTGTAATCAATTTAGATGTCATAGTTTTAATCCAGAACTTTATGTAATCCCTTTTCCCAGTAGAAGGATGTTGAATGTTTTTGATACGGGTGTATCCAAGGGTGATAACCATTTCAGCGTTAATCAAGAAAATGTCATGGTTTCGAATCAAGCCATGGTTATCTTACCTGCTATATCACACTTCGAGGAAGTATTTGGTAATCCTAGTTTTGACAAAGGATTTACATTGCTCCACAAGCTGGCCTAGGGTCTTTTTTATTCTTGTCAGCTTTCAATAACCAGATCACATGCACATGCAAAATATGTGTGTAATTGTAGTAGTTTTAGTAATCTATCTTACTTGGAGAATGAAGCCAAAAAGAGTTCAGCCACATACAAGTCTGATTTGTTTAAGAGTGTTAGCTATTTGTTGCTACCAGAAATGGAAAAGAGACAAAAAGGATGCTGAAAAGCTGTTACAAGTACAGATTGTGTCTTCTCTTGCTATCGAGTTGACTTTTTTTTTTTGTACCTTAAAGACATATCCTTCTATTTCAGCTTTTGTTTTATTTTGTTTAGAGTATTTCTATAGAAACTCTCTATATAATAGAGTTTCCAGCACTGTGATTCTTAGTTTTTTGGCTATATGAAATCGAATAGAGCAGCCACTGTTTTCCCTGAAATCTTCGTTTCCTTTAGAGGTCTTTGATCTTTGTGGATCGAAGTGTTCCCTTTCCCTTTAATCTTGGTGGTTTTCATTTCCTTTAGGGATTAAAGTAGTGGGTTCCTATCTTTTTTTTATTCAGTTTTGTGGGGTTTTGGACAGCAGGTCCTTGTTCTTAATTCTTATTCATTACTTTCAACTTATACTTTCTGTCCAGAAAGTTATAATCTGTCCAGCAGCTGAGTTCACATCACTTTCACCAACCTTATGCAGCATATCAACAGCAGTCACATGATTAATACTCATCCAGTGCTGCTCGTTGCGGCTGCTGATAATTCGGAAGGGTTGCCACCAACTATTAGGCGTTGCTTCAGCCATGAAATGAAGATGGGACCTTTGACCGAAGAACAAAGAGTTGAAATACTATCCCAGTCACTTCAACGTATTCCTGAATTGCTTCCAGATGTAAGCAAGAACATTCCTTTTCTCTGCTTCTGCTTCCATAGTTCTGACTTGATGTAGATATATTAATGCGAAACTTGTTGGCCTGATTATTGAATCTAATGGATCAGATAATACTCATTGCAGACTTCTTCAGAGGATCTTGTAAAAGATATGGTTGGACAGACATCTGGGTTCATGCCAAGGGATATACAGGCTTTAGTTGCCGATGCTAGTTCAACTTTGATTCCTATTAATGACATTAGCTTTGAAAAGGATGAATCCCAAAGTTTGGGTGACAGCAGTTCAAATGCATTGAAACCACCAAAGGATATTAGTCCGAACAATGTTGCACCCCAGCCTCTTGGCAAAGAGTTCATGGGCAAGGCTTTGGATCGATCAAAGAAAAGGAATGCCTCAGCTCTTGGGACTCCCAAGGTGTGTACTACGCCAGTTGTGTTACTTTATATGTTGGAAGATCAATGTTTATTTGTTGTTAAGAAGTTTTGGCTTCAGTGGATTAGTGGACTACTGCAGGCTACTAAGTGCCTTTTTTTTGGCTGTAGGTCCCCAATGTCAAATGGGAGGATGTTGGTGGGCTGGAAGATGTGAAAAAATCTATTCTGGATACTGTTCAGGTAAGGTTATGCAATATTTTTAGGGTGGTCCCTTAGCTTAGATATCTTTGAAAATGAAGTAGTGTTAAAAGTTCTTATATCTTTCGGCATAACTGTTGGGTTGTTTGTGATGCATCCACAGCTTCCCCTTCTGCATAAGGATTTGTTTTCATCTGGGCTACGTAAGCGATCTGGTGTTCTTCTTTACGGTCCTCCTGGTACCGGGAAAGTATGTTGTTGTCATGTAGATTTGTAATGATTCTCGGTACATTGTTTTGTGTCTCGGTTTTTTTTAAGAAATCCATGTCATATTGCTCAGTTGTGTGCTATACTCATTAAAGTTTATGACTTTCATAGACTTTGCTGGCCAAAGCTGTTGCAACTGAATGTTCTCTTAATTTCCTAAGTGTTAAAGGGCCTGAATTGATCAACATGTACATAGGAGAGTCGGAGAAGAATGTGCGAGACATATTTCAAAAGGTAAGTTCTTATCCAATACATCAAGTCTGAATTCTTCAGCAGTGTGCTAAAATTTTCCAAACATGAGAATAAGCTGTTTTGCAGGCCCGAGCAGCCCGTCCATGTGTCATCTTCTTTGATGAACTCGATTCTCTTGCTCCAGCAAGAGGTGCTTCAGGTGATTCTGGGGGTGTTATGGACCGTGTGGTTTCTCAGGTGATAGATTTGTATTCTGCATGTCTCATTGTCTATTTTCCCGCTAAATTCTTACTTAGCTTTTCTGTTATCAGATGCTTGCAGAAATTGATGGCCTAAATGATTCTTCCCAAGTATGTCACTTTATAACGATCATGGTCTTTGTTTATATAGTTTACTGCTTTTGTGTTCTGTTTAATGAAGTTTACCCTACCCACCTCCAATCTTTAGGACTTATTCATAATTGGAGCAAGCAACAGACCAGATCTCATAGATGCAGCACTTCTAAGGCCTGGTCGTTTTGATAAGCTACTTTATGTTGGAGTCAATGCAGACCCATCATATAGGGAGAGGTACATTTCTTCCAAACCAGGATTCTGGTTCACCCAGCTCATGGAGATAGCTATATTCAACATGTCACATAGTTAAGGAGCATGTCTGACTACTTGTTATAGAAATGGCAACATGGACAGGTTGGATAATGGGTTGAAAACTTGAAATGGGTTTTGTGTCAAAACATGTACTTAATATAGTGGCAGGTCAAAACTAGTCAAATCGGCTTAAATTGCCAACAGTTCCATTTCCATTTTTCTAAAAAACATATTAACTTGTCAAATAAAGAACTAATGTATCAAAATTTAAACTAGTCAGGTCAAACTTTTCCATTTTTCTAAAAAATATATCAAAACTTAACAAATATGTGTTATATCATTATGATCTGATTTTTTTTAATAAATAATTTAGGAGGGTTTAAGCATTGAAATACATTAGGCAACTTTTGAGCCCTGACAAGTTTTCTTTTTAGCTATTCTTTTCATTTGACCCATTGGAGATGAAATAAAATCCAAATTGACCCACTTTTAGGCAAATGGGTTGATATTGTTGCCTCTATTATCCACCATATATCTTTATTTCCTTTTAGAGAGATGTCTTGATTGATGAAATTTAGTAAGTAAGCAGCTTATACATCGATGCCTTCTCATGGATGCCTTCTAAGTAGCTTATACATTGATAACCACACAAACACAATAAAAGTTGAAAATTATTAGAGCAAGGTATTATATAGTTCAGTAACATAACTGCATATGAGGAGTTTTACTACATGATTAATGAATCGTGCAATAAATGTGATTTCATGGGGTTGAGAGAATATAGTTTATTTGTTCTAGTACTTAGCAATTTTCTATAACTTGTAGGGTTTTAAAAGCACTGACCCGGAAATTTAAGTTGCACGAAGACGTCTCTCTTTATTCGATAGCAAAGAAATGCCCCCCAAACTTTACTGGTGCAGACATGTATGCCTTGTGTGCGGATGCTTGGTTTCATGCTGCAAAGCGGAAGGTGAGACTATTAGGACATATAATATCAAGTTCAAACTGATTTTTTTTTCTCAAGTGTGTTCACTATATACAATAGGTGTTAGCCGCCGATGCAGATCCAATGTCCATGAAGGATGACATCAATTCTGTGGTGGTGGAATATGAAGATTTTATGACAGTAAGTTTGTTACTAATTTATCACTGATATAGACAAAAGGTATCAGCATGTTGAGTTGGAACATGGGTGATAAATAGTCCAAATACCTCTCGATAATGAAAATTATATCTTGTTAAATAACACAGGTGTTGTCAATTTAGGTTCCAAAATGGGTGGTTCAGGGGCTGGTAAAGTGTCTAAACAGTATCACATCAAACATGTAAATTTTCTAAGTGGATCAGAACGAGTTGGGTTTGTCCTTTTTTAGATTTTGTATATGAACAATATATGTTATGATTACAAAAACTACTTTCCGAATTGGTAATCCAACCTTATTGAATAAAGAAATTTAGAAGGTTATACGTTATCCTTCAGACAACTTTTATGTTTTAAACAACCCATCTGACATGTTTATTTTTATTTAAATAAATATTGTAGCTTTACATATCTAAACTGTTATCAATAACATACAGCCCAAACATGAACCAGACACTTCTATTAACAACATTCTATAGTAGTTGGTTACTACTTAGTAATAGGCAAAATGGAAATTCTCAAACAGGAAGTTGCTGCATTTCTTTAGACAGAGGGAGTAGTATGCCATTGTCCTTGGCTCCTTTGTATGCATTGTGATTTTAAAGATTTTTTATTAATTTTTCAGGTTTTGATAGATCTCTCTCCCTCACTCTCTCTAGCGGAACTCAAAAAATACGAGTTGCTGCGAGATCAATTTGAAGGAACTTCTTCAAAATGAGCATTTGCATCATTTGTGCAGGATACAAGCCTACATCTGCCCTTTTTGGAAATTGGAACTCACAACCTGATTACTTTTTCCAATCATCATGCTTTATTCTATTTTACAAAGACATCATTTTTCTTGTGTGTGTGCAAGAAAGGGCTCCTTTGTGAAAGCTATTGAATTTTTGATAGATTGTAGAAATGTAAATGTCTAAGAACTGTGAAAAGAAGAGCCTTAATTACATGTTTTTAAAGTTTTAAATTTGGATTTTGGATACCAAAAATGTATTAAACGTACATATATAAATATAGTTTCCAAAATAAGTTGTATTTTTTATGGCATTTTGGCATTTTCATAAGGTTTATTATGAAAAAAGGCCAACATGTTTTTACACGATTTTTGCGTTTTCGTCTCTCAAATGTTTTTTTTTTTTGGAAAGTCCTTAAATTGAATTTTTTTTTTTTTTTTTAGTTTTGTGAAATTTGACTATTATAGTTCGGTTATAATTGGTATATTGGATTTTTTAAAAGGGATAATTGCGTAAAAGACCTTTAAGTTGGACCATTTTTGTGATTAAAACCCCTAACCAATTTTTATTGCACAAAAAACTTCTAACCGGTAAAATCTTTTGAAATTAGGACTTGACCGGTTATAATAGGTTGTTATGCTTACATGGCACACACGTGGTGTCCACATGGCAAACCCGACTTACGTGGCGCCTACGTGGCACTACATGTATAATTCTTAAACTAAATTTTAAAAACCTTGAAATTGATGAATTTTTCGATTAAAACCCTTTACTATATTTTTCTCACCTCTAACCAAAAATAATATTTATATTTTCCCTTTTTCTCTACCTCCGGCAACTCCGATTACTCTATCTTCTTTTTATGTTCAGTGTTGCTTATTTTATGTATGTATGTTCGATTAACCTTTTTCGTTTAATCTTGAATTTTAACTTCAATTGTGCCGATGGAATCGATTTCATTTTGTGTTCACGAGTTGCATTTTTAGGTTCAACTTTATGTTCACTTTCATTTATTTATATTCCATTTTAGCATCTGAATATGATCAGACAGAGCAGTGAGATTCGTTAGCCTAGAGGGTGGAGGTTAAATTGGGGAACAAATTATTTGTTTGATAAATATCTATGTCATCAAACTGCAATCAGTGAAGACTCAATTTTAATTATCTTTGTTGGTTGGGGGTTTTTTATCAAATTAAAAATGATTTGGGGTTTTAATTGAAAAACTAAACAAGTTGGAGGTTTTTTACGCAAAAATCTTTTTAAAAGTTTTACACATCATCAAGTTGCAACCGGCTAAACCGGTTGCAAGTCAGATTTTTTGAAAAAAGCCCAAATTTACAAAGTTTTAACCAGTTGGAGGTTTTTTGTGCAATGAAAAATGGTTGGGGGTTTTAATCGCAAAAATGGTCCAACTTAGAGGTTTTTTGCGCAATTTCCCCTTTTTAAAATCTAAAAACCGGGTTCTAATAGTTAATTTTCACTAAGCCAAAAACAAATTTTTAACTTGACTTTTGGGGGAAAATAATAACATGAAGCGACTAAAACACAAAAAATATAAAAACATGTTTTTCATAATAAATCCTTTTCACAAAAGAGAAAGGATTGTTGTGTTTTTATAGTTTATGATGGTTACAAAATATTTTGAAACCTTATAATAAAAACATGACAATATTTTTGTAGTAAAATTTCTAATGGATAAAATAGAAGGAGAGAAACAACTAACAAACAAGGCAATAATGGTTTATTAGAAACTCGTTACTACCCACATGGCCACACACTGGTCTTCTTTATAGGCACGTGCAACCCAAGTTGTTTCTCATACTTATCCTATTGACATCATTCCAATTTGTATGGCTGTTCTTTTTCTTTTTTACTTTGTTTATGAAAAGCCTAGGTTTTGGAAGGTTAAAAATGATATGTGTGTGTATCGAGCTTCGTTGAAAAATCTTGATGCATTGAAGGGCTTCTAAGAATCAAATATGCATTAAGAATAATTTAGGAATGATAAATTTATTTAATATTAATTCATAACTAATTATATTTAGTAATCACTGTATCATGAGTAATTAATTTAAGAAATAAAATCTCTGAACTACCATCTCATTAATTCTCCCTCTTTCTCTCTCCCTCTGTCTTTCTCACTTGGTCGGCCGACCACCAACCCCCTTTCTCTCTCGGCTTTGGCTCCGGACACTCTTTCCCTGTTCTCTTTCTCTTTGGCTAAATGATGATGATGCAACATTACGACGTTCGAAAAACAACACGGGTAACCAAAGATTCTGACCAACAATGATTCTGGTTGGTCATCTCTCTCTCCCTCTCCGCCCTTTCTCTGTCTGTCTCTGTCCCTCTCTCCACCTATATCTCTTTCTTTCTCTTTGCGGCCGACAATGATCTCCATCGTTGACGAATCTAATTTACGTAACTAGATTAACATTATTTAGCTTATTAATGTAACTTTTATTCAAAAGTTTAAGCAATGTTCTTTAGAATTATTAATAAAAGTTATGTTAATAGTTAATTATGTTAATTGTTTAAAGTTAAGGTTAATGATTGCAAATTGTAATTTGGCCAAAATGATTATATTAAAACACGTATCACCATCAATTGATTATTAATTGATAATCATTTGTAAACTCTCCAAACACACACTTAACATTTCTCCATATTCTCTCTAAATTCGCAAGAAATTGATGAAGAATTGTTTTTGAATCCTTGGAAATTCATCAAATTTTCATCAAGCAACAACAATCTATAAGAATCAAAGGTAAATTCAAGCTTGAAAACATCGATGTGTGAGTGTGTGTGTGAGTTACGGCCTGGACAAAAGTCCAATAGCCATTTTCACATATAGATTTCAAGAAAAACTTCGAATTGAAGCTTGTCACACTCATCACGTTTCATGTAACATCCTCGGATTTATTTTACTGTATTTTGGTTAATTAAGTGGAAAATATATGTTTAAGTTAAAATTAAGCAATTATTATGTATTTGGGTTATTTAGAAGTTTGTTGCTATTTTTAAGAAAATTGAACTCAGAATCATTGTTATGGAATATTAAGGAATTAAAAAGTTATTTATGAAAATTCTAAGATTAAATCAGTATTTTATGGAACCAGTTAGTTCGAGTGGTGAAATGTGCAAAAATGACGAAAGTTGTATATAAAGGGCAATAGGCTTCATTTTTCTATTTTACACTATCTCACTACTTTATCTCTCTAGAAGTTCTCTCTACATCTCTCTAAGTTATCTCACAAACCGACCGTCAGATTTTTGAGAATTATACGTCAACGGAAAGGTATCGAGGAGTACAACAACAATCTACAATCGGATTTCTGATTTCATACGAATTAAGGTAAGAATCGATCCTTTTAAGTTTATAGTTTCGGTTTTGAAGTAAATTAGAATTCGAATCTGTCATTTTATGTAAATTGGAGCTTGTTTTGCTTGAAATACTGCAAGATTATGATAGTATATGCATTATAGAATCGAATCTAGGTATCATACATGATATATGCATGATTTTTGACTTAGAAATGAAGGATTTAAGCTGAAATGATGAACAGACTCGAATATGTCAAGAACAGAGTCGAAATGCAAGAACAAACTCGAGTTTGGTACTAGATTCGAGTGTGTTTTCGAGTGTAACATTAGATTCAAAGGGGGGGGGGGTTCGAATCTACCCCTAGATTCGAATGGAGGGTTCGAATCTATGCCCAGAATCGAATGGGGTTTGAAACTAATGCATGAGGTTCGAATCTATCACCTAAACTCGAATGGAAGTTGAATTTGTGGTATGGGGTTCGGATCTAACCCTAGATTCGAAGGTGAGTTCGAATCTGACCCTAAGGGTTCGAATCTGATGCATATGATTCGAATCTGATGCATGGTTTCGAATCTAACCCATTAAATTCGAGTTTAATGCCTAAAATTGAGAATACTACTCTCTAAACTCAAGTATTTTGAATGAAACTCATAAATAACACATAAAATGGCAAGAATTATTCAAAGGACAAGTTATGAACTTGAGATGGGTTCAACTTAATTGTAATATGGATTTGGACATAGACCGAAAGGGGAGAATATATTGCAAAACTTACAAAACATGGTTTTATGGATTTAAATGATTATTGACACGAGGTATTGTTGTAATTAACTTAACAGGTCCCTTGTGGTGTTGTTTAACCCACAGTGGGGTACTTGGAGGATCCGGTTGAAAGCCCGAAGAGAAATAATATCGGTTAAAAGATAAATTACGCACCCACTGTGAGTACAGTAGATTTCGCATGTTTATATTTGTTTTATGAAAGCTTTGCCTGCTGAGACCTGTTGTTTCATTGATTGTTTGGAATTCTACTAACTTGCGTAGATTTAGATGCACATTCTTACTTGTTGCATGTTCTTTCGGTTGTTGTGCATCTAGTGATGGACCGGTGGGTCGCATCGATTACTCTGATGTTACTGCGCTATATGACGCTGGAGCTGATCCCTCCAGGTCCGGTAGGCAGTATGTCATCCCCGATCGTACGTTTGTCTCAGATGGTATGTGTAAATGCCGAGTTTGGGGCTCGAAGGGGCTGCGGCTCTGGTCCGTACTTGGTGTACGAAGAGAGTATACGACGTTTGTCGTCGGGATTACTCTTGGGCTTCATAAAGACTTATAAAATGCGTAATCTATGTATTCACTAAGCATTCGCTTACGTTTTAGTTGATGTATTTTTTACAGGCAAAGGAAAATCTACTGCTGGACCTTAGGTCGTTTGGAAGATTTGGGAGACTCGGCACTATTTAATCGGTAATCGTGATTTGGACAATGTTGTAATATATTCTGGATGATTGTAATAAATGTATGGGTGTGTAGACTTAGACTTGGTACCTTATAGCACCGTAGGGTGTTTAACACTTGTTGCACTACTTTATTTATGTTTTTAATGCTTCCGCACTTAATTTAGGTTATCAGATCATTATGTTATTGTATGTTGGTGATTAATCCTGGGTGTATTGTAATTGGTGGTTGTTGTGGCAAGGGTGTCACATTTCACCAAAAAGAGATAAATATCCTTTATTACTTTTAAGATAAAAAACCATAAATACAATGCATTATTTTTAAGATTTATAAACATTAATAAATAATTAAACTTATCTAGTCTTTAATATTATATATTTTAAATTTAAATTTACGTATATTTTATGTAACCAATTAGTTATTTAAAATTATTCACGTAGGTAAATATATAACATTAGTTTATAAACTCATGTATAACATGAGTATACATTTAAAAATTTAATTTCATTAATTTTGTAGGATAATTTTTAAATATATTTTATCAAATTTATAATATCTATTATATAATACAATAAATATAAATATAAATATATGTAACATCCCGTTTTCAGAGTTATTGCGTGGAATTATTTTAGTGGATAATTAATATATTATTATTGCGTGGGTCCAATGAGAACCCGATTAGTTGATATATACGTGTCGGGTTTGCGAGTCGCGTGTCGCCGGGTTGAGATATTTGTGGATTAATTGTGTGTATGAGTTCGTGGATTTAATTGAGTTAAGTGGAGTTTAATTGTGAAAAATGGGTATCGGGTTCGGGTGAGTGGGTCGGAACCCGTCAAAAATGAAAAACGTATATACACGTTTCCTTTATCCTTTCCTTTTCCTTCTTTTGGCAAAATTTGAGAAATAGAGTGTGTTGTGTGTGTGCAAAGTGAAGCAACAGCAGGGAGAAGAATATTAATCGAGATTTGGGAGCTGAAATCGAATCTTCATCTTTTTGCTTGAAGTTCTTGAGTTTTGAGGTAAGAAAATCATGGGTTTGGTTGCTAAAATTCGAGATGTATGTGTGTGTTATTGAGAGTTTTGGTTTCTGAAATTGTATGGGTTATATATATATATTTGAGTTTTGTGTATTTAAGTACTGAAAATCGGGTTTTAGAGGAGTTTGATATCTCCTGGTCACCCATGGCGTCGAGCAAGGGAAGAAGAAGACTGCGCGAGCGCGGCCGTGATGGGCGCGGCCGAGACCCCCCCTGGGCGCGGTCCGCGATCGGGGTGAGGGTAGTCGGGTCGGTTTCGGAGCTTCGGGAATCTGTGGGAGTGTGCTATGGGTCATATATGGTTGTGATAATTGTGTTTGGGTTCTGATGGTGTTCGGTTGGGTTTGTAATAATCTGTAGGAATCTGTGTTAATTACAGGTTCGAGCCGACCGCATTCTGAGCAGCGATAGAGTTCGGGTTTCGATTGCTTTCGGGTATCGGTGAGTATTCGAGTTCTTTTACAAATCGCGCGTAGTCTTTTACGAGTCAGTTATGTGATGTGATATGTGTATATGAGGCAGAGATTTGGCGCAGGTATGAGTTTCTCCACCCTATACGTGTTATATGTGTTTGAGTTGCAGGTGTCCGCGATATGTGATCGCGCAGGCTGACTGTCCCTAACCAGTCACGAGATATGAGGCTGTATATATACGGCAGTGATATTGCCAGGTCGCTCCTGTGCCTATTGAGTAGCTAACCGCTGCTGTGTGCGGCCTGTTAGCTGGGGAACGTGGTCCCCTTTGAGCAGAGATATGTGTTGTGCATCGAGTTGCACCTACGTGTTGAGATATTATTGTGTTGTGCATCGAGTTGCACCTATGTGTTGACATATTACTGTGCTGTGCATGTTATATGTGTTATCGTGCAGAGTCTAACCCTCGAGTACTCACGAGCTTCCGAGCTTACGTATTCGAGTCTTCCGTGTTCAGGGTATCAGGAAAGAGATTGGTAGTCGGGTTTGCTGAACAGGGAATTGCGGATAATCGAGGACGGTGTATCTGCCTCGCTAGGGATTATGTTAGTGTTGGCTGTGTTAGCATCTTTTGGGGATGTTGTAATCTAGTGGATTATGAGTTAATGACAATTATGTGAAAGTTTAAATTGTCAGTGATTTCGAGTTATCCTATGACATGTGTTTAAATAGAGTATTGAGATGTTGCCACCTGTGTATTGAGTTGATGTGGCATTTATGTGCTCGGGGAGGGTGTTACATTGATGGTATCAGAGCTTGTGGTTTCAGTATTGAGTATCAGTGGATGCTTGAGCTTAGACCGTGTTCAGATCCTTGGGGAGTATTCTGATGTCAGATGTTAGAGGATTTAATTAACCTAGCTTAGTGTATAACGCTGGGTGATTTATATGTGGTTCTCAATTGTTTCGGTTTGTGCAGATTATTATGGCAGATCAGGGTGAGGGATCCGGTACGGGTAAGCCAGTGGGCGACGAGTACATCCGCAGATCAGAGCTGTTTGAGGTCTTGACAGAATTTTACAGACAACAGCGTGAGCAGGGTCAGAGTTTGGGTCCGAGTCCGGGGCCGGCTGTTCAGCCGACAGTGAAAGAGTCAGAGATTGGTGCTTCATCTTCTACGCGGGGGGGTGGGTCCTTTAAGGGCTTTATGACGGGAAATCCACCCCAGTACAGAGGTGAGGGTGAGCCAGGGGTAGCTATGGCATGGGAGCGAGAAGTAGAGGCAGCCTTCAGAGCTGCGCATGTGGAGCCGAGAGATATGGTCGGTTATGCGACCTATCTGTTGAGGGGAGGGGCGTCTCAGTGGTGGCAGTCTATAGAGTCAGTGATGACATCTTCTGCGGCATCTGCGATGACGTGGGATCAGTTCAGGGTTGTGTTCGAGCTGCAGTACATCCCGAGAGACGAGAGGCAAGAGATGGAGCGGCGATTCCTTCTCCTACAGCAGGGCGAGATGACGGTGCAGCAGTACGTGGACCGGTTCAATGAGTACTTCCAGTTTGCGACTCACCACATCGCCACCGAACAGCGAAAGATCGATGCGTTCATTGAGGGATTGCGAGCAGATATCAAAGAGTTCGTTGGGATGCACGAGACTCCTACCTTCGCCAGAGCATTAGAGATGGCCCGCATCAGAGAGCGGGAGATAGCCAAGCAGAATGAGGATCCATCTTTTCAGCATCGGCGTGCAAGGACTCCTGAGCGGTCCTCGAGAGACCGGAGGCATTCCAGAGAGCGACGTTCGGGTCAGAGTTGGAGAGATAGACGAGACAGAGATAGAGACAGAGACAGAGACAGGGAGCAGAGGTCGAGTGGACCGGGGCGTTGCCAGAGATCAGATCGTCAGAGTCAAAGGCGGAGTTCGAGATATACAGGGCAGAGCCAAAGTGGTGTAGGGCAGAGGCCTCGAGATGGGGGCGATAGAGGAGACAGTTCGGTTGGAGATCGGGGGTGCCCGATATGTCACCGTCGTCATAGTGGGTCGTGTGTGCTCAGGTGTTATCGATGCGGACAGCGTGGGCATGCTGCCGCCGTGTGTACTGCTCCAGAGCCCTTGTGCTTTCGTTGTGGGAGGCCGGGACATAGAGTGCGAGACTGTCCAGAGTTGAGATCAGCGGTGCGGGGTACGAGTTCTAGCGGGGCCAGAGCAGAGCCGTCGACATCCGGTCGTCATGATTCTAGGGCGTGGAGTCGGGTATTTCAGGCGACTGCAGAGGCAGCTCGAGATGATGCTGATATGGTTTCGGGTACGTCTTTCTGAGCTTGCTTTGAGCGTGTGTCAGTTGTGAGGCGAGTTATGGGTCTGTGTCTGTGATCAGTGTGTGTGTTCTGTTGTGTGTGACTGCTTCATCGTGTCTGTGATTATGTGGCTCAGTGATAGAGATGTGGAAGGGTTGTGTATGAGTTATATGGGATTGTTATATCTGGGTATGTGTGTGAGAGTGGGATATTCTGTGATATGATGGGTTATTAGAGTTCTGGGGTTGGGCATTGTGTCATATTAGTGGATCAATTTATATAAATATTTATTGCGAATGTGTTCGTGATTGTGGGATTCAGTGACAGAGAGGCGGGATTGTATGTATGGACTGATTGGGGTCGTTATGCTTGGGGTGTATATGTGGAGTCAATGTGTTAGATTCGGGTTTATTGTGATCTGAGCTTTTGAATTCAGAATTGTGCTATGTTAGTGGATTAATCTTGTGGAGCTATGTGAGCCGTGTGAGTATTATTGCGAATTTTTGTGATGTGTTAGTGGATTGATCCTTCTGATAGCGGATTATCGTGTTGATAGTGGATTTAAATTCTTGTGTGTGCTATCCCTACCTGTGATATTGTGCTTTGCGAGATGCATTTATCTGTTGTGGTGAAAAGAGTTGAGAATTTTGTTGTGATAGTGGATTAATCTATTGAGAGTGGATTTAATCCCTTTATGAGTTTAACCTTGTTTATGAGCTTGCGTTTAGTGATTCGATGGAGATGTCTTTATGTGTTGCTGTGAGTGGATTTGAAGATCTGCTATGTTAGTGAATGATATGTACAGAGCTATGCGAATATGTGATGAGAAAGAGCAAAGATTGATGGATTGAGATCATGTGCGGACCGAGTGGCTTATGAGGTGACGCCATGAGAAGACCTTATGAATAGAGGATACATCGTTACAGGTATGCGATTTAGAGGATTTAATTGAGCTATTAAGTGGATTGACTAACTGTGAAGCGAAGATGATGTATCAGTGATGATTGTGTATTCAGAGTTCAAATGCGAATTTGACAGAGTTGTTGAGAATTATATCGAGATTATGAGTCAACATTTCGAGGATTTAATATAAGAGATGCGTGATTGCGAATGAGTTTGCGAGAGATTCCGGGGACGGAATCTTTTTAAGAGGGGAGGATTTGTAACATCCCGTTTTCAGAGTTATTGCGTGGAATTATTTTAGTGGATAATTAATATATTATTATTGCGTGGGTCCAATGAGAACCCGATTAGTGGATATATACGTGTCGGGTTTGCGAGTCGCGTGTCGCGTGTCGCCGGGTTGAGATATTTGTGGATTAATTGTGTCTATGAGTTCGTGGATTTAATTGAGTTAAGTGGAGTTTAATTGTGAAAAATGGGTATCGGGTTCGGGTGAGTGGGTCGGAACCCGTCAAAAATGAAAAACGTATATACACGTTTCCTTTATCCTTTCCTTTTCCTTCTTTTGGCAAAATTTGAGAAATAGAGTGTGTTGTGTGTGTGCAAAGTGAAGCAACAGCAGGGAGAAGAATATTAATCGAGATTTGGGAGCTGAAATCGAATCTTCATCTTTTTGCTTGAAGTTCTTGAGTTTTGAGGTAAGAAAATCATGGGTTTGGTTGCTAAAATTCGAGATGTATGTGTGTGTTATTGAGAGTTTTGGTTTCTGGAATTGTATGGGTTATATATATATTTGAGTTTTGTGTATTTAAGTACTGAAAATCGGGTTTTAGAGGAGTTTGATATCTCCTGGTCACCCATGGCGTCGAGCAAGGGAAGAAGAAGACTGCGCGAGCGCGGCCGTGATGGGCGCGGCCGAGACCCCCCCTGGGCGCGGTCCGCGATCGGGGTGAGGGTAGTCGGGTCGGTTTCGGAGCTTCGGGAATCTGTGGGAGTGTGCTATGGGTCATATATGGTTGTGATAATTGTGTTTGGGTTCTGATGGTGTTCGGTTGGGTTTGTAATAATCTGTAGGAATCTGTGTTAATTACAGGTTCGAGCCGACCGCATTCTGAGCAGCGATAGAGTTCGGGTTTCGATTGCTTTCGGGTATCGGTGAGTATTCGAGTTCTTTCACAAATCGCGCGTAGTCTTTTACGAGTCAGTTATGTGATGTGATATGTGTATATGAGGCAGAGATTTGGCGCAGGTATGAGTTTCTCCACCCTATACGTGTTATATGTGTTTGAGTTGCAGGTGTCCGCGATATGTGATCGCGCAGGCTGACTGTCCCTAACCAGTCACGAGATATGAGGCTGTATATATACGGCAGTGATATTGCCAGGTCGCTCCTGTGCCTATTGAGTAGCTAACCGCTGCTGTGTGCGGCCTGTTAGCTGGGGAACGTGGTCCCCTTTGAGCAGAGATATGTGTTGTGCATCGAGTTGCACCTACGTGTTGAGATATTATTGTGTTGTGCATCGAGTTGCACCTATGTGTTGACATATTACTGTGCTGTGCATGTTATATGTGTTATCGTGCAGAGTCTAACCCTCGAGTACTCACGAGCTTCCGAGCTTACGTATTCGAGTCTTCCGTGTTCAGGGTATCAGGAAAGAGATTGGTAGCCGGGTTTGCTGAACAGGGAATTGCGGATAATCGAGGACGGTGTATCTGCCTTGCTAGGGATTATGTTAGTGTTTGCTGTGTTAGCATCTTTTGGGGATGTTGTAATCTAGTGGATTATGAGTTAATGACAATTATGTGAAAGTTTAAATTGTCAGTGATTTCGAGTTATCCTATGACATGTGTTTAAATAGAGTATTGAGATGTTGGCACCTGTGTATTGAGTTGATGTGGCATTTATGTGCTCGGGGAGGGTGTTACAATATATAAAAAGAAAAGTTATCATTTAAATTCAAATTTGAGTTTTATATTAGATAAGATTTGGATTTGATTAGATATTATTTAAATTATTTATTATTAATAGATTGAGAAAAAAAAAATTTAAAAGCAAATTAATAGGAAATTGTTTGGTACACGTGACAATCTCATGTTAAGCCAATTGGCGCTCTATCTAGATGTCATGTGGCATCTAGTTACTCATATAATAGAATAGATAGATGCGAGAAATTTAAATGGAAAAGGTAGTAATTGGAATATTTAAATAAGAAAAAGTGTTATGACATGATGCAGTAAAGCCACGTCAGCACAAAGTTCTTGACCGATAACTGTTGAGTCCAAAGATGTTGTTGCTTAATGCCTCTTATCCACGGAGAGCTCCAACCACTCCACTAGACCACCACATCCAGATTTTAGTTCTAAGTACTTCTAACAATTTTCTATAAATGGTAAATTTATAAAAATAAAACATATAATTTTCTTTTAAAATTTATAGTTCATATATTTTTAATATGAGCCTAAATGTACGTTGTCTTTTTTTTTTTTCTAATGCTTTTATATATTATAACAAATAAAATGTTACATTTGATGAAGAAACAATGCTACATCCAACAAAAAATTATAAAAATAATCCCGTTCTTCCAAACTATTACCACTTTAAAAACAAACTTTAAATAAATTATAAAGCACGAGTTAATTGTTGTGGAGTCATACTAAATATTTTTTCATATTAAACAATTTAAAAAAATATTTTAGATATCATGTGTAACACACTGTATAACACGTTAAAATATCATGTAAATAACATAGCAAGTAACATCATATAATAACATTACTACTTCAATTATAATATACAAAACCCTTATAAATTAAAAAAAATAATAATTTACGCAATACAATTGTCCACAAAAGATCTCATGATGTCTATTAGGAATTTGTGCAGGTTTTTAAAAAAACACAAACTTTTCAACATAACGGAAGAATAAAACAAATTCCACAAAGAATCACGTCAAATAAACATAAAGATTAGCAAGAGAAAACTTAAAGGAATGTAGCTTGAATGTAGATTACAAAAGGTATTCTATATGCACACACCCTCTTTGCTAATCACACACTCATTTCTTAATGTGAGAGGAGATTAACTTTTAAGCATTGGGTCTCACGTCATTAACAAAAATCATGTGAGTAAGGGGGTGTGTGATTAGTGAAAAATAAGGAGAGGATGGTGTACATATAGCAATGCCCTTACAAAAACATTCAAACGAAAAGTTTTCAATATTTATCGGTGATAACACAATCGAGTTTTGCTAAATATGCAATCAAAGAACATGAAAAACGAATGATGAACACACAAGTTGTGTGTGTGTTTCATCTGAAGGTAGTGTACAAGGAGGGGGGATTTTTCGATTAAATAAACCAAAAGTTCAATTTAATAATTAACTCTTAATTATTATCTAAAAATTCTAGTAATTATCTTTTTTATTATTTATGCACATAGTTATTCTTTGAGTAATCACTAATAATTAAATGAATATTGCATAAATAAAAATGCATCCTTTGATCATCATCATTATCCATATAATATGACATAAAAAATTAGATAATTACATTTTAGTTATATTAATTTTTTCATATTTAATTATCCACTCAATTAGAGAATAATCTTAATTCAAATAAATTCATCTATAAACTAATTATCCTATAATAATTAAAAAGAACTAGATAATCATTTAATAATCATATAATGACAATTAAATCACTACAATATCCAATATTACACTTTTAATTCTCACACTTTAAGATATTGATAAGTTATCATCCGCTAATGAATTTAGTCTTAATAATTAATTCTAATATCATTTTGTGTCACAAAAAATGTCTGACATTATTTAATTGTCCGTTTAATTGCATCTGTTTAATTATGTTCAATGGTGTAATCTTCAAATATTTTATGATGTTAGTCGTTATGCTGTAATGATGTCATCTTGACACACAAATATACTAACAACGTTTATTTGGACGCAACATTCTGGCTATCACTTGGTTGACTACTTAAGATGCACATATAAAGATACATAAGAACAACGAAACTATTACAACATCCTTAAAAAAGTCATTTTATAATTTTAGCAAATGAAACTATTACAACACATATGTTGCATCATTCTTCTACAATTTTACCAATTGAAACTATTACAACGTCTTTAAGAAAATCAACAATTAAGTATATGTTACATGTAAAAACCTTAATATATATAATTAACTGAAAGACATTACAAAAAGAGGTCATCGACAAAAATAACATCCTTTTATTTTTACCGTGCATAGCTAAAAGTTAATAAAGTTGATATTATAAATGGTAAAAAAACAAAATTGATGTTATTAACGATACGAAATACAAAAGTTGATAATATTAATAATAAAAAATATAAATAATGAAATTATAAATAAGAAAACTAAACATTGTTGTTATAAATGATGATAAAATAAAAAAGGTATTACTATTATCCGTGATCGACTATAAAAAGGTTACCCAAAATATGACGTTAGCATAATTTTATAAAAAGTATCACATTCAATAAAAATTAAAGAGACCGAAAATAAAAGGTAAAAATTATTAGTGATAAATTACTGTTACTGCTGACATTTTACATTTTTTATAATGTAGGTGCTATTGTGGACTATTGTGGAGATGCCAAATGTTTTGTATTATTTATTATACATGTCAAGGTAATAAGATTATTTTTTGGTCATTTAATCTTTTATCTTTTTCTTCTTAATAGTACATGGAGGGATGCCACGTGTTGCTTTGTTACTTTTTATGATTAACTTTATTATTTTTCAAAATTTGTTTTCATTTTATTGCACACTAGTTTATTGGGTGTTAAGTGCTAAACGAACCTATTCACACTTAATTAATAATTAAATAATTCTTTATTTATTTTTACATTTTTTTTATTTAATAATTATTTTTTATTACCTCCAAATAATTAACTTTATAACATTAAATATTATTTATTTAATAATTACTTTTTACAGTTTTTATAATAACTAACATGTAATATTAAATAATTTTTTTATTTAATAATAACCCTTCATATCTTTTCATATCAAAACGTAGATAAAAATTAAACAATGACAACGGTATACTAAAAATGTCTTATATTCACGTGTTGAAACTAAAAATTTTAACTTTTCGAAAGTTTCTTGTACATGTGGATTTTACTTATATATTGCTTCATAATGCGGAAAATATATATTGGTTAGGTGAATTTCTTTTTGGTAAAACTTGAGAAATTGATTACAAATTTAGGTATTTTGTAATTATCCCAAAGATATAACTTAACTAAGTTAAAAATTGATTAATCAAAATTATATAAACTCTAATTTATTATTTTATTTATATATTATAAACATTTATTTTTAAATGTTATTTATTAACATAGTTCTGTAATTAACTAATCGATTAATTTACCAGACATGTGACAGTATTAGTTTAACAAGGCCCATTTGAAAATGTTAGAAAAAATCTGGGTGGATATAGACACGTGGGGGGGTGTACCAATGAGAGGGAAGATAAGCGGATTCCTATTTTGCATCGCCTGGTGCAAATAGCAACACCCTAGTTTATTACCCTTGTATCACACAAGATACTTAAATAACTGGATTTAAACTTAGTTATTTTTGGATGAAAAGTTTCGATAAGAAGTTAAAGTAGGAGAACACAGTTAGATAAGAAAAGAACAGAGAGATTGAAAGATAAGAATCGATCTTCGTAGGGTTTTTAAACAAAAACTCTAGTCAATGAATTTTTATAAATAAATTACGTTTATTTATTTTATTTGTATAAATTGTAAGATACACATGTTATATATTCGTTAATTCAAGTGATAGTCTATTTAAGCGCCAATTGGCATGTAATTACTCTTTTAATAGAAGAGATAAATTTGTTTTTTGTGTTATTTATTGAAGGATTTAATATGAAAAACCTAACATGTTTTCATGTTTTTCTGATTTAGTTCCTCCGTGCTATTTTTTTCTTACAAAATCCTCAAGTTATTGTTTTCAATCCGGTTTTCGAAAACAATTTGTTTTTCATAATCAAACCTGTATTTTTCCACAAAGAACCAGCATGTTTTCATTATTTTTCTCCGAAAAGTCTACAAACTTGAATACTTTTTTGAAAAAATAAAAAAATTCCAATAGTCACAAACAAATATATAACTTAAGGATTTTATTGGTAAAAAATAACATGGAGGGACAAAACTGCAAAAACGTGAAAAACATGTTGTTTTTTTAATATTAAACCCTTTATTAAATGATATTGTTTGTTCTGTTTTTCAGCGTTTACTTCATTGTTTTTCCTATTTGTGGAAATTTTTAATTGTATTTTCATTTTATTCTGATTTTTGACAGACATAGTTTATACCCGTCTTTGATTTTAGTTGCTTTAAATTTTATTTTACTTTTAAGTACTGAACAAATTGTTGGACAAATCTATTAGCCTTAGATTTTGTTTGTTTTCTAGGTTGAAGATCTTCAAAACTATTATGTCTGCGAGATTGAAGACGCAACAATAGGTTTCTAATGAAAATATGTTTGTTTTTTCTCAAGTTATTATAAGTGTCCGCGTCTGCAAAGCTCTTCCCGTGTTTTCTAAATTAAAGACAAATTTTACATCTGCCAACTCCTTCCTCTCCCTCTCAACCTAGGGTTTTTTCACTTTTCATTTTTCTCTCTACCCTCACAACCGTCGTCGCCTTGCTGGTGCTCAACCGCCACCATTGCCTCCCTCTCTGGTGGTTAACTACGTGTTGTTGGTCTCTTCTCCCTTCTCTTGGTTCACCCTCTCTGATCGTCATCGTCGTTTTTGTCCGTCGCCGCCCTCTTTTCCTAAATTGTTAGAGAGAGTGTGTAGGGTGAAGCGTTGGTGTTGGCCGGTATCGTTTCCATCCATGCACTTAGAGTGTTTGAATGTGCGTGGAATTTATATATCATATGTGTAATGTTAATTAAAACATGATTATGAAAATAAAAATTCAAAAAAATAATTTATGAGTGGTACCTTCGGGTGCGATGTGTAATAGGTGGTACTCACTTGAACATTAAATGCACAAATTTTGTCATAAACTTGAATTCATACATAAAGTGGACAAATTTATCATGATATGCGTAAATTTTTATATCAAATGAATAAATTTATCAAATGTATAAATTTTAACATAAAATGCATAATTTTATACATTAAATGCACAAATTTTAGAAAGGTCTCCACGTTCTCACGGTAACGAGAGTTCTTACCGGAACCCAACCATATATATATAGGGTTAGGTTCTATGGGGCACCTGTGTGCATCGTGCAACTTAGGAATCCATATACACCGTTAGATCTAGAAAATGAATGGCTAAGATTACAATGACAAAAGGGTAATAAAGATGAAATTTGTGAACGCATTATGATGCACGATTTACATATTAGATGTGCATAAGGGTATTTTCGGAAAAAATAATATATCAAGTCAACTCAAAATTAAATTTATATTGATTGAATATTTAATTCAATAATCAAGTATTAAATGTTAATAAATTTATAAAATACACTTCTAAAATTAAAAAATTCCAATTGAACAAAAATCTAACATGATGCTTCATCATCTTCATCGACTGTGCATCTTCGTATTTATCTTTCCCGGGTTATGCATCATCGTGTTCATATGGAACACCAGGTTATGCATCATCGTGTTCATACTGTGCATCTTCGTATTCGTCTTTTTCACATCGTATACGTTCATAGGTTCATGAGTTCAACGTGATGCATCATTTTCATATTCATCTCATCATCGTCTTCTCAAACTCGTCGGTCGATTGTGTGTGTGTGTGAGAGAGAGAGAGAGAGAGAATAATATATGGAGAATGGTTAATGAGATTGATTTAGTTTCCTATTTTAATCTTAATCTATTAATTAAAAGAATAATTAATTTTTTCAAATAAAGTATTCCAATATTACCCTTATTGCATCATTTGTAAACAAGCAATGCATTTTTGGTTCCCATTTGGTTCCCGATGCATATGGTGCCCCATAGAACCTCAATCTATATATATATATATATATATATATATATATATATATATATATACACACACACACACATATAAACAAACAAGTGAGAGGAATGGGTTGGGTTATGTAAATTTGGATGATAAAATGTGGTCATTATGTGATAATAATAAGTAACTATAAAATAAACGCGACATGTGAGGTTGACGTGATAAATTTGCAAAAAATTCAGGTATAACATGAATGGGAAATTTCGCAATAAACCATCAATTTATAACTTTTTTCGATTCAAATTATAATTTTTTTTTTTTGAGTTCTAACAACAAATAAATGGTGATTATGTAAAATAAATAAAAAAGGGAAAATAAAAAAAAAGCGGCAGCTGTACACCAAAACCAGAGTCTCCTCCGTTTTTGTTTCTTTCATCGCTCATCGATTTGAGCTAATAGAAGATCGTCAAAATATTAGCACGATCCAAGCACAAGGGTCAGCAAATTTAACCAATTTTAATCTTAGATCGGGAACTGAGCTGACAAAAATAAATTTCTTCTTCGGTAAATTTTCATTGTTTTGATTTTGATTTTGTTGGGTAAAAATTGTTGTTGTTTCCGATCTTGATGTTTCGCAACAATTCCTTCATGGGTTTTCATGGGGTTTCGATTATCTGAAAAGGGTCGATGAGATTTTCGAGTTTTGTTGCGGTCTTGTAAAGCAAGTTTTGGTTGATTGAGATGCAGCTTTTTCCGTTTTCTTTTATTTTTTAAATTAGTTTGTTAAGAAATAAAAAAGTGTATTGGATTGGTCCCTTTTTTGTGGGGTTTTGTTTTTGGATGATTTCTATTGGGAGTAGAGATGGTAGGAAGGGATTCAGTTTGAGGTATGGTGTTGAAGGTGGAGATATGGATTTAGAAACTGAACTTGAAGAAGGAGAGGCTTGTTTTCAGAACAATATTGATGATGATTCAACAATTGACCCTGATGTCGCTCTCTCTTATCTTGTAAGGAACAATTCTCTTCAAATACTGTTCAAGTTGTTTTACCTGTTTAGGTATTCTTGAATGGTGTTTTGCTCCATTATAATTAATTAGGAAATGTGCATTGTTTCAAAGCAATTTCCATCTCTTGGTCTTGGATGGTTAGATCTGTGTGTTTATAATTTTATTTCTTTCTGGATATGTAACATCTTGAATTATATTTTCCAAAGTTTTGCTAGTCACAAACAATTGACTTAGATGTGAAGTCACATAAATCAGTTTTTAGTGTGTGTAAAAGTGATTATGGTATAATTCAGGTTCAAAATATTAAGATTTTGGAAAGTATGTATCAAGTTATAAGAAAACTTATTTTTTGAGTTAAACGTAAATTTGCATACCTACCTAGCTTTATTTAACTCATTAGCTGCTGTGAATTATTGAAGTCGCGATAATTTTAGTTTTAAAAAGCACGGTCAAACATTCCCACAATCAGTTGTATCTAGCTCTGCTAGTTATGGCTGTGATAATTTTGAAATGATTTGGTATGATATTGGATTTTCTAGCTACCTTTGGACCTTTATGTTACTTTTTCTCTTTCTCTTGGTAAGTAACATTGATCAATTTGACCTATATGGCTTCAGAGTGTTATGGTCCGAATATTTAGGGTAATTGCTTATTGAGTTGATTTTTTAATCTTGACTGGTTGTATTCAAACAAGTGGCAATTATTGACTTCGAAACAAATCTATGTGGAAATGTTGCTAGTGTGGGGGTGTACGTACGTACGTGCATTCATGCATGCATTTGTGTGTGTGTGCATACATGTCGAACACAAACCAATAAAAGAAATAAGTTAAATATAAGAAAAATGTAAAATAAAAAGATACAAACTTTCTCTTGCTGCAATAAAACTTAAATGTATACACTCTGCTGCACCGTCTAAGCACTAGGCATAGGGATCTGCAGGGGTTAGAAGCACCACTGCTTTCTAGATGTGGATATGTCAGGATGATTTCAATATGACGGTAAATATTGCTAGCTTCCTTGAATTGATTATATTCCTTTTAATAAATATTACTTTGCTAGCTTAATAGTCCATTCCAAATGGTTAGTTTTGCCATGCTATTTAATGAAGGAAATATTAGTTTGTAGTTATTGCAAAACGCTATTACATTTTTTTCGTTTATTTAATCTGTATCTAGTAATTAAGGTATTTTTTAATTATTAAAAGCACACCAAATTTCAAGTGTTTGCTTTTCTAATTTGTGTTTATCATAATGTGAGTTTCAACATTAGAATTATATAATTCAATATGAGTCTCATCTTGCCCTGTTAAATCATGTACTCATTTGTTTTCATGTATACCTGTTCTTGCAATATCCAAAGGACGAGAAACTTCAAGATGTCTTGGGACATTTTCAGAAGGATTTTGAAGGTGGAGTTTCAGCTGAAAATTTGGGTAAGTTAAAAAGAAGTAACGGATCGCTGGTATTCCCAAACTATAATAAGTGCTTGAATGCTAATTCTAGCATTTGTACTTATTTGCAGGGGCAAAGTTTGGGGGATACGGTTCGTTTTTGCCCACTTATCAGCGTTCTCCCGTTTGCCCTCATCCAAAGACGCCGCCAAAACTTCTTACAGATAATGCATCAAATGATCTTTATATAGAGGTACTTCATATCAGAACATCCACCATCACTGTCATATTAGTAACTCCATTGATATCGTATTTGATGGTTGTGTTTACATTATAGCAGTGTTCTTAAAAGTAAGAAGACACATATCATCTAAATTATTATATACATATATATATATATATATATATATATATATATATATATATATATATATAGTTAAAATGTGAGAAACAAAACTTGATATTACTTCAGTTTTATACAGCTTTTTTTATTTTCTAAACGACTCAATTTTATTGTTTCATTGATACAATTACTCAGAGAGGATTGCAAGAATCCCCTTAAAGTCAACTAGTCCCTACATAGTTTTTGAACATGCTTAATCAAACGAGTATTTGCTAATGCTAAATGAAGCAATGGGATTTATTTACAATGTTGATTTCCTCAAGGGAATTGTGGTTTTGTTTTGCATAAATGTATTTAGTTATATTACTACCACACAGGGTGGTCGCCAGAATTCTGTTTCCGTGAATGCGTCTCAACCAACAAGGCATGGACCAGCATCAGCTAGTGGTGCACCTATGCCAGCGCCAAGGGGTCCATCTATGAACGGGAAAGTGAAACAAGAAGTTAACACATCATCTGGTAGGGCTGGTGAAAAGATCACTTCTAATGGACAACAAATCGTTAACAACTTTGCTAATGCTTCTGACCAAAAGTCACTCAAGGTTCGAATCAAAGTTGGCTCTGATAACTTGTCGACTCGAAAAAACGCTGAAATCTACAGTGGGCTTGGCCTTGATGTCTCTCCCTCATCATCATTGGAAGCCAGTCCCCCAGACAGTGATGATTTTTGTCATGTGCCACATGACAGCCCTCAAAATGAATCCCCCACTAGTATTCTTGAGGTTTGTAATGACCTTTATATCTATGCAATAGTGACAGTATACCCAAAAGGTCAAATGGGTGTCAGTTAAAACGGGTAACTATTAGACAGTATACCTACCAACCTTTTTTTGTCCACTTCCTTATTGAATCTCATAAATTATTAATGTATCAACTGTGATTACAAAACTATATAATAATCTAATATTTTAAATTAATTAATATATGAGGTTGTGTGCAAATGTATGTGCTTTACGCAACTCTCAATCCATCTGAAAATTTCAACTTATACCCATTTGACCTGTTAGAGATAAAATATGCGTCAAAATTACAACTTCTATTTCTTATGTATAATTGCTTAAATAATATTTATATACTATTCTGAAACAGATGATGACTTCATTTCCTGTTCTTGGAGGTCTATTGTTATCCCCCCTTCCATATGACTTGTTGTGCTTGACGGAAAAAGTAAAACTTGAGGACAGTAGTTGTGCCTCCGTGCATAAGAGAAGCCAAGAAAACATTTCTATGGCTAATAAGTCGGATTCTAAAGTTGATCAAAACGTTTTCTGTGAGAAGCAGCCAAAGACTGAGGATAGTTATGTTTCGGTGGAACCAAGTAACAATGTTCGTAATGGCATTGGCAGTGTAATGAAGAAGAAAACTGAGATGGATAATTTGTCTTGCGAAGAGCTGGTTTCTAATGCTTTGAGGCTCCCTCTTTTATCCGATACACAGGGTGAAGTTTTGGATTTTAGAAAAGGTGCAGCCTCTAGAGGTGGATCGTCTGTTATACCAAAAGAAGAATCATTGGATCCTGTATTAACCCGTGATGATTTTCGGGTCGAGAAGCCTAGTAGAAAGGATGGTACAGTTGAAAATGCAAATTCTGATGAAAAGCATTCTGGTTTTACTATGAAATCTGACTTGGATGTTTCAAAAGGTGGTAAAATTCTTGAAACCGGATTAATAAAACCTCAAAAGCAGAAGGCTGCTCAGAAAGCTATGTCACATGAGAAAGACAGCATGAAATTGTCGACAACATCTTCTGGGGGCAAAAAGAAATCAAAAGGAAGCCAAAGTTTGGAGAATGGTTTCCAAAGTGTAGAGGCCTCAAATGCTGGTTTAAAGAATGAATCTTCTTCTAAAAGTAGGAAAAACACTAAGGGTTCTAAAATGGACAATCCAAAGCACAATCAAGGAAAAGTGAGAGCGACATACAAAGATTTCTTCGGGGAAGATCCCGAACTCGAGGAAAACGATGACGTGGCATTGGAGGAGAAGCCATCTGGGGACAGATCAAAGGACTACAGAGGTTATGATAAAGGTACTATAGAAAGTAAAGGTACATCAAAAGAGAGGCTAAACGGAAAGAAAGGCACAAAACCATCTTTGGTAGCATATCCAGGAGTGGGCCCAGGCCCACACTTAGAACCTACGATGGGAAATGTGCCTGTTTCTGATGCAGCGTCTGCAACAGTGGCTGCTGTAGTCAATGAAGATTGGGTTCTTTGTGACAAATGTGAGAAATGGAGGCTTCTTCCACCTGGTATAAATCCCAGCAGCCTTCCTGAGAAGTGGGTCTGTAGCATGCTCGATTGGCTGTAAGTTCCCTTTTTTGACAACTGTTCCATGTTAGTGCCAAGCATCATAATTTTTTTTACTTTCTTGAAAGAGTTGATCATTTTTCAGACCATCATACTTGTCATTTCATTGCAACAAACGAGTATCTTGCAAATATGAAAAATGGGAATAAAGAAAATACACTGCAGTTTGCAAATTTGATTGATCTTGGGCAACAAGTGTCAATGATAAGAGTTAATAGAGGTAACAAATGGGTGAGGCTGGTAACCGGTAATTTTTTAGTATGTGTCAAACCTGTTGGGCAGTTTGAGCTGCCAATACTTTGTCCCTTCTTAAAGAATATACAAGTAATTAATAGATGAATAGGATTACAAAAACATTTTTAGGCAACTTGTCTGTTCAACCCATTTCCTTTTTAACCGTTTTTATTATGCCTAATCGACATGTTAGATCATATATAAATCAAATGGGTCCTTTTTTAGGTAAATGAATCAAAATGGTTTCTCCTAATAGTTATTTCTTCATTTACACTTCCACAGTTTGACCGAAACCTCTTATGCCTGCAAAATATGACGTTCTCTTTGCGTTATCACAAGGATGACCGTTAAAATCTAACAACTCTTTCTTGGAATTGACCAATTCTGTTTACGACAAAATTAGAATGCTTATGATTAATATTTCTATGTGGTAAAAGATGTTGCTCTTTTACAATTCTTTCGTTACACAAACACAAGAAGCAAGGTATCCTGACATATTTTAAACATGTTACACCGATAGGCCTGGAATGAATCGTTGCAGTATCAGTCAGGAAGAGACAACGAAGGCTATAACCACCCATTTTCCCTGCCCGGCTCCTGCGATTCAAGGTGTTCAACCGGATCATCCTGGCTGGACTCAAACAGGAGTGACGCCACTTGATCCTCTGCATCCTGATCAAAGACACCAACCTTTTGGTCCACCTTCTGGTGTAAAGAAAAAACATGCAACAAAAGATCTACCAAACGAACTGAAGCAGGAGAGGCCCTCGTTGTCTTCCAACTCGACAAAGAAGAACCTTCAAACCTCGAATAAAACTAGAAGCTTGAACGATGCAAATCAGTCTCCTCTGGCAAATGAAGTCGAATTCCAAGATTCCGGCCAGTCTAGTAGCTTGATTCCTGAAACTCAAAGATTGAAGCATAAAGAAAAGAAGAAACCACGGGAAAAGTTTGTGGATGAAGGTATTTTTGTTGAAGCTGACATTGATCTCTTATTATATGCTTTCTCATAAAGGCAGAAAATGGGTGTATTTGATGGGTTGAGTAACTAGTCAAAAAGATCATTTTTTTTTCCCTAAAACGGGTCAATGCAGGTTTGGATTGACCCACCAAGGCCTTTTTAGTCTCTTTTCTGAGTTCTAAAAGTAACTCATGTATTAAAATTGATTACATTAAACAAATGTTGAAATAATAATCTGATATTTTAAAATATATCGATCTTGGAGGTTGTAAGCATTTAATACATGTGTGGCAGAATTTCTCCCTAGTTGATCCCTTGTCAATTTTTAGATGAGTTT
Source organism: Centrapalus pauciflorus (assembly GCA_020465985.1). NCBI lineage: Eukaryota > Viridiplantae > Streptophyta > Magnoliopsida > Asterales > Asteraceae > Centrapalus > Centrapalus pauciflorus. Next base: position 352,746 of record JAANYP010001122.1, read on the forward strand.
TTAACGTTTAGGCATCTATCTAAACCTTTGGAGATAAATATGATCCAAATCGAACAATTTTAGTTAAATGCGTTGAAATGATCACCTCCTACCTTCTTATCATCAAATATTTAATGCCTATTCTGATGGTTCAACAGGTAATAATGCTCTTCAATTAAAGATCAGGAACAAAAGAGAGACTAGTCAAGATTATTCCCGAGATTCCAAGAAAGTGAAAACGGAGGATAATCATAGGATGGGAAAAGGTCGGACTTACGACCATGATGGAGCTGTCTTTAAGGCAGTTAATAGCTCCGTTAGTGATTTACCTTCTAGGAAGGACTATTGGAAACACGATGACTGCCCTAAAGATACCAAATCTAGCTCTAAAATTTTAGGTCTAAATCCAAAAAATCAAAATGAACATGGAACATACCAGATGGGAAATCTTGTGGAAAGAAATGTTGCAAAGAAAAGGAAATCTAATGAGTTTGAGGATTCCCAAATAGAAGAAACGAGCGAAACTGGGCATAGGAAGGGGAAGAAAGCGAAAGAACGAGAGTCCCGGGAGGAAGAAACCTTTGCAAGCAAAGGTAGTGGTGGTGCTGACGGAAGAGGGAGACTAATAGATTCTTCTAGAAAAGATGTGGCGATGCATGCTTTCTTGGCTGCCACATCGAGCTCTTCGAAGGTTTCTGGCTCTCATAAAACGAAAACCAATAACCAGGAACCAAAAGGCTCACCAGTGGAATCTGTTTCTTCGTCTCCTCTAAGGATCTTAAATACCGATAAGCTTACATCGTCTAGAAGGAACATTGAAGGTGTTGATACTTGTCAAGATGCCATCAGTCCTAAAAAGGATTGGGAGGATGATAGAGGCAGTTACCGATCAGGTACATTCAAGAAGGAATTAGATGTGGCGGAATCTGTACAAAAAGGTTTAGGTCACTTATCGAATAACAATGGTAAGGCGGAAAACGTGCCTCCACCTGAGTTTCAGACATTTCGCGTTGGTGGGGGTGGTGGTGATGATGAAGAAAGGAGGAATGGTGACCAGTCTCATTCCAACGGGTCTCGTTCGAGGAAAAACGGGAAAGGATCCTCTTCGAGATCCAAAGACAAGAGTCGGGGTTCCAAATCTGATATTGTCAAGGTTAATCTTAAGATATCTGAACGAATGAACGAAACCAGTGATCTCCCGCATGAAGAAAAATCGAAGGGAGGACGAAATAAATCTCAAGAGAAGCCATTTGCTAATTCCGATAGGTTAGAGAAGGGGTCTGCATCAAAGAAAGATTCATCCGGAAAATCGTTGAGCGAGAGTGCTAAAAGAGACACCCAATCAATCCAGGATGTGAAGCAGTATGTTCCAACAGAACGTGACAGTGAAAGATCCTCAAAACGGGATGTGTCTGGAAGAGGTAAGCCACACTCATTGCCGCCCTCTGGTAAAGTTCAAAATGAGACAGCACGCCCTCCGCAACCTGTTGTATGTTCTCAGAAAGAAAATGCGGGAAATGCTTTATTGGTTGATGCTGTTGAAGGCAGTGATGCATCAAAAGCAACAAAACAGAAAAAGAAACCCGAGAACCAGAACGGAAATCAGTCGGCGAGTGTGAGACATCCCCCTCCAAACAGGCACAAGGGAAGAGATCATGACGCACCGAGTCCGCTTAGACGGGAATCATCGGGTCAGGCTGCAACTGCTATAAAAGAGGCAAAAGCTCTTAAGCACATGGCAGATCGCCTTAAGGTTTTACTCTTCCTTTTCTTGCATTTCGGGGGTGTCGGATGTTCATTTTCAAATCGACTATCTGATCAGCTTTTATTGGTTGAGTCTTATGATTATCTAATTATTTAGGGGTCAAAATGATCAGCTGCAAGTGTGCAACAAAACTGGTTATCAAATGGTAGAGTAAAATTATGAATTTACCCTTGTTGTATGTATAACATCCTTAAATAATCAGAATTTGCCAAGCATTCAGCATCAAAACTGATTATTACAACTTCAAGCAGCAAAAGCACATCCAAACCCAAACACCATCTCCTGCACCATGTTTTATTATGGTTGATTATTTGATTCTTATTATTCAATATCACAATCACTTTCAAAACACACATCCGAACAGCCCCTAATTTATGTTTGTGTTACCTTGCATAATGATTAGTGTAACTTTTTGGGGGCTTTTTTTTGGCAGAATTCTGGATCAAACCATGAGAGTAATTCACTTTATTTCCAAGCAGCACTTAAGTTTCTTTATGGATCTTCTTTACTGGAATTGAACTATACTGAGAGTGGCAAACATGGTGATTCGATCCAGTCAATGGGCATGTACAGTAGCACTGCAAAACTTTGTGAGTAAGTAACTTCTAAACTTCAATTATCTGCTTTCTCAGATACATATATCAGGCATTCTCTTCAAGTTGAAATGACCGTTCTCGTGACCTCTGTAATTTAACTTAATTTTAGTCATTAAAAGGATCTTTGGATTGATCGATGTGTACGGACCTGTTCTATGCTAATAGGGTGTTTGGGATTACTTATTAGCTTCACAAAGCCGGTTTTGAAAATCATGTTTTTGCAGAAGTAGAGCCAAAGGTGATTCTATGAAACATTTAAATGTTGTTTGAGGGACAAAAAAGTGCTTAATCATGTCTGAAAATGCAATGCCAAACACTACATGTGTTTGCAAAACTCATAAGCTGATAAGCAGCTCCAAAAGGCTATCACAAACATCCCTAAACATTTGCAGGCTCTAAAGAAGTAGTTATAGTAGTGCATACGTATATGAAGTTCTGGAACAATCATATGGATTACTTTCTATTATCGTTTTTTGTTAAAGGTACGTTGCTCATGAATATGAGAAATCAAAAGAGATGGCTGCTGCAGCCTTGGCCTACAAATTAGCAGAAGTTGCATACTTAAAGGTGGTGTATTCCTCACATATGAATGCCTCCAAGGATCGCCTAGAATTGCAAACGTCCCTCCAAATAGGTCCAACAGGTATGATGGTTGTTGCATCGTTTTCTTGTATCTTTAAGGTTCGATTCTCATTTCCTTGAATGATGTTATTTACATAGGAACTTCTCGAAAATGATAGTTTTGCAAAAAAAAATTATGGCTTGAGCATATAATAAGGAAAGCAATTAATTTGTAAATGTTATTTCACATTACTCATGTTGGTTGTGAATTGTAGGTGAGTCTCCATCTTCCTCTGCCTCTGATATCGATAACTTGAACAACCCAGCAGCTATAGACAAAACTGCTCTAGCCAAGGGTGTTAATGATCCTCAAATTGGTGGAAATCACGTAATTGCTGCTCGAAACAAGCCCAACTTTTTGCGGATTCTTAACTTTGTAAGTTGCACTCTTAACTGATCATATGTCGTTTCGACCCATTTACCTGAAACTGGGTCAATTTGGTTATATTGTTGTCCCCAACAAGTCAAATGGGTAATAGTCTGAAGTTGGCTAAAAACTAAACAATACTGCTGATAACCATATTAATTGTTAAAAGTCACCTAAAGTATCAGAAGTGTTGGTGGGACGACCGAACCTATTCTGACTTTTTTTTGTTTAAAAAAAGTACTTGTTTTGAGTGGAACCCATTACCAGACCCATGCATGTTGCCACCTCTAGGTAAAATTGTTGTTGCATGGGTGTCACTACATTGAATATTTGTAGCTTTTGCCGTCTTACATTGAAAATCTTACACAGGCCCAGGATGTGAACTTGGCAATGGAAGCTTCAAGGAGATCTCAGATTGCTTTCGCAGCCTCCGGTTCACAACCAGAACACGCTCACCATAAGGAAGTAATAAAACCTGCTCTTGATTTCAACTTTCAAGATGTTGAAGGATTGTTACAACTTGTACGGGTTGCAATGGAAGTAATTAGTAGGTGATTTTGGCATAATTTTGATGTTCTCTGCATCCGGAAACCTAATGGCTAATACAGATGAAGCGAAAAAGATTAACTGGATCTCTCAGCTATAAAACGATGTGTTTATCGATTATATTAGCTCTTGGGGAGTTGTGAACAAGAAGATTTCTGGTGGATTTCATTTTCATCGTCTCAACACCCTTTGTACAACTGTACAGTACTAGTTGAACTGCATTACTTTTTGATACAATAAGGCTCCAAGATCCAGTACTGATCAAATAAAAAGTTGTGGATCAAAGATCTATCAGATTAGTTCTCAGTTTAGTGAGGATGATTTTGACAAGAACTGTGAGAAAGGTTGATTCAGCGTCGTTAATTTTTTTATCTTAAAGTTGTCATTTGGAAAATCATAAGGTTGCCGTGTTGTCAGTGACGTGAGTTAGCTTGCTGAGGTCAAACGGATTGACATCAAGTTTCTGTCTTTCCGGGTACGTATACTTCATATAAGCGAATACATGTCAGATGGGTCAATTTGGATTGTATTCTGCCTTTAGCGGGTCAAATGGGTAAAATTAATTTAAATAGAATTGAAAAAAAAAGGATAGTTGATAGGTGGAGACTGGAAAGCTCCTAAAATGTATTCAAATACTTGCAACCTTCTATTTCATTTATTCAAGAACATTATATTATATTTCTATCACATTAGTTATTAAGAAATAAAAATTGGAAAAATAAAGGAGATTTAACCGAACTTGACCATTTTGTACTGCACCTAAGAATACCTGTTTTCATCCAATCCGTCCTTTTTTACTCCTTTAATTGTAATTTCTAAGCTTATTGCCTATGTGAAATTTTTGTACTTTTATTAACCATCATCTTGGTTTTGGCTGCAGTTGATAATTGTGTACATAATGATGTCATCGAGTTAGGTTATGTTGAGCAGTGACAGAAATCGTTGAGTAAATACTTGATGTAGGGTCGAAGATGGCTTAACAGGTAAGATTTTATTGTCTTCTTTTTTATTAAGTTGTTAAGCATAATCAAAGACACGTTCATATCGCGATTCTCTATGATGGACCTCCATATGGACTGTCGATGCGTGATTTTGGTCTATGAGACCGACTTTGTGCATTCAAAATTTGTCAAAAAACTATCGTTCTGGACGGTCTCTTCTATCTTTTTTGGTCCATATTCCTCTCAGAGAAGTAATTGGACATTTTGTTTACCTTCTAGTGAGCGACAATCTCATGCTTTTAGTGACATGTTATTTATGATAATAATCAAATTGAACTGGGTTAGTGGCTTTAATTGGTAGGTTAAAAAAGAGAGAGCATAATTATTGCGTAAGTGGGACAAATTAAAAATAAAAAGACATTGATATTAGTGATGGAACTCTAAGTCCTGTTTATCTCGCGGAATGGATTTTGATAATATGATGGAATTGGAATTTAATTATAGTAATATTATGATCATGGGTTGGGGTATGAAATGGTGTTTAAGGTTGACAAAAGATATGGGTTGTATGATGACAGGAATTACAATTCCATTATAAACTAGTTTATTTACCCGCATAATATGCGGATATTTGAATATATATAACTAAATATATAATTAAAACATACAAATATTATTTTTATTAAATATATTTATAAACTAAAACATATAAATATAATTATTAGATTTATTTTAAATAATTATTAGATTTCTATAATATTACGTAGTGTATATCCTTACTATAAAAGATTAAATTGAAAAAGGCATAGCATGTGTCTGTGTCAGAAGCAGAGGAAGTCAAGTGGCGGTCTAATTAAATGACATTATTTGTTAGAATAGATTGATAGTTAGGAATGATGAATTATTTAATCCATAGATTTTGGTGGAATGTAAACAAGATGTCATTTATTATTATTGTAATCCGAGAGTTCAAACACATTATGAATAAATTTTGATTCCTTCGAGTTCTATTCCGTGAAGCAAATGTTAGCAAAAGCATGGATGATGAAGAAGATTTGATTGATGTTTTGGTTTATATTTGTTGTGTCAGGTGAATGGTGGTGATGATTAAAGACATTTGTTTGGTTGTATGGAGAGGGAGAAACAATGTATATGTATGTATGAGAAGGACATTTGTGGAATGAATAGTGTTTGTGAAAGACACACACTATTGTTTATTTTACGATTGATTGATTGCATGTCTGTCTCGCGAGTCGCGACTGTATGTGGTAAATCTATATTAAGTGAGAGGACAGATGAATTATCGATCGTTAAAAGTCAAAACAAGCAATTAAATTTTCTTCAACGCGACGTTTATTATAGAATAAAAATCAGCTCACAAGGAAAAGTTTTTACTATGCCCAAAAGCATTTTTATAATGTAACAAGTACAACTATAAAAGAAGAAAGAAAATGTGTAACATTTGCTACTACCAGTCTTGTTGAGATGTAAATTGTAGAAAATAATCGTCAAATGTAGAAAAATCCTAAAAATCAAGTCGTTGGAACTATAATTGATTTCTGGAAATTTCTCAATTTTGTAAAAGTGTCATGCCGGTAAGGCAGCTCAAATGTTTCATGTAAAAATAGTTTTTTTTTTTTTTAAATGTAAATTAGTAAATATCATGTTGTGTCTATGTGACATATTTATATAAAAGTCTCTTAATATTATATAGGGATTTTTATTTAGAAAACTTTTAACTGGATCATTTTTGTGATTAAAATTCCTAATCATTTTTGTTGTCACAAAACCCCCCAATCGAGGTTGTAACCATTTACCTTTATCTTTGGAGAATCCTTCGAAGACCGTAAAAGCATCCGACGAGTCCTCTGACGATCAATTTGGTTGCTCATTTAGGCTTAGATGCAATTTAACCTCCAACGGTGACACCTCCACCTCTGATGAAGCCTCCGCCAACCCTTAAAGTTTTGATTTGTTCATCCTCGAATTGTTGATTAAGACTTTGGATTCAATCTAATAGGATTTAGATTGTTAAATTATTTTTATTTTTCATCCGAAATCATTCATTCTTGAAAGGGGGTTACCAGATAATATGGTAGTCAGAGCAAAATGCAACTGCTTAAACCGGCTGTAATTCATCTTTTTTAGGAAATTATTACTTTTAATAAATTTTAATCGGTTGAGAGATTTTTTGTGACAACAAAAATAGTTAGGGTTATAATCACAAATATGATCCAACTTGATATTTTTTGCATAAAAATATCTATAACATAATTAGTATCAAGTTTTTCATGTAAAGGTCAAGCGATTGTTCATTTGAACGTCATATGAATGTTATGTGACATAATTAGTATCAAGTTTTACTATTTATTGCAGCAATTAATTTATCATTAATATCAACTTTTGTATTTTTTTCTTTTTTTATATAGTTCATTTTTATAATTCTTATAATTAATAGTATCGACTTTTGTATAATTAAAGTGACATCTTAGGGGCGTGCAGAACTTCCAACTAAACCTAAAAACCTACTAATCATGGTTGTCCCAGTACCAAAAGCTCCAGTTCTCGGTTATGAATTATCAATTTTCTTCATTACTGTTACGGTCTTGTTTTGTATGTTTTTTTCATTGTAAAATTTAGGAAAAATTGTTACGGTATCAAATATAATCTAGTTCAATTCTCGATTAGTCTTTTATCATTTTTTGTTCCAGGTTGATTTAATGTCCCAAGCATGCTAATAAATAGGTCTTTCTAGATAACGACGAATACTCATGACTTATAGAGGAGAGGTGGGAGAATCTGCTAAAATTGTTCAATCTAACAAACATATCCATCTTTACTAATAAATGAATAAATAATGTCATGTTATTACTAGAATCTAATATAATAAATAAGTAACTAAGATCTAATAACTAACTTCTAATAATTATTTTATAGATCTTGATAAATATTTATTTCACTTTTTAAAATTAACTCATCAATACATAATGTAGTTCCTAAATATATAAAAAGAAAATAGTAAAGTGTGCAAAACTGTTCAGTTATAGGCATCCACCAGCACTTTTATCAAATAAAATCAACTTCTTCAAAGGTGACTAACAAAGTTTAGACAAGTCAGCTGCACAAAAAACTGAATGTTGAAGAAAATATATCCACAAAGGTGATGATCCCCCCCCCCCCCCCCCCCAAAACCCCCCTTCCTTCTCTCTCTCTCCAGCCAGTAAAAACTATAAAGAAAAGTAAGCACAGGTTAAGCAGCATAAGAAGAGGCAGTGTTTTCATCAGTAAGATCGGCTTGTCCTTGCTTTACTCCGTTGCACCGAATACTAGTGCTTCCATGGAGGTTGGTTTTTTAGATCATGCCAAATATTTGAACAGATTAGGGTTCTCCTTGTCTCTTTCTAAGTATTCTCGTGTGATCAGATCTTCGATCCTCTTCTTAATTGCCTTGAAGTCAGGCTGCAGTTCAGATACAAAATATATTTAGTAACTCATGTACAAGGTGTAGATGCATCCAAAAGGAGCAGTAAATTTAGAGTTAACTGCATACAACAGCATCCCTTATTTTTTTTTTACCATTTATAGCAATGAATCCATCCTTTTAACTGTTTATATCAACGTGTTGTTCGGACTAAATGCATAAAAGAATAATATACTTCCACATTTTTAATGTTACAGCAACATAGTTTTCCAAGTTTTAAACATGAATATCTATAAATATAAGTATGTTGCTATAGACGCTGTGTACATGTACAACTGGGGTCCTGACCACTCATTGGTGTTATAGAAACTTGGAAAACTATGTTGCTATAACAGTATAACACTAAAAATGTGGAAGTATATCATTCTTTTATAGGAATTCATGTATGTGAATATGTGATAAATATTGCCTTTGTAACATCGGGTATAAAAGACACTCAACTCTTAAGGAAGGAGACCACCAAGTTATGCACACTGTTTCTCAGTATCGCCCTAAAAGATGCTATGGAAGTCATGATGTCCTAATGTACATTCCCCTAGCTTCCAGTGAAGGCCGGTTGCCACATCTCAAGTAAAATGCAGCTACACTTCTAATATTCACGTATAAATACAGCGTTTTCTTTTCATTGGCATAAATTCCACCCAAATAACCTCTTTCCCACCTTAATTACTACGAAGCCTTGGTGTCGCTAATTTTAATCCACAGGATTGTTCTCGTCATTGTCGTTGTAATTCAGATTTTTGGATGTGTATAAAAATATGCCACAATTACCTAACGACTGGAAAGTACCTCTTCTCTATTGGTAATCGCTACAAAACTATTAACATTGATCTTGGTTCACAAGATTTTTTTAGGTTGTTATCATTATGGGGTATTTGTTGACTAATAGTCAAAAACTTCCATTAAACCATGTATTAACAATACGTTGCATTCATTTTGGGATACCTCTGTATATGAGGGAGCGTCTGGGGGGACAGTGGGATCGAGAGAATGGAATCATATAAAGTTTACATGATTTTTTATCATGTGATGAGAACCAAAATGATAAGGAGTGAATTGAGTTTAGCATAGAACTCATTTCACCAATTTCCTTATCAAAATGGAGAAAATCAAAAACATTGAAAAGAAAGAATTGTCTACGTCAATCATTATTTATGTATAACAATCATTAGTCAAAAAGGCTTGTAAACTTAAAACGATTCCATTCTATACAATTCCACTGTATCAATTATCAAACGTGCTTGTTAACAATATCCTGGGCAAGTCAACCTCAATCTAGCTGTAGCCTATATATTTATGCCACAAAAGTGGTTCAAGATTAAGTTTACACAAGGTTTCCGACCTTTTTGTTATGGTATATAAATTTCTGGAGTACCTGTTTACAATTTTTATCTCTTCACCATTTTATGCGATGAGTGAGACTCCCTATCATATCTTCACTCTCCACATACCATATGATACAACAAAATGAAAACGTAAAAGAGAAAGTGTTAATTAATGAGGTCAATGGCAAACCTTGAACATGCGGCCTAGCTGCTCTACACACTCCATGACTAGCTGTTGATGACCAAGAACTTTCCGAGACTTCATTATGCGGACAATCGAAGCATCTATAGCATACCGCCGATCCTTGTCAACATCCTCCACAACTTTCTTCCTCTCATCAACAGGTGGCAAAGGAATCTGATTTTGTGTAAAGAAAACAAGCCGCATGTTATACATAGAGAAAAGGAAGCATGAAATGAAATGGGTATAGTGAATTCTGAATGGGATGCACACCCTGATCCTCCTCATCCTATCAGTGAACTTTGAATTGAACTGGAAATAGTCTGTTTCGGAAACAGTTCTGCTGCTTGGCTCCTTGGTGAGGATCTTATACTTGGCACAGGATAACGATTGGAGTAATCTCACCACATCTTCATCAGCAAGATTTAACTGTGTCTTGATATCCAAATAACTTAGCCTATCTGAAGCATTAAACAACAGGAGAGCTGCTGCCTGAAGGGGAAAAACAAAGAGAATGAACTAAAAAAACTTAAAAATGAGGACCACCGCACACTTTCCACTCAAGTATCACCTGGTAGGTTCCCAAAATCAGCTCTATTGTTTTCTGATCAAATTTTCCATTCACATTGCACGTCCCAAGAGAGTAGATCCATGTGAGCTTTCTGTGTTTGGTTTTAGTCTGGTAGAACTCCTTAAATACTTCAACGCATTTCACCTGAAACCCGAAAGAACAGCATGAATTTATATCTTCAACATACATATCAATCGACATTCCAGAAGCAGCTTACCATCTCTGCAGGTAGGCTAAGATCAGAGGATTTATAACTTGGCCAGAAACCCGTAGTCAAAACAGTGACGGTCAAATCAATCCCTGGATTGGCAAAAGCATTATTGGAAAGGTAATCATTAAACTGACTGTGATTCTCCTTTGCCAATGCCAAATCTGTCACCTAACAGAAGAGATCAACGCATGTCAAGAAGAAGAAAACATCAACCACGTGTTACAAACTTGGACAAATAATTACCATGCCCTCCATCTTTGATGTGAACTGTCCACCACATTGCTGCTTTAACTTTGAGAGAATCAGCCTTTCATGATCGTCATTTGCACTCTTGTCAAAAAGTAAACGGCGAGAAAGTTTTTTTCTGCACACAGGAAATATAAGATTTATTTTAGCTTTACAACAACAGCTAAAGGATAAAAGGATACCCAAAAAAAGGGGGGAAATCATCCTACTATACATGTACCTATAGAACTCCGCAAAAAGGTCTTTATCGCTGATATAAGCAAGGAGTTTGACCACCTGTAAAAAAGCAAAACCAGGTCATCACAATGTCATGTATTGGCCCTACAGTAAGAGAACCTGGTGAACCGTGCATACTACTTCTAACCATCTGCGACCAAAAACAAAACCGTACAAAAAAAAAGAAAAGGCTTACCTTATCCAAGGTTTCCTCTATGGCTTCATCACTTAACTTCTCGCTACCACCTTTCTTGAGGATATTGTCGCAATATGAAGCCAGCAGCTCCGCACTAGAGCAACCAGCCACAATTTTATTGCAGAAAACCTCAAAAGCCTCTTTCAGGGCCTAAGGCAGAACCAAAAAATCAGGTTTTTGTTTGCTAAAAGAAAGCAAAATTGAGTAGACATCAAAAGAGAAATGCACCTTGTGAAATAGAGTGTGATTCACAAAGCAATCAGTAACATATGCCATAAATTTGTCATGCAACTCGATTACTTTCCTGACAAACACCTGAAAAGTTGACCATGTAAGTTTATTTGGGCAATCAACTACCTACGTGTTTTGTTCACTAATTGATAAGCCAGAGACATTACCTGCTCCTGTGGACCACCAAGATTCTCTGCCTGTAGAAACAGTCATAAGAACCAACTCATAATTACTATTTTAATTGTTTGTTTTACAAAGTGCTTATGAATACATTATGATTGAATTACATGGCATGTGCCATCCAGTTTCCAAATAGCCTACATAACGATTGTTGCTTTCAAGTGTTCTCAAAACGATTGTTGAAAGCAACAATTGTAATGTAGCATGTTAAGCATAATTCACCATGTAAATACTTCAATTTGGAAACTGGATGGCACATGCTATGTAATTGAAGTTCATTAGAAATTGTGGTTACCTTGTTACTTGCAGCATCTTCAGCCTGTTGGACTAAAGCCATTCCTTCGGCAGTAACATGCTACCACCCCAAAAAATAATCAAAGATCAGCACTGCATTAAAACCATAATTTAGGCTATTTCTTATGAGCAAAGTGATACCTGCTTGAACATAGTAGCAACAGGATCCAATCCTTTGGGAATTTTAGAGAAGAGCCTATACATCCTTGATAGGTCATCCACCTGTTGGTGAACATGATTAACTTAGTCTGCCCACCATAATATCCAAAGGAAAACCCTTACTATAGAAATGAAAATACCTTATCATCTCGAAGCAAGATACGGCATCCAGAGTGCTCTTTTTCAAGCAATTGACTGCTATATACGACCAACAATTCATTTTGCACATTCTAAAAAGGTAAAAAGAGAATATAAATATTGATAAAGTAAGGAGCGGTTGAATAAAAATTAACAAATAAGGCCAATCACCATGATCTCATCATTATCTAGTTGCCCAACACCAAATCTCATATACTGCATCTTTTAGTAATGTTGTGCACATATCAGAAAAGCTAACCTCTAAGAGTTTTGGTTCACTGCTTGAATGCAAATAGTGAGAAACTCTCTCTTTTTCCTTTCTTAAACAATCCTCAGCCTGTGGTCCATAACAAATGTCGATCAAACAAGTTGAAACAAGTACATAGTAATGTAATGCTAGCAGTGCTAATGATGAACAATGATAGTAGCAGCAATGTCAGATTGGCAGTAGATGCTGAATAATTTGTACCTTCAACATGTAATCAGGACAAGAATCTTCCACAATCCAGTTTGATGCTTTCCGAGAATAATAAGCCGCAGAATCAGTAAGCATGTCAGTTTCAAAGTCATTTACATAGAAATCCATTTGTCCCATCCCGATCTCAACATATATACCAAGAACATTTTTTAATAATGCTCTATCAATCTGCTCTCCTTCTCGTTCTTGATCAATCTGGTTTGCAAGCACTATTGATTTTAACTTTGTATGACAGACAAGGATTGGTGCATGAGCAAATAAAAGAACTTACAAGAGCAATAACAGCATCTCTAGCTTTACCCTTCGTCTCCTCATAAACCTATACTAAAAAATTGGTCACATTAACAGTAGAAAAACTAAAACTTGTCATGAAACTATATGCTCAATAGGTGGCGATAGCACAAACCGATTCGCGGAAACAAGTTAGACCAACTTCATTCAGTGCTGGTAGGGACCTCCGAGCAATGAAATAACGATCAAGATAATGAAAAAATCGTGAAAGCCACCTAACCATTACTTTATGATTTGCCCATCTCTTCACAAGTTCCCGTAACATAAACTCATCATGCTTCTCTCTCAATGATGGCAATACCTTAAAAATGATGTGAAATGCAGCTGTGAGAATCAATAGCAAAGTTATGTAACCCATGACTTACAGATTGAAGTAGTCACACATACGGAATCAACACTTGATTATGTATAAGATATATGAAATAGAATTCTCAATAGAAAAGACTTGCTAGTGCAGCCGTGAATGTAAACATATGTAATTGTAAATCGTGTATATTATTTGTTCTTGTTTGGTTTATCCCTTTACTTTCTGATCGCCACTTACTCAACACTATATGTGTATTCATGATGTCTACCAATGTATTGTTTTATTTATTTCACAATTCACATGCTCTGATTATCATTATTACGAGTCAATAGCAATTTGTGCTAAAATCACAGAGAGAGAGAGAGAGAGAGAGAGAGAGGAGTTACCATTGAGCTAATATAATCTTCAAATGCTTCCCTATATTTATCATACAGCTGTTGGGAATAGTCATGGGGAGGCTTTTGCGTGCACATGTTATAGATAGTGCTGTACAAAGTTAAGAAAATAGAACAAGTCAGAATCTTTGACAATTAATAGCATAGGGTGGTCAAAATCATCCACCAGATGTAAAAACTTCTTACAAAACGAAAAGGATAAATAAATTTAGAGGTTAGCATACGTGTATAGCATCATGTATTCTTCAGAACTAAATTGTGGTTCTGGATGCCCTTCCAAAATTTTCTTCAACTTCTTTATCCCAGTCAGCATGAAATTCCATCCTTCATCCAACTCAATAGTCTTCATCTGGGACATCGTCATTATCACACAACTCCTTCGATAGGGTATAAACCGGATGAGATCAATTTATCCAACAGAAACAATTACATGATATCATAAGTTCATAACAGAAAGAATTGAGTATCACAAGCAGAAAACAGTAAGTTTCAATAACAGCAACGATAGCGTGAAAGTATATCCATCCATCCAACCTTTGGGGCCTAATGATTCCTTCGCATTATACTAGCACAGCCTACTTGCTCACCTTCCTTGAAGATATTCTATAGCAAGAAAGAGAGTGTTTTAAAATGTCTTTGCCGCTTTAAGTGGTGGAATAAATTGATTGACAAACACGTCGGCCAGAAAATATAATATATTTTAAACAGATAATGGAAAAGAAATTTGAGGGTTTGAGCTCAATGAGTTCTCCTAGAATTAGTTGCACATGAAGACGTCATGGGTAATCTGAAAGAGTCTAAGGGTCACCCAGCCCTACATGATACATCCAACATCCATTCTCCATCAACCATCTAAAGGTAGCAAGCAAACATACGGTGATACCATCCATTCTCCATTCAACATCAACCATCCATCGTGTACTAATTCTAGTATTTTATTGTGATATTTTCAATTGCATAAATCCTCTTACATATTTATTATTTAGATGTTAACTTCTAGATCTAAAAGATGAATAATTATTCATTATTAATGCTTTTGCTAAATTTATATATAGCCCTCAACTTATTATTCAATTGTTCATTTATTTAGAACTTGTTCCAGGAATCAGAACAAGACGGAGAAGGTAACTCAAGATGATCACTCGTCAATTCCTATGGTCATCTTTTAGACCCTTGAACAGCAAGTCAAAATAAGTTAATCCATGTTAACATGTGTAGACTAATTGTGGCTAGAGAAATTAATTGCCGCTAGGAAATTAAATAAATTATTCAAGTGACTGGCTCACTAGTGGTGATGCAGATATAGGTCATTCTTTAATCTTTAGACTGAACCACGTGAATACTATGTTCTCTTTCGTTTTTGTTTGTGACTTTGTGTGTTCACTGTCCGTTTCTCAACAATCCATAGATCCAACATTGTAGTTCCATTTCTATGTATTAAATTTCAAAGCTTCGTATATGATTAATCCTCTTCTCTTTAAAACACTACTTTGCTTGTCCAATAATTATGTTTGTGTATTCATGTTTATCTTATGTTTTGAATGTTAGTTAGGTTGTATTATTTGCTTATACTATTCAAGATGCTTTGAATTGATTGATGATGTTCTGATCACATGATCCTCAAAGTCAATCTAAGTAATACTTCCATATTATGTTGATTGGCATTGCCAGCAAGTACAGTTGCATAAGTGCTCATCAGATGACAACCAAAGCAAAAAGTGCATAAATGAGCCAAATTTTAACAACAACTTTTCAAAGTTAGCAACAACCCATTGGTAACATAATTAAAGTTGACCTCGATTTGGCATGTCTTTTTGTGATTTATGATTTCTAGTAATGATTCTTCTTGTTTGCTCCGCCGATGTATTTATTAGGTATGTGTTTGTGTTTTGTTTGCTTCTATATAAAATGTGTCAGTGACTTGTATTCCTTGCTCAGTTACTTGATGACTTATTCGTGAATGTGGATACTTCATGAAGGTACACAACCAATATGAACCCAAAACAAGTAGTTATCCCATCATCAGCACCCAGAATTTGGCATGTTTCCCTGATTTGGCTCATAGTTGATAGTTTTAAAAGCCTAAAACAATCCTTTTAACTATGGTTTTCTGAATATTTTATGAACAAAATAAATCACAAACTGTATAGCACCCCCACCAATCATATTCTTTTTGTACAGATACAAACCCAAAATCCAAGACAACGAATGATCATTTAAATCAAACCCTAGTTTACTACATGATACGGGTTTTTTACATCATATATGTATGACACACAAACAGACCAATCAAACCTAAAACTCTAAATAAACGAAACAAAATCTCCAGAAATAAAAACAGACACGCGTTTTCCGATCAAACATGACCTTGGAATCGAATTACGACGAAGCATAATAAATACTGGGAAACATAAAGCAAGTGGAGAGAGTGATAAGCACCTGAGATTTTATGCGAGATGATGGATGGAGACAATCTGAGAAGAAAAATCTTGGGGAATCGTGAAAGGGTTATCGTCAATTCTTGAGCAAAGAGGAACCAATTTCGGAGGCAGATAGGCGGAGTCCACCCTGCTTTTGTGGTTTAATTTTACAGGTACAATATTGTCCTTTTATAAGTCAGATATTTAGACGGCTTCTGTGAATCGTGGTGTTTTTTTGTGTACTATTGTCCTTTTATAAGTCGTAAAATAGCTGTGTACTTTTTAAAATGTATCGATATGGTACGTATACTATTTTAATTATTCATATTACACGTGTACTTTCTGAATCGTTCAAATTTGATACGTGTACTACATTTTTTCATACCAATATGATACTTTTGGTAACCGGCAACTGGCTATACCTGTTAAGAGTTAAATTTCTCTTTTTATTAATGTTCAAATTTCCATAACTGAATAATCAAATACAATCTTTCATCATTGTGATAACCTGGTAGGAGAAATCACATAGCACAACCAACTTCAAACACCTACAGACCTCTGTAGAAACCTCCAATGACGATCTCCACCGTCCAGATCGAAGAACTATGTGTTGCGAATCTTCTCCTCAAATTTCACGCAGATCCAACGGTGAACAAGTTCGTACTGACGATTCTCCCACAACTGCGCAAAGCTAAACGAAATAATCGGTAATAAAAAAGTAAAGGTATCATATTAACAATATAAAAAGTACACGTACTATATCGATACACCTTAAAAAGTATACCTCTATTATACGGCTTTAGCCCTTATTAAAAAGAATCCATGTTTTGATGATATTTTTCTGCTTTCGTTTTTTAATGTTTTCTTTCCTAATTTTGTAAAATTTGACTATTAGATACTAGAAAATGGCAAGGTAATGGGGGACGGGTTCTGGACGAAAATTGGTCATCATGGCATGTTTAAAAGACTCGTTGGGCCTTAACGGGGATCCCGTCGGGTAGGCGAGAAAAACCGCGAAGATTCGAAGAACCCATTTATTACATATGTTTAACTAAATTGTGAAATTTTATTTTGATATTATTGTTAAACATAAACGAGTAAAATTTATAGTAATTCAAACCATAAACGATTACAAAAATAAATAAAATCATAAACAAAATAATTATAAACATGATTAACATTTATATGTATATGTGTACAAACAAATAAAAATATTTATTATTATATGATATAAGTATAATAAAAAGATACATATATAATCTAAAATATAAATAAAATACTTATTATTATGTAAAAGTAAATGGATATTTAATCGATGTTTTAATCGGGTGATTAATTGGGTTATCGGGACGGGTATCATAAATCTCATCTCCGTTTAAAGTAATCGGGTTCTGGAAAAACCCGCCTCATTTTTAATCGGTTTTCTTTTTTTGTCATCCCTATTGAATACCGATTATAATTGGCAAACCAGGTTTTTTTAAAAACTAAAAAATCATATTCTAATAACTTAAGAACTTTTCTGAAAAAAATAACATGGATGGACGAAAATGTAAAAAATATAAAAATGTGTTTTTTTTCTTCATAATAAACCCTTTTCTTGTTTAGTTGTTTATTATATGGTTAATATGAAAATAATCAACATGTTTTTTGAATTTTTTGCGGTTTAATCTCTTCGGTTTTTTTTTTCCGTAAAACATCTCAAGTAATTATTTTGTTGTTGAAAGCTACCTATTCTAACTGATAATATGTCCATGTGGCAGATTAACCGTTAAATGAATGCTTACATGTGACATGAAAGGTTATATGGAAGCTTACGTGGCATTTGAAGTTGTTTATCATCTTCATATGTGAAATTAGGGGGGAAAAAGTCCTAGTTTCTTCTCTCCCATGGCATCTTCTACATCAGTGTACTCAATTTCAGGTCGTGAGCCGATTGAATATGTTGGGCGACATTGCTATTGTGGATTATGATCAGTAAGAGACGCATCATGGATTAATTGGAACCCATGTAGAAGGTTTATTGGATGCCCTAATTACGATGTAAGTTTTAGATTTGTGTAAATGTTGTTGACTAAAATTCTAAAATGTGGTTACTGGTTTAGAATCCAATAAAAAAATGCAAAGATTTCCAATGGATTGATCCTGAGCTGATTGCATAACAACAATACTAAGCTAACATATCTTGATCATTAATTTGCAAAAGTCAGCTTACATCCAAACTTGTTGTCTTACATTACATCATTCTTTTAAACATTACAACCTAGCTTTCATTTAAAGATTACAAAAACAAGTAGAATGATGATGAGTGTAAACAACCCCAACCTAGACCTGACTAACATAAAAAACTATGTTTTAGGGGCTGTTTGATACCTCTTCCCAAACTCTTATGAGGCTCTACATCTCATTCGATAAGATAAATGATATATAAAAGTGTTTGATTGGATTTCACGATAAGAGACACAAATCTCTTACCATCCTCATGTTAAATAAGATTTGAGATTGCTTATGTTGCTCATTTCATCTAAAAAAACATGTCCATCTCTTCTACTCCCCTTGCCACTTCACACCGTCAAACCCCCTATTTATTTATGCCACAACCGAAGACCATCACAGCCTCCCTCTCTCAGTCACAACAAACGACTCCTGGTCATGGTTGCCGATCAGGCGACCCCCACCGTTGCCTGCCACCGATTTCAGCCACCGACCACCACATGTCTCTCTTCTTTGCACACAAAATGATTTACAGGTTGGATTTTTTTCTTTTTCTCCAACAAACAAGGGTGGAGTTATTGTTATTTTGCTGGAGTTTGTTGTCCAATGAAATAGAAGGGTAAAGGTTTTTGTTTTTGGCCGGAGGTTTTAGATATTTTACCTGCACTTTTTTCTTCTTGTTATTCAAACACACCCTTAGGGGGCGTTTGGTTCGCGGATTTCCTGGGATGTCCTGGGATTTGCATTTAAAATCCTGTGTTTGGTTCGCAGATTTCAGTAAGGATTTGAAATCCCAGGATTTCTTAAATCCTTCCATTCTTTGTTATTTAAAATCTCAGCCTCCCCCCTAGGATTTTAAATCTTAGTTACCTTGCATTTTTCAGATTAATAATTTTTTTCTATAAGATAATGCAACTTCTTTAACAAAATCCTGACAAATGCAAATGCTGCATAATGCAAATCCTTTGACAAAATGCAAATCCCAGATTAAAAAATCCGCGAACCAAACGTCCCCTTACTCTTCACCAATTCTTGATACATCTGCTCCTTATTATTGTCCCTGCCTTTAAATATTCTACCGACACTTTTTTCTTCAGAAAATTGAATTTCCTTAAGCTCTTTCAAATTATTATGCATCTCTGTAACAAATTCTTTGTAAGATTCACTGGAAATTCTATGGTTATCCATGTTTGCATACACATGTTTTCAGAAGTATCAATACATTTTATGGGCAAACTACCTGACCAAAAACACATGACATAACAATATGCCCAAAATAAACATCAAAACTTGTCATGAGTATCTAAGTATGGCATAAATTTTGCCTTAAATAAACATCAAAGTTTGTCAAGCTTTAGAAAGTATAATCTATACATAGTGGCTTTTCTACGAAAGTGTCATTTTCCATCCTTTGTCATAACATTCTTTGCAATACACTTCAAAATAATTCTGGAAGAAAACATCCTCTTTTTTTGTCGTGGCATTGTTGTTTTTTACATTTGTGTTGATATAACAACTTGGCCTCAACATCCATCTTCAAATCTGTAACATCCCAAATTTTTATTAATTGTAACTTACAATTTTAAGGACTTAATTATTATGATAATGAATCATTATGTCAATTTAAGTTATTATGATCATATTATTAGTAAGTAAGAAAATACAAAGATGAGGGGTGTATTATGCAAATAGGTAAAAAGCAACAAATAAAAGTGACTAAGTCTTTCATTTTGAACAAACCCACTATCTCTCTACTCTCTCTCACCGAACACTCTCTCTTCTCTCTACCTCTCGGATTTTAACAAAAAACACCCAAGAACATCAAATTTGAAGCTGCAAAAGTTGAAATCAAGTGTCAAGTAAGGAACTATAAGCAATACAACAAACGTTTTAAGGTAAGAGTTACACAAAACTTGCAATTTTGGTGATTTTTGATTCGGTTTTGGGAAGAACCGATTTCTAAGATTATAGTTGCAAATGTCAATGCATGTTGGATATTGTTATTGAAATATGTAAATCGAGCATATATGTTGTAGTACACAAAATTTCAGAATCAGATTCAAAGTCTACATGTGATTTCTGAAATTAGTGTGTGTTTTAGTGTGTGTGTTCATCGGGACACATAGAAAAATGGACACAAATGGGTTGTTTTGGTATACAAATGTTATATTATAAGTTGATATAGTACATTTAAGCTCACATTTGCAATATTAGACTCAAAACATGTAAAATTGGTCCAAAAGTAAATTCTGGAAAATGTTAGAGTTTTACCAAGTATGAACTCGGATTGATGATCCATCCGAAATTCGGATCATCGTCCCAGTTCGGACCAGTTGTAATTCGGACACATAGTAATTTCGGACCATCACCCCATTTCGGTCCTATCCCATTTCGGATCCCGTCCCAATTCGGATCCCCATTCCATTTCGGACCATACTCAATTTCGGACCCTGCTATTTCGGATCACCTCAATTTCGGACCAAGGACCTAATTTCGGACCATCTACAATTCGGACCATCCGAATTCGGATCTGGTCCGAAATCAGACCCATTTACACTTAATTTTCAGAATTCAATTTTTAAGCAATTACTGACACAAATTCACTATTACACTTACATTACAGATCATTGTGGTGTTATCAAAACACACATTGATTCAGGATCAAGTCACAAAACCAATCACTGTGAGTTGCAGATTATCATTCGAACATTTATTGTTTTTACATTCATGTTTATACATTCAATGGCATGTTCACGTTGTTCATATACATCATTTGGCACTCGTACATGATTAGTTGTTATGATGCACACTCGTACTTGACATGTAATACACATGTAGCCAGCGTTCAATTGAAAGTGCATCTATTTACATCATGCTTGCACTGCATGATCATTACTTCACAATCTGATGCGACCTGGACTGGGGCTGACAGCAGGCCACTGTCGGGGACTGATCATCCCACTCGTTATCCCGTCAGGTTCGGCACATCCCCGATCAGCATATTGAACTGCCACCCCATGCTAGCACTGCATGGTTTACTCACACATTGAGGCTTTCACTGCCGTTTTCACATACATGGGGCTTACACTGCCCATGGTTAAGCATTGCATGTAAAGAAATATTTGTTGTTTGCATAATCTGTTATCTCACTAAGCTTTAGCTTACTGTTGACTCACATTGTTTACAGGCAAAGGCAAGAGTGTAGCGGGACCTTCATCTTAAGCAATCAAATTCTTATCTCGGTGACCTTAGAAGCTAATTGGTACATGGACGATGTAGCTTTGGGGCTGGGAATTTGTTACTATTAAAATAATTATGATGATGTAATAGCTAGACTTAAACACTGTAGACATTTACTTTCATTGCTTTAGCGTGTAATTGCTTAACTCTATCTTAAGTATTCAATTTCAATTGTTATGTCTATCCATTGGGTTGTTAGTCGATCCTGGAGATTACAATTATATCATTAATTAACAAGGACGTCACAAAATCATCCATTCTAACATCATCAGGTTTTATCTTAACATCAAAGAAACTTCCAACTTCAATAGGTTGTACTTCAGCATCAATAAATCTCTGAAATCATCAACAGCTTGTAACTTAGTGTCTAATAACTCTCAAAGTTTCTGAGCTTGTGCTTCAGCCTCTAAAACATTAAGAGCTTGTTGCACTTCGGCCTCCAACTATAAAAAAAACACGACTATGGTTCATGATAACCAACATTAATCTCATTAAAATAACCATGACTATTTTGTACCTCTATTTGATGAACATACTTTATTTGATAAATAAACCCTCAATAAGCAGTCTTACCTCTGGCTATTCCCCTTGTTGTAGCACTACCTATGCCCCTGCTTCTTCTAACAGAAGCAGAAGGTTCACTCATAATTTTTGCCTTCCTTTTTGGCTTGAAAGGTTTAAAGGGGATCCGCCTCGTCAACCCATTTATTATGCAACACTCTTTATTTTTTATCCTTTATGAGATCATCAACAATGGTGCTTGATGATGCCTTCGAAGGCTGGTTAAAGGATAAAAAAGCTATATCAATTGAAGAGAAGACGGTTGTTTTCTTATCAATTATAGGCCATAATCAACATTTTAGGGTGGCAAAACGTAGTTTTCAACACTAGACACAAACAAATTTTGTTGTATTTCACAAAGTGTTGAAAAAAATGCAGTGGTTTGTAAATAAGATTATCGTGCCTGCGTCGTTTAATCCTAATCCCAATTTTACACAATAAGAAGCTACAAAAAATTTCAGGTAAAAAATATTGATAGTATGATTTTTATTATTGATTACTATTTTAACCACTATCTTTAATGTAAGTTGCGATTGGTGCTCTTGATGAAACTTTAATACAAGTTGTAGTTCCAATCAAAGATCAAAATTTATACATGGGAAGAGGACAAAACAATTGTTATTAAAATGTTTTAGCTGTTTGCGAAGGCATTGCACATGATACATGGGACGAGGACAAGACAATTCTATTAATTTTGTTGTTGCCGACTAGGAAAGAATTACACATGATACGAAAGTCTTATTTGAAAGTATATCAAATTTAAAGTTGAGTTTCCCTGTTTCTCCTCTAAGTATAAATAGTTTGATTTATATGTATTCGATATATCACATATTTTAACTATCTTATTTATATTTGAGATAATATTAATTTTGCGATGTTGCGTATACAAATTCTTGAAGGTTGATGTGGGTACCAAAGAAAACCCAACATAATGAATATTGATGTATTTGCATTAAAAAGTAATGAATATGTATTTTTATTCTAATGAATTGTTATGTAATTTAATTTTGATGTTTATAAAAAATATTACTATTATTTTGATGGTAAAAGCATGTATTTTGAGAATAAATATAATATTTATGTAAAATTATAAAAATTAATAGAATTTGATAATTTATAAAACAAACTAGTTGATTACCCGCGTATTACGCAGATATTTTTAATATATATAAAATATAATAAATAAAAAGATAAAGATATAAATATTATTTTTTAAACAAAAGTATATAAGATGATATTATTATTTATTATGACCTATTAATTTTGTATATTTCTAATTTCTTATATATTTTTTAAACTTTTATTGTATTATCTTATAATTAATAAGTTAGTAGATTATTAGATTTTGTTTGATTTGATTTGATTTGAATTTAAAAGTGGATTATATTAGATTTGGATAGATTTAATTATAAGTTAGTAGAGTATTAGATTTTGTTTGATTTGATTTTTATTTGAATTTAAAACTGGATTATAATATTAGATTTGAATAAATTTGATTTAAATTTCTTTATTATTTTTAAAATCTATAAATGTCACGTGTCGATTCATGGTAACGACACGTGACTTCACCAGAAATGAGTATACTTACTCTTTTAATAGTATAAATAGAGATAGATAAGCTTATTAAAATTTCTTTTCAGATATTACATTTTCTCAAAACCACCTATCATTAATAAAACATAAAAAAGACAACAAACAATTTACATTTTATACAAACAAACCACATCAGAATTAGTTGTGTTATTTTAACGCCAATAAGCACTTACAACTCCACATCACTTGTTCGGTAAACGATATCTATATCTATATATATATATATACATATAAAATAAAGGAGAATACAAATGACCACTTGTGATTACCACAATTCGTTTAAAAATATAAATACATGTTATTATTTTTAAAATAAAAGACAAATAATTCATTATTTCAAATTATAAGAATTAATATTTATATTCGTGTAATATTAAATAACTAATTATTTATTAAACTTTATTCACGTAACACGTGGCTTTATAAACTAGTTGAACAATAAATGTGGTTTATTGCATAAATAATAAGTGGTAAATTACGGGTGTGTTTGTTTTCAATTAAGAGGGTCTTAATTTGGTCTGAAGTCTGAATTTCAGATCTTAACCTAATTTGTATTGTTTGTTTGAATTCAGACTTAAGAGATTACAACCTCTGGATTTCCTCTGAATTTTAAGAGAAAGAGACTAGTCTGAATTAAAATTCAGAGCCTCTTAATTTCAGATTTGAAGACCTCCTCTTAATTTCAGACATGGTTTTCAGACTTCAGACGTTTAACCTCTTAAAAAATAAATATCACCTACTACTTATAACCACTTATTCGGTCAACAAAGTAAAACTACTTATTATCACTTATTGAATGTATGAGAAAGTTGATATTTTTATTTCTTAGGGTATCCATTTTTTGGCTTTTGAGTTTAAAGGATTAGATGGAGAAACCTCGATCTAAATTATTTTTATAATTTACATACTATTTTTTTATTTTACTTTTATTTGTATAAAGTAATTAGATATAATATATAAAAAATTTAATTTAATTTAATTTTTAATTAATAAATTTCTGATATATATTTTAAAAAATAAAAATTTAATAAAAGTCAATATACTGATTCAAATAACAATCGTAGCCTAGTTATTGTTATTTGATAAAAACCGGCATATCGTCCTTCCCCATAGCGGGGTATGAACGTTCCCAAAACAAACCGTTCTCTTCCAAACCCTAACCCTAATCATCTAAAATCCACGCTACTTGTTATGATCAACTCCAATTGTCGCAACAGAATTCAAATTACTCTCGTAAGTATGTTGTTGATTTAGCTTCAGGAATTATTGAGAATGGCGATATCGGACGCGAACCTCCAGCTCGCTCTGGTAACATCCTCGAACGCTACCACGTCGTATGAGGGGCTGTTGGAATCTCAGAAAGAATTATTAAGCAATCAGATCCGTGAGCTACAATATATCGTTTCGAGGCAATGCAAACTCACTGGCGTCAACCCTCTTTCACAGGAAAT
Source organism: Centrapalus pauciflorus (assembly GCA_020465985.1). Lineage (NCBI taxonomy): Eukaryota > Viridiplantae > Streptophyta > Magnoliopsida > Asterales > Asteraceae > Centrapalus > Centrapalus pauciflorus. The sequence goes on from JAANYP010001122.1 coordinate 377,937, forward strand.
GGTGCGTCCGAACTCAAATATCTGTTCGTATTATAAATACTACTTTATGTGATGGAGATGTATGTTGGTTTAGTTAAGCGTTGCATCTGTTCATATATCATACATGATCGAAAGAAGTGATTTAGGCGTTTATTGTTAAAGAAAATATATGCATCGAGATTTGGGGTTTTTAATGTCAACTGACGGGTAGAACTGAATAGAAAGTATAATGGTAATTGAATTATAGGACGAACATCGAGATGATGTATCTGTACCATAGTCAGGGTGGTGGTGATGTTTGACAATTGACATGCAGTTCATGGGGGAACAGATTGCAGGTGAACTATATTGACCAAAGTTGTGTATATGTTTAGTTGCATGGTTTATGGCTAGACTCTTAATTGAACAAATAAATGCAGTATTATATATATATATATATATATATATATATATATATATATATATATATATATATATATATATATATATATATATATATATATATATATATATATATGGAACACACCACACGCACACACACACACAGTTTTCAAGTGGACATGTTATGTTTGTAACTCATATGGTTGGACTGGAGCACTGGACTTCATAGTCTTGTTATAATATACAACTGCGATGCGACTCTGTAGACCAACAAAGAATATGCTCGCAACCATTTGTAATATTGTGATTACTTTTGTTGTATAACATGTTTCTAGCAACAATTCATCATTTAATTATCATGTCTTTGTATCTTGTGTTGATCATATTTTATATGGTTTATGTGCAGGCAGCGGGTGCTCTCTCAATTAAAATCGGTAACCTTCCTAGCTGCTACTGATTTGATTTCAAAGTGCTGACTCATCTCTCATTTGACATGGATTCTCTTTCAATTTTCAAACCCCAAGATGTGGCTCTTGCTTATATATGGCATGGATTGCCAGTCTAACAGTTGGACCTTCTTTGCCTATTTTAAAATGTTAACCATATTGTGCTCTTTCTGTCAGTTATATATCATGTTATTATGGTAAAGTTGCTCATGCTCTGTATTGTTGTATTGTAGTAGAATACAGAATTATAAATTATTGTTGTGAATGTTTTTCAGTCTAGCTACTTTACAACGTTTCCACATGCCAGTCTTTTTCACAAGCATACTTAACTCGTTGTCCTTGTACTATGTATTGGAGATATAAGTATTATCAAAGTTCACAGATAGCAAATTAGCAATAAATTCTTCCTATTTTCAGGGAAAAGACCCAGAGATCTGCTGAATCCAAAAGCAATAAAATACATGCAGTCAATTTTTTCTGTCAAAGATGAAATCAGCAAGAAGGAAATTCGGGCAATAAGTACTCTTTTTGGGTTGACAGCCACCCAGGTTCCATTTTAATTATAAATTGCCTTTTGTCCTTCCATGCTATCCCTCCATTATGTGGTAACTTGACATAAGAACAGCGTGTTTTTGAGTGTTTTTTGTTACAATGTATGATTTATGGGAAAGTTATCTTGGCTCAATATTTGGTGTTTCAGTTCAGGGTGGGAGTTGAGGAGTCTGGAGTCAACTCTAGTATTTACATCTATTTTGTTTATTGTTACCACATGCCCCTCCAATTTCTGAAATTCCCATCTAAAGTAATTTGTATTAATCAACACTTTACTAATTAATTAATCTATTTATACATTCTAAGGTGAGGGACTTCTTTACTGGTCAACGTTCAAGAGTTCGCAGATTTATCCGATTATCAAGAGAGAAGGCAATCCAATCTGCTGAGCGTATGCAAGAGCAAGATGGTTCATCAAGCTTTAATGCGGACATACCTAATCACCCAGTTCCATTGAGCTCTATTGGTCCCTCCAGTGTTGAAGGACCATCTTGTTCATTACAAGATGAGGTTGTGGCTGATACAAATGACTCGGATAAGTACTTTATTGCTAATATTTTTAGCATGTTACGGAAAGAAGAAACATTTTCTGGACAAGTCAAATTGATGGAATGGATCTTGCAGATACAAAATGCTTCGGTGCTCTACTGGTATTTTTAGATCTTTTGCCGGTGGCCATTATTGTCTTTGTGGTATAACCTTTGTGCTTTAATGATACTTGAAATTGTAGGTTCTTGACAAATGGAGGTGTGATGATATTAGCCACATGGCTGAGTGAAGCGGCGATCGAAGAGCAAACAAGTGTTCTTCACGTCATTCTTCGGGTACATATATTGTCTGAGACAGTTTTGTTGCATATTGACTATTTAACATGTATTTCTTATACTGAATGGAGCCACCTTTAGGTCCTTTGCCACCTGCCATTACATAAAGCTCTTCCAGCACACATGTCAGCAATATTACAAAGTGTCAACAAACTTCGGTTTTATCGAGGATCAGGTGTGTTTTTCTTTGTTGGCATCGTCAAAGTATTGCAATTTTCCGCTGAATATTCTTGTGCATGCTCGTGGCATACATTGAAAGCTATTTGGTTACATTTCCAGACGTTTCATTTATTGCTTTGGTTTTTGTCACCTTTTCTTAGTTATGATGTCTGCCTCTTTTGTACGGTACAAGCCCTTTCTGGTGGAAGAGGAATTTAAATGTTGTGTAGTTGCTTGCTGTCTTTGCTTTTTTGTTGTTCGAATCTCATTATCTGATTTGAAGACCAGATATCTCAAACAGGGCAAAAAGTCTGTTGTCTAGGTGGAGCAAAATGTTTGCTAGAAGCCAAGCTATGAGAAGGCCCAATGCCAACATATCTCCGGTTGATGCACAGAATGAGATGCTACTGAAGCAGAGGCAAGCTTATCTCTGTGTTTTGGTTTTGCTTTAATTTCTGCCGTCATTTATATTAATTGCTGTCTTATGATGTTATATAGCATTGGTGAAATTATGGAAAATGAATCGTTGGAGTCAAGAATTGACAAACCTGTGAGTTCATGACTTCTAAGTCATATGACACCCACCATCTCTCTCTCTCGCTCTCTCTCTCTCTCTCTCTCTCTCTCTCTCTCTCACACACACACACACATCATTTGAGTTCCCCCATCCTAAAAATACCACTTTTATTCAAAGATTTAAAAATAATACTTTTTGAGTTCGAATCACATTCTGTAACCAATTATACCTATAATAATTTGCACACTGCTTATAGTCAATTTTGAATTTAGCAACAAGTCATTTGAATTTAAAATGTGGATTCTTTTCTGGGATGGAGGTAGTTCTGTTATTGCTAAAAGGTTGATTACATTGTGTATTTGTTAATACCTTGAATATGAAACCTTCTTCCCCCTCCCCCAAAACAGGCAGGAACATATTTATTGCAAGAGAACTCTGAAAACTCCAGGTATCATCGATTAAGTTCTAGTTTAGTTTTGAGAGCGTTTTATTCTGAAATGATCAACACGAATTATGTATTTGCCCGTTTCTCCGCAGGAACTCGGGGTCTTCGCTGTCAATCAAATTACTAACTGCTCCTGATGATTCTAATATAAAGCTTCTTAGAGGTGTATCTTCTCGTATCCTTTGGTTTTTATGTATAGACGAATTAGCAAGAGAATCTAACATACAAATAATAACGAATGAGAAGAAAGAGCCAGCGTTAAATGCTAAAAGCTATACAGTTCATACCTCAGTCCTCAACGTAATATCGTACAGATGACTTTGTTACTTCTTGGTATACTGATAAAAACATAGAAATTCTTTTACCCATGCAAATGGCTGTCATGTTAGATGACTCTAGTTATCTTCCCTTGAGGTATGTATTTTCTTTTTCAATTATAACAGTTTCTCAAAACAGAAATTACATTGTGAATCGATAATCAACCGGTGACTTCGAATAGCATTCAGATTTGAATTGTCTGGAACCCATTTGAAATAAAATACATCTAAGCTTTGAAATGCGATTCTTCTTCGCCTCCCCTATATAAAAGCATCAAGCTACCAGAAAAGTGATATTCCAACCTTTTAGTGCATCATTAAGGCTGCCTTGGATCGATTTAGCAAGGCTGCATTCAGATCATCACTTATCTTACAGTGCAAGTGCTGAAGCTTTAAACAAATTATAGAAGAAGAAAGAAGCTTAATAAGTGGTTCTGGAAAGAAATACAAACAAGTGAAAATCAAATATTCAAGCTACCAGAAAGGGGTGTCAAACTGTCAATTGTCTGAAGATTTTGGTGTTCCCTAAAATTTATTGCATATACAGTAAGTTCTTCAAGATGGCTCAAAGCAGTCTTTGTGAAATATAATGACTAATTTGACCATCTGACCGACTAATTTCATTTAAGCTTGCATTGTGTTCTAAGTTTATTGAAACTGAGGAGTAAGGAAACATATGTAGTTTTTTAAACCTTAACTAGGCTTCAGATACCAGAGAGCGTAGGAAAGTACAGCTCGTGGAGCAACCTGGTCAAAAAGCAGCTGGCCGAGGTTCACCGGTTACAAGATTGGTTTCTACAACCCAGGGACGCCCACTTTCGGCTGATGATATACAAAAAGCCAAAATGCGTGCTCAATTCATGCGTAGTAAGTATGGGGTAAGTCACACAAGCCCTCAAGTGAAAACTGAAGTCCCTCGGGTGCCTTCTAACTCCCAGGCTAGCATGGCGCTCACATCCTCAAAAGCACATGTTCATCCTAAAGCTGAGGAACATGCTACTACCTCCTCTTCTAGCATGACTCCTTTAGCAGCTAAAACTCATGTTCAGCCCAAATTCGAGGAGCATAACAAGCCAGTGAAGCCCATACCAGGTAACGATTCGCAGGGCGCTCGTCCTAAATTCGAGGAGAATACAGAGCCAGCAAAGCCCAAGTCAGGTAATGATGTGCAGGAGGCTCGCCCTACATTTGAGGAGCATAAGAAGAAGCCAGCAAAACCTGTGTCAGGTAAGGATGTGCACGAGGCTCCGGTTCATGGCAAGGGAAATATGGACACAGAGGAACCTTTGTGGAAAAAGTGCAAGAGATTCCAGATCTCATGGGTGAATCCACCAGGTAAAATTCCCCTAAAATATATCTCCGTTTTTTTTTCCCTTCTGCTGGAGCTGACTGTTTGCAGGTTCATCAGAGATTGTGTTGTCGTATTGGTGCTTCTGCTCATGGTAGAAAGATGCTAACTTTACTAATTTCATTAAAATTATGTCACCTTTTAGAGTAGATGTGGCAAAATGGATGGGTTGGAGACGTCCAATGAGTCAAAACAAGTACTTTTTTTTCGTAATACCGGTCAGGTCCATATACAGGCCAGGTTGCGATGGGTGGACCAGTCTGCACCCTTTTGTCGAAAATTTTAGATTTTATAAAGTAAATAATGTATCAAATATAATTCCGAAAGCTGTAAGTTAAATAAAAAGAGAGGTCTTTGTACAGTATACAACCTCTATAGTATATACGCCAGTTGATGGACATAGTAAGTAAAGAAGGAAGTGTAAAAAAATTTGCTAGGCAGTATAAAGATGCTGTCAAAATCACCTCTCTTAAAATAACAACTTTTTTTTTTTTTTTTATATAAAAAGAATAGAAGGTTGTAAGCATCATTATACTTTATGATGACTTCTAACGAATTTTGATCTTGTGGATTTTCTTAGTTAAGTTTTTAAACATTACCTAATTGATTCGTTGGAGATGAGATCTAATCTTAATAATAATACTTAAAAAAAGCCATTCTATGTAAATGGGTTGAAACTTGAAAGTGCCTCTTGTTCATTACAAATTTACAATCATGCCATAGTGTACAGTCTACCTAGCAAGCTAACTTGTGAGTACCATTAAAGATTTTTGTCTGAAACTAGGCATGAAATAACGCAAAGGTCAAATGGGATCTATAAATTAGCAAGCTAGTCTTTTTCGCATCCATGGAAATTGCAAAAGAGACCATCAATTCTTAATCTAGGGTAAAATTGGCAACGAGGTTTTTATTTTATCTCATTCATACCTTTATCTTCAAAAGAAGGGTTCCAAGTTTAGCATTAGTACATGCTAACACCAACTGACCCAACCCGACGTTGATGAGTTTCTTCTCCATCGTGATTCCGTAATGGTGCTGGTGACATACCTCTTAAAACGAAAAAGCATGTTGGCAGTGCCCGATCACAAGTAGAAAGTTCGTACAAGCAACCAACTGATGGCATAAAACATGCACATTGTATTGTAGTGGTTTCCTCTTTTGTTAATATCATATCATCTGTATGAGCAGCCTTTTCATTTCTCAATCTCTACTTTCTATTTTGCTATTTCGGACGACAATATGCAGATTTGAAAAATAGAACGTTTCAATATAATAATCATAATTGTCATAACTTTATCAGAAGCACGATGTGGTAAAAATTCATGTCACCTTAATATTTGCAAAGGCATTGACAAGGAAAAAGACCGTTGTGGGCAAGAAATTGAATTGAGTTACTTATATAGGCACGGTTGCAAACAAAAACCGTGGAAATGTTAAAACTGAGTTTATATCGTGAAATATGATCCGTTTGAACCATGTTATGTAGGAGAAGCGAGATTTATAAATTTAAATGTAGATGCAATTGTGTTGATTCTTTGGGCTGGTGTAGTGCTTCTTAACGTTGTGTTAACTATGGTGCTTCTATTTATGTATGGAGTATATATAAATGGAAGAATTAAACAAATTTCTGGGTGCTTTATGTGTACCTGAATCAGTGGTGTCCAAAGGATTGAGGTTGCTACTTTTACCGGAATTGGTTGCATGATGACTTATAGTTTCTGGTGAAACCGTGCATTTGCAAACATTAGTTATGATGCCCGTCTTGAAGCCACCTGATCTGGCTTTCTGATTTAGTGACCGGGTGAACGATCGATAGAGCATATAATGTATTTTGTTTTTCACTCTATGCCTTGTGGTTCGTTAACGAGGTGCAAGAAAATTCTACAGTTCTGATGCACTTGCCGTCCTTAATGTTTTTGACGTGTGAAAGATGTGTAGATGTTATATTGCACCCGCAATGGGCTTCAGGAACGAGAACAAAATAACATCTTGATTCGTTTAAATTTATGTTGCTATATGTGACGTGGTTTCTAAGCTTTATCTGATTGTATGCAGAAATGAAGATCAACAAGGAATGGAGTGTGTGTTCTGGAGAAAACAGCAAGGAAGTTGATGTCCAAAACAATCGAACCAAACGTGAAAAAGAAGTTTTCTATAACACTTTTCTTGAAATCCCACCAAATCCCAAAGAACCATGGGACCAAGAAATGGACTATGATGATTCGCTAACACCCGAGGTCCCAACCGAACAGCTCCCAGACGATGATGACATTATGGTAACAGAGCCGACACAAGCAGCATCCACAAATTTTAATTCTGGTGTTACAAGTAATTATACAGCTAGTACCAGTACGGTATTTGAAAATAACCGGAGCATGCCAGAACCCGATCTTGAATTGTTGGCTGTGTTGCTTAAAAACCCGGAAATAGTGTTTGCACTCACGGCTGGGCAAGGTGGGAATCTGACGAGTGAACAAATGGTGAAGCTTCTTGATGCAATCAAAGCAAATTCGGCTCGTGGTGGGTCTTTTGTTAGCCTCATTAATGGGTTAGTTGAAAGGAAAACGGAGAGGGTCGAAGTTTCTCTACCATCACCAACACCCTCCAGCAACCCTGCAACGGTGCGTCAATTATATGCACGTCATCGTGTTCTGTACAAATGCATAATCTGTGGAAGTATTGACGAATTTTTGCATTGTGGGGATTTCCTTATATTTTTCCCGCCATTTATTTTGGTTTAAAATCAATAACCAATAGTTAATGCTTGCAAATCGGTTTAAAAATATAATAGGTGAAAACTTGTAACGGCAAGATTTGGTAATTTTTGGTCATGAACTAGATTGTAGGGTTCCACTGTTTTGTTAAAACTTAGTAATACTGCCAATAAATATGGTTGAAATTTAGAATAAATGAAAAAAGAAAGTTTTATGCATCAAACTTTTTGGGTTTTTTTGCTGATTGATTTACTTTTGATTCAGAGTGGATGGCGGCCGGAAAGTGCAAAAAATCCATTTACCCGGCAAAGTTTGACTGTTAACGGTGATTCTTATGCCATTCCGGGAGTCTATTTTCAAGAAAGCGGTTTGCTGACATCGGCAACAACGATTTCATCTTTGAACCAACAAGCAATTGCTCCCATTTCACACCAAAGATTTCCTGATATAGTCCCTGATCAAAGAAACATTTCCAATATGGTCCCTGACTGGAGAAACGATCCGGCACCAATCAGTAATTTGCCGGTGCAAGGGGCGACAACAGCTAATTGGACACAAGAAGCAATTTCTCCGCCAATACACCAGAGGTTTCCTGATGACCAGAGAAACGTTCAGCCAGCTGGTCACGGTCTAACGTTGCAGGGTTCAAATGCCTACTATAAGCCTCAACAGCAAGTAATATCTGAGCCTCTGCCAACTCCGGTTCAGTCTTGGATGGGCCGTGAGAGTTTAGCTTCGAGTACATACTCTCCGCTAGAGCATAATACCTATGGTTCCAGAGATGTGCAGCCAGGTCCATCGTGGGCGAGAAACGGAGGGTATCGGGATGAACCCGGATTTGAATCATGGAGCCCTGACAATAGTCCGGTTAGGTCTCATGAGTATGTAGATGGTTGGGATTACTCGGAGCCTCATGGCCGAAGCTACAACTATAGGCCTGAGATGTCGTCGAGAATGCAACATGACCCATCTCGGTTTAGAGACCGTGGTGGTAGGAATGAGGTTTCAAGGTGGCGAGATCGGAGGAGATGATGATGGAAAGGAATAGATGGCCGGAGTTGGGTCTCCAGACAATTAACACCGTTGAGAATTTTGATATGATACAAAATTTAAAAATAATATTTTGTAGGTAGGCAGCCATTTGGGTCGAATCATTTAAGAATCTCATTCTTTTCTTTATCGGCCAAAAAGAAAATGAAACAAAAATTGTTCCCAAGCACTAAATTTTAATTTCCCCGATTGCATTGTCAACTTATTAACATAAAATTCGATTGATTTTAGTTCCTTTTAATAAAATTTTCAAATCGTAAAATTATAAACTGAATAAACAAGTCAAATGAATTAAAGGGGATTGGTTTTAATATCTTTTAATTATTTTATAGTACACTAACTATTTAGAATATCGGACTTTACAACAGGACGAGGTATACGAGGTATATATTATAATTAGTAAAAATTTTATATATAAAAAACAATGAATACACAGCCTTGGTACTAGTTATTTAATAGTGTTACATTAGATGATTAATATTTGATGGAAAAACTGGTTGTAAAAATAAATTCACTCTAGACTATTAGTAGTATGTTATATCAATGCATGCATTATTATAAATTAATTAGTTTTGTTTTGTAATATAAAATTTTTTCATAAAAACAAATTGTAAAGTTTGTAATATAAAACTTTAGTACTCTACAACATATATTTGTGATGCCATCCCTCCAAATGTTACAAACTAGTGATAATCATTTGGGCATTGCTACATGTAATCCTCATTCTTCTTAATTTAAACTAATCACCCACCTCTTTACTCATGTAATTTTTATTAATGACGTGAGACCCAATGATTAAAAGTTAATCTCTTCTTAAGAAAAATGATGAATTAATAATTGCTACCCAATATCTTGTATCTAGTAGAAGATGCAAATACATAAAAATAATCTAACCCCATTGCATTCAGCCCTACAAAAACACTTTTAAAAAAAACCCAAAACCCACTTAGTAGTTTGTACCATAATATTTCTCAAGATACTTGGAGAAATAACCACTATGATTCATCCACAGAAAACATAGAGCTAAAAGAGTACTAATAATAAATTTATACTAGTGTGTTTCTTTGAAAAAAAAAACATCGATGATAACATATTATGTTGTCTATCACCCTATATATTTTTGAAAAAAACTGACATGGTTTAATTGGTAGATTTGAAGAAAATAATATTGTTCATATTAAACAAAATGACAGAGAAGGCAACAATATTGACGTATTGCAATGAACCCCACAGGCCACAAGGTTTCTTTCTTTTTACAAAGCACCATTTGAACAAAATTTGGTGCAAACATTTTTTGAAAACTAGCTTTACAGCATGCATATAATCTTCGTTGCAGCATTCCAATCACTTCAAAAAATAACTGCCAAAATGTGATTGAAGAAACAGTGTCTACTTGCTTTTGAATGTTCTGTGAGGCCTGCTGAAGATTGGGTTTGATACTAGCTCTTTAGCAGTTGGTCTTCGAATTGGATCAGGGTCCAACATAGCCTGAAACAGTTTGATAAAGTTGTTCATTTAATGATAAACAAAGACAGTAAGATCAACCAACTGATAATCAATTTGGTTATTAGCTTGTATTAAAATAAAACTAATCAACCCCCAATTAGCAACACAATATGTTTATCCAAACACTACAAACTATTTATTAGATAACCACTTTAGAAAATGCAAACCAAACATGTGCTGTTTGAAATTTTTTCCCCATCAGAATGTACAATAAACATAATCACAAGCTTAAAACAAGATTTAACACTTCATAAAATCTTATATAAATTGCTCGGGTTTATTTGTCAAGTAATTAATAAAATATCCTTTAATCAAGTCATGGCCAGACTCTGAAGTGTTAATTTTTGTTTTAAGCTTAGAACAAAAATGAACAAATCATGAAATATTTAAAGAGTAAACAAACATGTGACTATGTGAGAGTGTAACTGAGTTATACCTTGAGTATGTTCTGGAATTGCACAGAGTGACCAGGAAGAAGAGGGAGTTTCCCTTCCCTGAGATTTTGAAAGTAGAGTCCAGACTCTGGCAGTGTTGAACCCCTTACAAGTTCATAAATAGTAGCTCCAAGAGAAAAGATATCAACTTTGTCAAGATGATCGTAATTATCATTCAAGATTTCTTGTGGCATATATCGTGCATCACCTTCTTCAATAGCCAAGCTTCCATCAAGGAGGCTTGCACAACCAAAATCACCAAGCTTGTAAATACCATTTTTCACGTATATATTTTCAGGCTTCACGTCTAAGTGAACAATCCCTTTCTCATGTATAAATTGCAACCCCTTGGCTATCTGTAACCAAACCCACAATTATAATGAGTTAGTAATAAAAAAACAGCCTAGAATAGGTGTTTCGTTTGTGCATCCATATTCACATGATTTCATCATAGCCATATTTCCCTTTTTCTGTCAATTTCGATGATCATCATTACTCCAAAGAAAAATTACAAAACAATTTAATAAGAATGTCAGGATGACACTGTCAGATGCATGTAAAATGCCTGTCTTTTCCAATATAAACATGTTGCTTGAAATCAATGTCAGTTATTTTTTTGAGTCTTGACGCATAATACATCTAGATCAATCTTTTATAGCACATATTGTAAAGAGAACTATGCAGTAAAGTGTTCCATCAACATAATCAATACATAAGTTGAATTATGCATATTTACCTGGTGCATTGCTTCCAACACTTCACCCTCTAGACATGGTCTAGTTGAGTGGTTGACAGATAGGCTGTGATCACAGAGTTCCATCTGGATGTAGAGTTGCTCATTTTCAAACCAAGAAGTGTTGTATCCAACAATGTTATCATGATATCCTGCAAGATTGTTTAAGGTACTTGTTTGAATACAACATATATTAAATGAAACTATGAAGAGGATTTTTCAAGTTACGCACCTACTGCAGCTAAAGCTTGAACTTCCATCAAAGCTTTTTGTCTGTAAATTTTTTCCCAATATAAGGCAATTAGAATTAAAAGGAGTGTAGATATACATAGTCATTCATATATACACACATGCATATCCACATCTGAGCAGCATATAGTGAGAAAAGTGGAGTACCTCTCACCGTCCTGATATAATTTCCTACTGCTGCATTTCACAGCATACATGCAACCATCAATTCTCTTCAAGACTTTATATACACGACTGAAATTTCCTGTACCAATTTGCTGGAAAATGAAAAAAATTAGTTCCAAGATTATAGGTGTCAAGGCTTATTAAAAAACAAATTAAAAGTAGCATAATACTACGTTTCTTATATTGACAGCCACTGTACCTCTATTTCATGAAAGTCTGTTCGATATCGTGAAAGACCATCCCCACCAAATGTGGCAGGAAGAAAAACTGCAAACAGTACACATACAGATTAAAGTACATAGGGAAAACAAAGAGAATTTCAAACGGAAGCTTGTTCAATAATAATACAGATATCATCCACAATTTATTGTTCACGTGAACTAGCGAACCATGTGTAAATTTAATGAGGCAGATATGGATCATGCACTAAACAGTTCCATTTCCATTGAGAAAGCACTTCGAAATCTTTTAGAAAACTAAAAATCAAGTAAATCATGAGATAAAAAAATCCACTAACATAAATAAACAAGCAACAGTCATAATACCTGCACATTTTGATCTGCGGTCACCAAATGGGTCGATATCACTCTCATAGGCATCCTTGATGTAGGGATTCTTCATACATGGGGGAGGCATTACCCGACAACGTAATGCCACAGCAGCTTGAGAAACATACCCCTGCTTGTTTACATGAGGCTCAGTTGCTGCTTGATTTTTAGTTTCAGATTCAGACTTTACTAATGGATCCACGAGTTTCAAAAGTGCTGTTGCAACACAAAAAGGTTAGGAATTAGATTGAAAGCAGATACCAATTGATTGGCAACAAAAAATTGTCACGGTGAAAGTTATAAAACTATGTGGTGCATCCATCCTTAGCATGCCATACATATAAGAGGCAATAATTAACTTCGCAATGACACAGTTACAAAAAACGAAGAGGTAGGGTTCCAATGCCACATAGAAAAGTTAATAATCAAACAGTAAACTGACCTTCTCTTTGCCTTTTGCTTCTCACAGATTTTAACTTCTCTGGTGATTTTGGACATGGTAACTCTTCCAGCTAAAAAATGCAAAATTGAATAAAGTGAAGAATAAGAAATCAAGATATCTCGTATGCAACCTCTTCCAATTTGGCAATTTACCTTCTCACACCCTACAGTGATAGGCAAAGGCGGGGCTTCTGGAGTAATGTAGTCAGGCGTGCTGCACCCAAAAGATCATCATTGATTCAATACGTTCAGTTAGACAATACCATCAATAAAAAAAACGGTATCTGGCAGGTTTCTAGATCTGCCCAAATTTAAAAATTAAGGTACAATGATAGAGTACATACTCCTTCGGCTATAAAAACAAAAGTACAATGATAGGTTTCTAGATTTGCGTGTCGCCTGGATAGAGTATTATAATGAAAACGAAACACAAAAGGTGTATATTGTAGCTAAAATAACACAAACGCTTTAGCATTCAGTTTCATGTACTTTACTGGAAATAACAAAAAGTTTCCGTTTATACTTTATAGTCTAAGTCAGTTCAGAAGAGGATGAGCAATCCTTTGTTAATTAAAATGAAAACTCGATGGTGTAGCTAAATTTTCTAAAATGGAGGGAGCAAAAGAGCAATGACATTTGTAAACCCTAGAAATTATGGAAATAACTAAAATAGCTCAAATTGAACTAGAAAGTAAAAACCTACCAGAAAAAATCCTGGCTAAGAATGAAATCCTTCTCGCCCACATTAACATCAGCATCGAAATCTAGAACCGTCGCCGATGTAGACGGGACGGATTCCGATACATTGTGAGCCTCCTCATCGAGAAGACTCTGAAACCGCAAAAGATTATTATTATTATTCTGCGGAATCGGTGGCTTGAAAGTGATTTGACCTAGCTGAACCGACAAGTGACTGGCCAATGAACCTTTCATCTTCTTGTTTGCTTGTCTTCTGCTACTGCCGTTCCTCCTTTTCCTCAAGGTCGTAGTACTCTTCATCCGTTAATCAAACACCGGCAACGGTCACCGCCGCTGCAACCCCAAATCGATCTATCTCTCTCTCTCTCTCTCTGTAAGGATTATCAATTATGTGAGAGAGAAAAGAAACATGGATTTTATTTAATATTTAGTACAGATGAAAAATGAAAATACATTCAAAATTTGCGCGGGTGGATTCCCAGAATTATCATCTGCGTCCTTGATTTTCGTGCTTTGTTTTTCCATTAAATCGCGACCGTCCGTGCGTTCTTTCAACCTCAGGTGGTGGAGCCCACAGCCCACCAACCATGAGACTGGCTGATTGAGCGAGCCTCTCCACCAGAGTAGCGTAGGTGTGTTGTGTAAGCTGTAATCCTAATGTGGGCCATTGTGCTTAATCAGATTGAGCCCACAAATAACCGATAAGCCCATTAGTTTTATATGATAAATACCTTAAGCCCAGCCCACTATTTGGTGTAATCGATTTCGTAAACTTATGTTTTGCAAACAACTAATGCGTGCTAGTTTCTAATAATTTGTTGACCAACGCAACGAGAACACAAACCGTCATGTTTCACTTAAAAAAAGTAATTACATATTATTATTTTTAATATAAAATAAAAAATAAATACAATTCATTATTTTTAATATCTATAAAGATTAATAAATATAAAAATTAAATACAATTTATTATTTATTATTTCTTCAAAAAAGATAATTACGTTTTATTATTTAAAAAGTAAAAAAATAAAGATAAATATAATTCATTATTTTCTAATATTTAGAAAGATAATAAATATAAAAAATAAATACAAATTATTTATTGTAAAATACATGTAAACATTATTAAGTTTTATATTCATACATGCAAAAGGGTATGTGGCTTATGATAAATAAAGAGTAGGAAATACTAATAGACGTACTTCAGTGACGTCATATTTATAACATTTGTTTTTACAAAATATACATGGAGTCACACTTATTGTATGGGATTCATTGTATTCTGTTGATGATTTTTCCGGAGATTAAGACACAACATATTTAATCTGTGTGTATTAATTTGCATTTTACCACGTATTGTACCATTCATCTTGTAAACCAAATGCATAACAAACTTCAAGGATGCATAATGTCAACCATAGAAAACATAGAGGGGGCAAAGTGCACTTTTATTATAATGATTGAAATAGCAACCAACCACGAACAAATATTTTATTATTGTAATCTATTCGAATTAATCTAAACTAGCCTAAACTATCAAAACTTTTAAAAAAAATCAAACTCTAATTAATTGTTTAAAACCGGTGGTTACCGGTTACCTTCTTATTCTTTTTAAGATCCAACCATCCTATAACCTTCTGTCTCTATTCATAAGGATTAACTATTTATACGTGAAAGTATACGAAAAACCATGTTACTAGTCATTATGTCATTCATTGGCATTGTTTTGTTTACTTTGTACCACCATGATACAAAGAAGATTCTTTTCTCTCAAAAAAACTTCGTTTTCGTGTTCGAAAAGTCGTTCATTTCTTGAATTTGTTTTGATCTCATATCATACATAACTACACGAGTTTATATGAATCCCTCCCTCATGTGCATTTTCATTCTCCAAATCCTAAGAGGAGCTCCCGTGATGGACTCTACTGAAAGAGGAAGAGCTCGGGTGGTTTCGTTCCCCTCCAGGGCGGTGTGACTCTGAATCATACAATGGGGGAGTTTGTGACTCTGAATCAAACAATGAAAATCTCGAAATGAAAACCTAAAGAAACAGTATATAATTCGAATCCTAAAACATAAAAACCTATACCTTGTGACACTATTCGTACTTGTTTGAAATTTGTCGAAGAGAAATCTAGACGTTGAAAGAGGAGAGTAACAATCTTAGGATATGTTTGGTATAGAGAAAAGAAATGAGGAGAAATGGAATTGGAATTGGGGGAGAAATGAACTTGGAGAGAAATGAAAATGAGTGAAGAATTGAAATTGTGTATCTTGTTTGGTATCAACGGAGAAATAAAGAGGAAAAATGGTGGCTGGGGCACAAGACAGTCAATTCTCACCATTTCTCCACCAAATGGAGAGAATTGCATTTCTCCATATTTAGCCTTCAAGCAATTCCCAGATAATTCAATTCTCTATCCAAAAATTGAAAGCATTTCTCCCAAACAAGAGAAAACTCAATTCTCCCCCCTCAAATCTCTCTACCAAACAACCTATTAGTTCAATTTCTAGTTCTTTACTATTTATTCTCAAGTTTATTAAATTATACTTTTTGAAAATAGCACCATATTTTTATAAATTTAGTTTTTTAGTTTAATAAAGTCCAGTGCTTACATTTATTGAAAGTTAATAATGACTAATAATAATAATAATAAAAGAAATTTAGATATTTGATTGATAGTTAAGGGTGAAATAATAATAATAATTAAAGAAAGTTTAGATTTCTTTTAAATTTATTTAAACTTAAGTATGAAGTAATAATTTATAGAAATGATATAATGAAATATAATGAAAATTTGATTAAAAACATGGAATACATAGTCTCATGAGATTTTGATAAAATATCAATGATAATTTGAAATGGACACAATATTATTTAGTTATGCAATTGATATAAAGCAAGATAATATATACTTTCCGTGGAATAACATCTTCATTTGCTCGAAAATCGAAATAACAACTAATTTTTATGTTTAATATATTAAATTTGATGCGACGTGTATTTTACTTGATAATCATCATATTCATAATCGATATTCATCATATTTTTCGTGTTCTTCATATTGCATCCTCAAGCCAGTAATGCTATCAATAGCCCCCACCCTCATACATAAAACTTAAAAAATTCAAGGCTCAAAAAGCCATCGCTGCCACCTCCCATTATAAATTGAGATAGTATCTCAAACAACATATATGAAGAAATCATTAACAAAACGTTGAAATTAAAAAAAACCAAATTACAAATCTAAATAATGCATAGAATAAATACGAACCACCACCATACTACATCACGAAGTCTTAAACAAACAACAATATAAAAAGAGAAAACCTCCTAGATTTAAAAAAAAACAACACACGAGGCAAGGAAGAAAGGAGGGTTGCAATAGTGGTCGTGGCGTTGGCCATTGTCAATGTTGTCGTTTCTTTGGGTGTGGGGATGGAGGTGGAGCCGAGCATAGAGCTGAAGAGGTGAACACAACTTGAGATCGGAGACACGGTCATGATTTTATGGTGGAATTTGCTTCGTAAAAAGGAGGTGGTGACCATGGTGGTTTTGAAGAGGGGATGTGGTGGTGATACTGTGTCTTCAAAAGAGGATGATGTGTTAGAATATTAGAATGTGTAGAAGAAAAATAGGTAGTTGATCTAGATGTTGAATATATAAATTTTTTTTTTCATTTGGTTCTATAATAACGCTGGTAACGTTATAGCATCAAATTTGCGGTCCACTTCGTATGACAGGTTTGATTAAAATGACACATTATTGTTCATAAATCAAAGATTAGGTTAAATAAAAAAGGTTTTTGACAATTTAATATTTAGATTTGTTTCATTTAGTTGCTAGGATGAATACCCGAGCAAATGTGTCCAAACATTAGGATCTACTATACTTTGCATATCTACTCATAATACAAGGACCAGAATATAATAACATAAATGCATAAGGAGTCAAAGTGTAAATTTACTATTTTGATAATTTGATTGCAGATAAATTCTGCATTTACCCAGCAATATTGGATCATCCACGATGGCAACTGTCTCCGCAATTTCTTCTCCGGCATGGCCTAACCCGAACCCTGATGCTACCGCCAACCCACATTCAGAAGAAGACAAAGATCACCGGAATACGCTTGCCGGAGACCTTCACGCTGGTCTCTCGTCGGGGCTCCCACCGATCAGGACGAATTTTAACCAACAAAGAAGTTCATATAATAATCACGATGGTAAAGAAGATAGTAACGCTACAACTCAACCTAAATCGGCACCGGCCTCGGTTCCTGTCGATGGACAGTCCCTAATTCCTAATCTTAAAGTCCCTAATTTTCACCGCGGTGATTCTTCTCAATCGCTTTCGTTATTTCACGTTTCTTTCAATCAAGATAATGGATGTTTTGCCTGCGGTATTAATCATGGATTTCGGATTTACAATTGCGATCCTTTTCGAGAGATATTTCGTCGAGATTTTGAAAACGGAGGCGGTATTGGGATTGTGGAGATGCTGTTTCGGTGCAATATACTTGCGTTAGTCGGTGGTGGCCCCCAGCCTCAGTATCCTCTTAATAAGGTTATGATATGGGATGATCATCAGGGCCGATGCATCGGTGAGCTGTCTTTCCGGTCAGAGGTTCGTGGAGTTCGGTTAAGGAGAGATCGAATAATTGTGATTTTGGAGCAGAAGATATTCGTATACAATTTCACGGATTTGAAGTTACTTCAACAGATTGAGACGTTTGTGAATCCCAAGGGCCTTTGCGAGGTTTCACAAGCGTCCGGTAATTTTGTGCTTGTTTGTCTCGGCTTGCGGAAGGGGCAAGTTAGGGTTGAGCATTATGCTTCTAAGCGAACGAAGTTTATTTTAGCGCATGATTCAAGAATTGCATGCTTGGCTCTGGCACAGGATGGGAATATGCTTGCCACCTCTAGCAACAAGGGAACTCTTGTTCGTATCTTCAACACCCACGATGGGACACTGTTGCACGAGGTATTTTATGATTCATGGCTTATTGCGATTATTCGTGGCTCTTGTTGCTTCGTATTATTTCATTGCACTTGATAGATACGTTGGCTATAAATCAATTTTCTAAACAATCACTTTTAAGTAATTAGCTAGACTCTATGAATACACAGTAGAAACAGATGCATCATACTTTAATACAACTTGATATTTGATTATGAGTATTCGGTATCATCATGCTTTAATCCAAAAACTCACAATTGGCCATAACAGGCATCAGTTATATTGTATGATTGTATCAATATACGCAGATTCAAGGCCTTGCTATTAGGCAAAATTAGTGCTTGCTGCATGTGTTTTTGTCCGAAATGAGGAGAACGATCTATTCATTTTGAAAATTATTTGGATAAAAATTCGAGCCATGATGGGAGTTAGTTGCCAAGTCTACAGTTAGCATAGGTTGTGATCTAATAATCTTGTTTTTAGAGCATTTTATTCTTAACTGTTATAGCCATTTGATAGTTTTGGAGCCACTCATGATTCTAGCGTCTCTTATGTGTAGTCCTAGACTGAGCTTGACAATGAGTTAGAGCTTTCTAGTTGGTTGCAGCTACAAACTTTTAAATATTTTTGTCCAACTTTATGATAGATTCTCTATCATGCTCAAACTGACAATATATCTCTGAGTTGTGTCAATATTTTACGTACTAATCTATAAATGACGAATATGTGTGATAACCATTTGGGTTCATCTAGGTTGCACAATGCATCATCTTCCGTCGCTTTACCTGCAACTAAGCTTCTTGACTAAGCAGTGTATAAAAAGGTGCACGCCTAGGCGATTTTTCAGAGTCGCCTAGATGTTGCCCAGTCGAGGTGCCCTTGGAGAGGCGCTATACTCTGTTGATTAGTCGCTGAGGCGCAGGCCTTCTTCAGTTGGTGAAAAAATTGTTTTTATTTGGTTTTTAAAACACCAAGCCATTGACGTAGCCCGTAGGTATCCTAAGGGATCTCCCTTATTTTCAACGGTCAACCACAGACATTATGAATAGAGATTACAAACTTTTAGTACGAACTATTTTACTATTAGATTCAAGGTATTTATGCTTATATTTATTATCATTTATTTTATTTTTTATATGTTAAATAGTGTCGTATACATTATCTTGGAAATGTTACCAGCATATCCTGTGCCCTTGCCTTTTTGCATCTCTTGCCTTAGTCCCTAATTAGGGTCGGTCTTAGGTGCGATTTATGCATCTAACTAACTTGTGGCCCAGTATAGAAAGGTACAGACTACAGAAGCTAAAGTGGTTCATGGAAATTATATAGCTTCATTTAGGAATATGGACGTGTTATTGGAACTATAATGGGTGTTTGATGGTTGCAGTCTTTTATATGGTATTGTCTTTAACCTTACCATTTGAATATATGATTACATGTATTACTCTTGGAAGGGTTCTACTCAAGTACTCATTCTATCTACAACTTAGACTCCACTTCTGTGCCAAAAAGTTTTATTTGTTTTTCTTCTCAAAAGTCATGACAGAGAATTAAAGGAGCCTTTATTTACTGCTGCAAATCTATGTGATTATACTTGTCAATTATACCAATTATGTCAGTTTTAAATTTTGTTCAAAATTTTAATACAAAGGAACAATACCCATGTGTCTACTTGATATTCTAGAAAATCCAAAAAAACAACTTTTTGAATAACACTTGTTTGATCAGCAAACCTTCAAGAAATATGTTTGAATTCTGTCTCTTGCCTGTACTTTGTTTGGTTTTTCCTGATACTGTTATATTGTTATATTCGGAAAAAGTTCTAGGCTTGTTCGATTTATATGAGACACTCTTGTGGGTATACTAAAAACATATGGTTGTCTGATGCAGGTTAGGAGGGGTGCGGATAGAGCAGAAATATATAGCCTTGCATTCTCTTCTACCGCCGAGTGGCTAGCAGTCTCAAGTGACAAGGGTACCATTCATGTTTTCAGTGTCACAGCCGTTGATAATCCAGAACACAATACCATTGGTTCTCCTTCTAGCTCACCTCGTGCCCTCATTAAAGGTACTCAATTGCATAGAAGTTACAGTGTGGGTGAATTTTGTTTCAGTCAGGCAATTGCTCTCTAGAATATTGCTAATGAGATCAAGTTTTCATGGAACCATCGTACTTGGCTTTTCATTGAAAACTAATGAACATGGTACTTTGACCAAAAAATCACTATAGCTTGTCTATATTTAAATGTAAACACAAGTAACCAACCATGGTAATTGATGCTTTCAGCCCAAAATCATTTGTTATTGCGAAAATACTATGATTTGCATTGTCAAATGAAGTTTGTCATAAAATAGCATTATACTTTTCTATTTTTCCCATTTAGGTCACCAAATTTTTTGACTTTCAAAAATCACCCCTTGTAGGTAACTTTTTGTCGTTAGTGACCCTTTTAATTCTTTTCTTTTTTTTGGGTGAAAGTTTACCACCAAAAAATGATAATAACTGACTTAGGTGGGACAATTTTTGAAATGACAGGATTTAGAATGTACCATAAAAAGGCCGGTGACTACACATGAACATATACATTTCTATTTTATGGAATAAATCCTTCTCAGAAGAACGATGGTTTGTCAGTGGCAGACCCAAGATTTTTTTTGACTGTGGCACAAATTTGCGCCGTGTTTAAGATTTTATATTATTATTAATTAGATTGGTCAGGTTGGGTTAACATGGTTAAAGGAACCAAAATTATAAATAATGACTTATTGAGTATTTAATTTTGGGTTTTATATTATTAATTCATTATTTTTTTTATTTGTTACATTAAATTGAAAAGCACGGTTGCACGTTCAAAAAACCACCGGTTGCACAAACAAAAAATCGTAAAAAATTACATTACAAAACAAAATTCATTATTTTTTTATTTGTTACATTAACCGGTGACACTTGTTACCCCCTGGCAAGTGGCAACCACTTGGGTCCGCCTCTATGGTTTGTTGGTATAAAGCCCAAAAGCCAATCACTTGATATGGCTACATCTGATGAGTGGAGGAAGCACAGTTCTCCATACTGGTTCCAAAAGCTAATCACTTCATGAAACAAGTCACGCATATGGAACTTTCCTGATTGGTGGAATGTTTTAAAATGGCTTCATTTGACAACCTGTTGACTGGCATAAAATTTTCTTTCAGGAGTTATGCCCAAGTATTTTAGTTCTGTGTGGTCGTTGGCCCAGTTTCGTTTGGTTGAAGGTTCTCCGTATATAGTTGCATTTGGTCATCAAAAGAACACAGTGGTGATTCTTGGCGTGGACGGAAGGTGAGTGAATGATGAGTTATTCAACCAATTTCTCGTCTTTCCTTTATAAATGCAAGAGAATGAAATATCCACAGATTAATATTTTCATCGTGAAGAGGTAATACGCTCCGACAGGCTACAATCCAAACTTTTTTTTAGAAATTATTGGCAAGTACAAAATAGGAAAGTTTTGATAGCAAATTTTATAGGGCTGTAACTTGTCGTTAGGAACTTGAGCTGCAGACGAGTTGAGCAAGCTGAGCTCGAACCTTAGCTTTATTGAGTTGAGCTTTTATGGAGTTTGAACTCTAGACAGCTCCTAAAGTAGATTGATATTTGGTTTAGTATTCGAGTATAATTTTTATAGACCTGTGCGGCTGATCGAGTTGTTTGAGCATGTTTCAAGCCTAACTTGGCTGCATGTTGAAAGCTTGTCCTGAACACCCTTTTATATGCTTACGTGTAGGTTTTATCCAACTACGCATGTTTTTTCAATTGTTTGTGGACCTATTCAGCATTATTCATTTCTTACATCAAGTGGTCGGACAATCATTGCATTAGAGCAATTCTATATGCACACCCCCTTGGTTGCTAACAAAAAACATGTGAGCAAGGGGATGTATGAATAGTAAAAATTAAGAAAATGGGGGTGTACATATAGCAATGCTCTTGCATTATTCATTTCTTGTCTCAAACCATATTCAACATGTAAAATGATAAGACAAATAGTGTCTTAAATCGGTTTTGGAGTTGTGTGAAAAGTAATGGTTTATAATGGTTAGTATTTGCATCTGATGCAATTACGTATTTATGCAGTTTCTATAGATGCAAATTTGACCCTAAATCAGGTGGGGAAATGACTCAACTGGAATATCACAACTTCGCGAAGCCTGATGACTCTTTCTAATTGCAGAAACGCAGACAAGAATGTATGTATTTTCTTTTTTGTGATATGTTTGTTGTAACATCATTGGCTATTAATTTTTGTAAATAAAAAATGTATATAAACAATGGTCATTTGGTCAAAGAGGTGGGAGAAGGTTATATGTGAAAAACAATAAGGTTGTGTTTGGTAGAGAGAATCGAAGAGAAAAGAAAAGAACATAAAATCAATTGTTTTTTAGACCATGAAATTTTAAATTTAATTCTCCATCATTGTTAGAGAAATGAAAGAATTGAATTTATTTAACCTTTACATTGATATAAGTTGAGAATTCATAGAAAACATATACACAGTTCAAGTCTCCTAACTAACAATTTGTCTTCATTTCCTTTCTCTTCGATTCTATGTACCAAACACAACCTAAGAGATTATGAGCTATTATGCACTCTGTTTGGTGGGTGGTAAAAAACTAAAAATGGGTGATTCTAAACATCACTCTTGCTTTAGTTTTTACGAAAGATTAAGTTTAATTAATAGGTTTCACGTTAGCTACTAAAATAATGTGAGAGAGGGTGTGTGTGATTAGTAAAAATTAATTACATGGGGATGTAAGTATAACACATCATGACAAAAGGGCTAGGACTTTTGATGATTGATTAGGATATCAAATTGGAGATGTGCAACAATTTGAGTTTTGAAGTTTGTCCTCACGATAAAAGTTTTCTGGGGGCTCCCTTGACAGTGGACGAGAGAGATAGGTAGTGAGAGAGGGATGAGAAAGGGGTGAAATGGGAACGTAGTGAATTTTTTTATATTATCTATTTGAAAACATTCTCATTTTTAAAGAATATGTATTTTTGAAAATAAATCCATTTTTGATTTTATGAAAATCTCACGAGTGAAAATTCTCCTCAACAAAACGAACCTAGGCTTTCAAAAACTCTCAAAACATCATAAAAAAACATCTCTTGGTTGTTGTTTAGTAGAGAGAATCGATGTAAAGGAGCTGAAGACAAATTATTAGTTAGAAATATCGAGTTATGTACATCAATTCTTTATGAAATCTCAAGTTGTATTAATATATATCTTAATATTCAATTCCCAAAATTATATTGTTTATCTAGCAATGACAGAGAATTAAGTATAAACTAAGATTAGAAAAAGAGAAATAATAATTATAAAGTTGTTGTATATTCAAGTATGATGGTTTAAAAAACCGAATATCTTTTTTTTTTATTGTCTTTTCAATTATTTTTATATCTAGGCTTATAAAGTAGGGAAAATCAAACCAACGTATTTTCAGTATTTTTCGAACTAGTCATTGCACCAAAAATGTTTCCATAAAAGTCCCTCAACTTAAAAAAACGTTTTCGTAAAAAATCATTGCAAATAAAATGTTTCCATACAAATCATTTAATATGAAAAACATCTAAAAAGTCTTATAAAACAACACAATTCGTAAAAAATTTCAAGTTAAAGGACTTTTATGAAATGTTTTTGATACAGAGACTTAATCGAAAAATATTAAAAATGCGATGGGCTTTTGTATAAATTTCCTTATAAAGTACAATTATAATTAATTTTATAAAACATATTTATAAAAATGAAAAACTCAAACTTGTTAAAAACAAAAGTTGAAAGTTAGAACTAGTTTTTGACAAGGGTTAGTCTATTTACACCCCATGATGGGGTATAAAAAGGGTTATGTATCATTTTTCTCTTGTCTAATTAATTATAAAAAACTGAATTCTAATAATATAGTAATAATGATGGAATAAAAATAAATATTTATGGGGTGAGAATAGTAACACGTTACGAATATACACTTGAAATGAGAAATGATATTTGGTTATAAATCAGAGATGAGAATATGAGATATGTAATGGGAGAATGTGAACGAACAGCAAGCAGCCAGATTAATGGAGTAATGGTCAAGGTAGCGTTGACGAACAAATGGTAGACGAGGATATTACGTCATCTTCTCAAAAGGATCTAGAAATCCATTCATTCTCTCTCATTGAAACCAAACGTTGACCTCCTCCTCCCAACTCACAACTCATCACATGCTTCCTTTTTTAACAATTTTATACCTAAACAACTCCAGTCTCTCGTAAAAAACCATTCTTACCTTCGTAAACACGCTTAAATGATTTAATTGTTTTTTCTAAATAAGATAAAGAACTAAAAAAATTCAACTATTACAAACGTTAAAGTTTAAAACATTCACAATTCATGACCAAATATCAGCCAGTTAATGTTTTCTTTATAAAAAATATATCTAGAGATGTTATATTGAGCCTGTCAAAACAAATAAATTTATTTTCTCTTTTCACAAACAATCATTTTTACTTATTAAATATTTTCTAAATTTCCCGAAAACCAAAAATGCTCAAAATTAAGAAATACCAAAAACCATATTATAGGAACCGAGAAACGGTTCGAAAATGAAACGGTTCAGTCTAGTTTGGTTCGTTTCTTGATTTTGTTGGAACTGACCAAAGTTGTCTATGAATTTTGTCAACTAAAATAAGACATTTGTTTTGAAAGGGTTAAAATGCAAAATTATAAGTCAAACCCATTAAACGAAAGCAAAGATATAAATAAATCCACTAATCCAGGGACTAGTTCTGTAATTTGATGTATCTATAAATACCCGCTCACTTTGCATTCTTCATTACAAAATTCAAAATTGTCTGCATCACCATTTACATTCAATTCAATACTACATTTGCATCGCTTGATACGAATTACAGTACTTATTTGCTGCAAGCTATTACAATATGACGGTGAAAGTATACGGATTCATCGGTTCAAACGCAACGTTTCGTGTTCTTGCCAGTCTCTATGAGAAGAGTGTCGATTTTGAGTTCGTTACAGTTAACATGGCCGCCTGGGAACATAAGAGGCCTCGTTTCCTTGCACGCAACGTAAGTATAACACACATGATCATCACATTTCAATCCAACGTTGACTTCAAAATTCTCTGAATCGATCTGAATCTGATGATTGATGTGTATGTATATGCAGCCGTTTGGTCAAGTTCCAGTGTTGGAGGACGGTGATGTCACGCTATTCGGTAATAAAGACCTACTATAACTCAAACTGTTTCTAGTTAATAATTTTGAGTTGTTGCGTATATATTAATTTTGTGAGTTTCGGTTTCCTAGGGCTAAATATTTTGTTAATTTGTTTCAGAATCTAGAGCGATCACGCAGTATGTAGCACGTAAATACGAAGGTAAGGGGACGGAGCTGATAATGAAGGATCCGATTAAGATGGCGATACAAACTGTGTGGATGGAAGTGGAAACTCAGAAATTCGATCCAGCGGCCTGGAAGCTAATAGAAATAGCTATGCATCGGGTTTGGGGCGGCCAAGAGCTAGTGGCGGAGACCGAAAAGAAGCTGTCTGATGTGCTTGATGTATACGAAGCACGGCTGAAGGAGAGCAAGTATTTAGCCGGAGATAGCTTCACGTTGGCTGA
This sequence comes from Centrapalus pauciflorus, assembly GCA_020465985.1. Lineage (NCBI taxonomy): Eukaryota > Viridiplantae > Streptophyta > Magnoliopsida > Asterales > Asteraceae > Centrapalus > Centrapalus pauciflorus. The sequence goes on from JAANYP010001122.1 coordinate 404,069, forward strand.
TCTCCACCACACGCCGAACGTGTATTTACTGATGGCAACCAAATCGAAGAAATTGTTTGAGGCGAGGCCGCATGTCCGGGCATGGGTTGCTGATATCCTTTCCAGGCCTGCTTGGCAGAAAGTCATGTCATTGTCACGGTGGTGATCAAAACTTTGACCCTTTTACCTTTGAGGTTTTGGTAAGAATTGCATTGAGACTTGTACGTTATGCTTATTATTGTTGTGCTTTTTAATCTGTCAAATATTCCTCCTTTAGTTGATGCTAATAATCAACATTATACTTTGTTAATTAATCTTACATGCGTAATAAACCGTCATCCTTTCTAGAAACAATTGCTTTATAATTTCTTGTTGGTATGGACTTTTGACTGGATCCAATGGCCAAACTGGGCAGGTTTCTGGTATTCATGTGAAGCCCACAAATAAAAAAATTAAATTTTTTTAAATGTTAGATAATGATGTGTTTATTATTTTAAGCATCTCATACTTATCCTCATTATTTTTGTTTCTTAAAATTAAAAATGGTTTTAATAAGATGTTGATTTAACAATGAAATATTGAAATGTATAACCATAATGTAAAAATTTTGAGAACCAACATCAAATCAAAAGAATTTCTAACTTTTGTTTACATTGATAATCTAGTATTCTAGTGGGGCGTTTGGTTCACATAATCTGGAGGAAATAAAATATTGAATTTAACAAATTTTGTTGTAACTCATAATAAGTAACTTTTTGAGAAAATAAAATAAATAGATTTACTTATATTTGATGATAAATTGTTAGAGAGTGTTTCTAACTAATGGTGAAAGATTTTAGTTTTTAATTTTTTAGTACTTGTCCTTTTTAAATTAGAACATAATTCAATCATATATATAAAATATAAATTAATCCAAAACATCATCTGTCTAGACATTTAACTTTTTATTGGTAATTACTAAAGGACAAAAAATAAGTTGTTGGATGTTTTCCAAAACTAAATTTATTTTTTGAAGAGAAATAACGTGTTAATTATTTGAAACAAATTAAATACATATATCATATATGCTTTTTAAATGGTAATTGACGACGACTATAGACAAACATTGCATCTACACCTTCCATCTCAAATTAATACACAAGTCGTTCCATACAATATGTCATTCTGATTAAATTTTCGTGCTCATGTGTCTTAAGCGCAAATTAAATACATATATCCGTTTGATGGGATGAAAAAAGTGCAACTTGATGAAGGTATGCTTATGCTTGTCTAACAAACAAGAATCGGCAATTCAAATATCAAAGGATTGTGTCGGAAATGCTTGAGGACGGAGCTGCCATACCGTTTTATACCAAACAATATCTGGTTATTTATATATTATATGCTATAGACTATAGACGATTGTCATCAAATTGCACGAATAATATACTGTTTCAAAAATACTCATGTTCACTCTTGGGTGAACGCAGCGGGAAACGAAAAAACTTCCTTATGAGTTACAAATGCTTTTATTTGATCAACATTTATCATCACATGTACAAAACATATATTATATTTTTATATGTGGGAATATTATTTTAACCTACAATTACCAGAATTTTTGAAACATATGCATCCAATAATTCCTCCAAATAATCGAAATGATGTCGTTCATAAATTATTTTTCAACGTAAAGATGATTATTTTAACCAACACAACAATTGAAATTGATTATAAATTACTGTTTCAATCATTCAGTATATTTGATATAGTGAAGCAGCAACCTTAGTGTATGAAAACAAAATGAAAAACGTGGATTTTTTTTTCTTTATAATATTAATAATAAATAGTAAGCATAGAAACAAACGAGTTAAGTTTTCAATTAATCACAGAAGCAACTCAGTGACGTGGTTGGTTGTCGGTGGTGATGTTCTAAATTTGCTTTAATACTTTATTCTTCTTTGGACCCCAAAAACAAGCATTTTAGGATGGGCGAAAACCCTACTAATAAAGGCACCATTTGATTTGGGTGACCGTAATTAAAAATCCATGGGCCATGGTCTCTTTGACAATGTTTTCTTAATATAAAAGAAAACAATTTATTAAGCCCACGTTAATAAAGAAGTTGTGCGAAAGGGGTGTAAACGAGCCGAGCCGAACCAGCCCGTCTCGAGCTCGACTCGTTTAAAAGTACCAGGCTCGAGCTCGAGCTCTATATGTAAAGCTCGAGCTCGGCTCGTGAATAGTTTTTGAAGCTCGGGCTCGACTCGTTTATTATATATTTTAATTTATTTAATTAATATTCATATAATCTTATATATATTATATATAACTTTTTGTTTTTATTTATTAAATCTATATATTATATAACTATTAATGTAAAAATATATTTATATATAGATTCGTTTAAGTTCGTTTAGGCTCGCGAGCTCGATAAGTGAAGCTCGGGCTTGAGCTCGTTTATTAAATGAGCTCGAATTGAGGCTCGAGCTCGGCTCGAACTCGTTTAACTCGAGCTTTTAACGAGTCGAACTCGAGTAGCTCACGAGTGGCTCGGCTCATTTACACCCTCGGAGAAACAACCAGACTTGACAAACAAAACAGACTTTCCTAAGAAAAACTAAAACAGAGCGGAGACTAACCTAACCTACATGCAAGAAGAATAAAACATACAATTACAAACAAAACGAAAGGATTCATGGAGGAACAACACCAACCACTCCATGCATGAGACTTTATGCCGAGAGGAGATCGAAACAAACAAACAAGCCGGAAGTAACAACGCAAAACAACAAAGGCGATGCATTAGACCAATACAGAAGAGACACCAGACAGACAGCAGACCAAAAGCACAAACGAACTAGCAGCACCAACTCAAGCTTATAACTAAACCCTTGAAAATGGATCCCATGCCTTTAGAATCGCTAGGCCAAGATACCAATAGCACCAACTCGAGATTAAGAGCAGAGACAAAACCGAAGGGGAAAGCTAGAGTCCAGCGAAAACCAAGAGGAACACCCATACAACAGCAACACTAAAGTCTAAACTTCATTGAGCAGAACGCGTACTAACCATCCGTCAAACATTCGAGAGGGATCCATTAGTCAAATTGAAGCAGGGGACTGAAGCACCAAAGACGGGAAGTATTTCTTGACCGGATGGTTGATCCAAAAGGGTGTGGATATCCACCCCAGAAACACCAACATGTGATTGCGAGCATGAGAAAGCAATCGAGTTCCTGTTTTTCCATATATAATACATCACAATCTGTAGTACCGGTTGCCATATCTTTAGGGCCTATTCTAAAAAACTCTGTTATATACTTAGGTCTATTAAAGATTAAACAACGTTTTTGATTTGCAAAGTTTTTATTTTTAACATTATAAATTTTTGTATTGTTAATTTATCATTTTTACTTGAATTTTGCTTATTTTGAATATACATATGTATATTTTATATACCCATTTTAAGTTGTTGCCATATGCCCCCGAAATTAATGGACCGACCCGGCCTAGCCACAGAAATCGATAAGGATGGTAATCGACTTTCTGGTTTTGAAAATTAAATGGTGAATTGGTCATGGAACCGCAAGATTGTGAAGAAGGGGTTGCATGCCAATTTGATATTTAGTGAACGAACGTTCATTACATATTTTGAAAATAAAAGTAAAACGTATAGCCATCTCACCATTTAATCGATATTCGTTCTTGGTCAAAAGATATTATAAACCTACAATTAACAATTAATTATTAAATATTAAAAAGTAAACTAACGAACTAAATATAAATTTTCAAGTCTTAAATTTTAATAATTCAATTAAAGAGTAACTTAATTAATTAAATACATTAGACATGAACTTTCAAAATTAATTTTTAATTAAAGAGTACACTCAATTAATGTAATTGTTCAACTAAAGACAATTGGTCCAATAATTAGAAGATGTTGGACTTTATTTTGGGCTAAAAATATCATTGAATTTTGGTTTAAATTATTGAGTTTTATTTATATTACTTATTAGTTATTTAGTCATTCAACTTTAATTTTTTGTTTCATTGGAGGTTTAAAATTTTTAAATCAAGTTGCACACTTAATTTTTCTTTAATAACGTAAGTTGCACAACTAATTTTTTGTTGGTTGCACATATAAAATTTTACACTACGAAATGAGATTATTAAGGAGAGGACCCGTAGCACGGGCTACCCCTAATATCAACATAGGTCTGCCTATGGACATGAGGACATATGGTTATTGTATGGATGAATAAAAATTTCAAACTCATTGTGTTTGATAAATAAAACCGACAGGAAAAAAATAATATAAATTATTATTCAGGATACTCAAATTATGTATATCGATTTTTTATGAATTTCAAGTTGTATCAATATATAACTTAAAATTCAATTATCTTATTTCGCTAACAAATGTGAAGAATTAAATTAAACCTAAAAATCAAGGGAATAAAAATACAACAATAATAAAATTATTGTATTTTCAAGTTTTAACCTTATTTATTGTCTTTACAATTCTCTCTACCAAAAATAACATTAATATTATTCCCGTAGCTCGATCTGGTTGTGGCTTTGAGCATAATTGTCAAATATTCATGTGAGTAAGCATCTCTCAAATGAAAATGGCATCATATATGTCTTCTGAATTCTGATGTTTACGGTAAAAACCAAGTACATCAATTCTTAAGTCCTTTTTCTTGTTCTTGTTCTTGTTTATTTAAAATTATATATATATATATATATATATATATATATATATATATATATATATATATATATATATATATATATATATATATATATATATATATATATATATATATATATATAAACTACGCTAAACGCTACTATATAAGTCGTTACATAACGATGTAACAAAATCTCGAGCAAGTTTAACAATCAAAGAAGATTTTGGATCGAGCTAGTCTTATTATACCCATCTCAATATCATATCGATCTTCTATAATACTTGAAATTTCAGTGATCGAGTTCATATACCATAACCAATTAACCATGACGATCAAAGTATATGGTTCCATAATTTCAACTGCCACTCTTCGTGTTCTGGTTTGCCTCACGGAGAAGGATCTCGACTTCGAGCTTATTTATGTTGATCTTGCCTGTGGCGAACAAAAAAAACCTCATATAGCTTCACGCAATGTACGTCATGAGTTTATACAGGGGTGGGTTCAATGGAAAACCAATATGCATCGGAAAACCTGGGGACCACTTTATAGTCATTGAATCAGGCGATGCATCACGCGGGGATTGTGATTTATTTGTGTTGGTGCACGGAGGTTTTCCAAAATTTTCCAATGTATGTTGGTTTTCCATTGAACCTCCTCAGTTATATATATGCCATTTTTGTTTTTAATTGTTTTTTATTTGATATTAATATCTTTGTCCTATCCATATATATATGATGCAGCCGTTTGGTCAGATTCCGGCGTTTGAGGACGGTGATGTCAAACTCTTTGGTAATCAATTTTAATCTCAGCATATATATGAACTAGTTTATTAGCCACGTATTACACAGATATTTTAATATATATAAAATATAATAAATAAAAAGATAAAGATATAAATATTATTTTTTAAACAAAAGTATATAAGATGATATTATTATTTATTATTACCTATTAATCTTATATATTTCTATATATATGAAGAGTAATTATTTTCTTATATAATTTTTTAAATTTTTATTATATTACCTTATAATTAATAAATTAGTAGATTATTAGATTTTGTTTGATTTGATTTGATTTGAATCTAAAAGTAGATTATATTAGATTTGGATAAATTTAATTAATAAGTTAGTAGAGTATTAGATATTGTTTGATTTGATTTGATTTGAATTTAAAAGTGGATGATATTAGATTTGGATAGATTTAACTTAAATTTATTTATGCTTTTTAAAATCTATAAATGTCACGTGTCGATTCATGGTGACGACACGTGGCTTCACCAGAAATGTGTATAATTACTCTTTTAATAGTATAGATAGATTTGATGAAGTGTATATACATAAGAGTGAGTCCGTGAGGGTATACCCACCTCTCTTAAAAATCTTAATTTTCGAAACCTCAGCGTCACATCAGTTTTTCTCTTTTTATCGTCTTCATTTTTAAAATATTGGAAATACCCTCCATTCGATACTAATATCATTAACCCATTAAAATTTAGAGAGAGAGAGAGAGAGAGAGAGAGAGAGAGAGAGAGGGAGGTGAAAGTCGGAGGGGGTACAAGGTCGGGAAGGGGAGTGCGGCTTCTCCACCATACCGTTAACCCTAACGATCACGTACATATATTCACTAATATATAATCGATCACTACAATCGTACGTAATCTGACTAAATTTAGAATTTCTTATGAACTCAATATATATCGGCGGTTAATTTGCTCCAGGATTAATTAAGGGCGATTATACATATATAGCAATCACTAATATATATAAAATAATCAATTAATTACTACAAACTTTTAAATGGTTTTCTGTTAATTTTGAATCAATTTGTTATGATGGAGATGAATGTGGTTATTTGTTTTAGAATCAAGGGCGATTATGCAGTACGTGGCATGAAGATACGGTGATAGGGGGACAGATCTGATAAGCAAGGATCCGAAGCAGGCGGCTTTACAATCAGTGTGGATGGAAGTGGAGTCTCAGAAATTTGAACCGTCGACTACAAGATTAGTTTGGGAGCTATGTATGAAGCGGCTGTTATTCGGAATGAAAAGCAATGCGACCGTAGTGAAGGAGCTGGAAAAGGAGCTGGGGAGCTGGCTTGACGTCTACGAAGCACGGCTGACACAGACCAAATATTTGGCCGGAAATAGCTTCTCGATGGCGAATCTTCAGCACGTGCCGGTAATCAAGTTTCTGATGGAGACGCAAACGAAGAAGATATTTGACGCGCGACCACATGTGAGCGCGTGGGTTGTAGATATCTTGTCCAGGCCGGCATGTTCGAAGGTCTTTGAAATGCCAGCGTGCTGAATGAGACTAAGGATGCGTTTGGTTTGTTGACAGGTTTGAAATTGGTATAAGTATAGGTATGAGTTTGAAAGACATAGAAGAAAGAATAATGAGGAATGAGGAAAACGTGGATGAGTTTGAGTTTTTGGTAATCATTTACACATATTTGGTAGTCATTTCTCAAACAAACAACATCTATGAAATCCAAACTCATTCCATACCTTAAAACCTCACCAAACAAACACACCCTAAAATCTCCTAAATCCTAGTTGTACATCGTGCTTGAGGTTGTTGTACTCTAGCTCATCATCAATAAATCAATTGATATTCTTACCCCTTTTTGTCCAAAAACTAGCTGCCCTTTTAAGATTTTAACTTCATTTTACATTTGGATCCCTAATGCTGATCGATATTACGTTTCATGATACTGATTTTAATTCATAAATTATGTTATTTTGCTTTTATGTTAAAATACGGGTAAGGATACATATATAAGTTAAAACATATCTAAACTATCTAACCAATGATTATAACTTGAAACCCTTCATCTATATAATCGATAATTACATCTTATGCTTACAAATTCATCAAAGAACCTACGACAATTTTCGAGTAAGGATTTGCAAAAGTATAGATACCATGAAACACTGCAATTTAAAAGTAATGTAATTTTAAAAGTCTTGTTTTACATGATAAAAGTTTACATTTTGTTATTATGAGGCATTTGTTACATATCAAGAATTGGTTTTTCAAATGACCCGTTTTTGTTGTGATATTTTGTTATTTGTAACTTTTAAATTTTGTCCCTGTTAGTTCATTTGTTATCATGTTGGCTAGCAGTGACGGATTTAGGAAAATAGTTCATTGAGGGCGATGTGTATGAGATGAGAGATGTCCAACGATTTGCATTTCAGGATTATTTTGAAAACAAAATATGAAATTGCAATTTATGATTTTAATTTATTACTAAATGCATATGCTGGAGAACACAAACGAAACAAAAATGTAGCGACTACATTCTTCCATAGTAGACGTCATCGAATGTCAAAATACTTTAAATCAACAAAACACTAACAACATACTATTTAATTAATATTACTAGTCCAAAGCAGTATATAAAGCTGTCGCAAACATGATTGAAGTTCAAAATAAAATTGACCAAATTTCAAGATAAAAACTTCACTTGCGTTGACCTGACAGTGACCAATTTGAAATTTTTTTTAAAAAATAAAATCTTTACAAGAATTTTATACCAATTATGCTTATAAATTCATAATACTAATAGACAACTACTTGCAATCAGATTTAGGGTTTATAAAATAAAATATCATGTTAAGAAATTAGTGTATTTGAGTTACCGATTCCGTAAGGACAGAGGTCCAAAAATGGGAGTGGTTGGAGGAAGGCCAAACTAATGTGTTGTGTGTTCTAGAGATTGACAGGTAAGAAAGTGTCTCATGTGATACTTAGAGTCCAACTAATTTGCCATTGTTTTTTTTAATTATATTTAACCAAAATGGTTAGTAAATTTAAAGGCGAACTAAAAGTGGGTTAAGGGTTCGACTCCCGTCGGATGCAAGTTTGAATTTAGGTGGTAAGTAAGTTCTGAAGTCCCCAAAGGGGTATCACTTATACGATCGATCATACAAACCCATCCAACTGATACATCAACTAACTTGATTGAAATTTGTATCGATACAACCGATCTGATGGACTTTATGCTAGTGGTTCTCGATGACAACGAATAGAGAAAAGCATACGGAGGTGGACGATGGTGTGGTGGTTCAGCAGCAGTGGAGAATCACTAGTTTCTTTTTATTTCATATGGCATCTATCCCTTGGAATTTTGTTTTTGATTTTATTCCAGTATTAATTGACGACCAAAAGTTATAAATTTTACATAATTTTGAAATATTTTTCAAAGAACAATTTTTTTAATAAATCGTTTTATAAATTTTCATTTTAATTTGTGTTCTATCTTAATCTTTTACAATGAGTCCATTTAACTGTTCGGCTTGTTGGATCAAAATTATCACCCCTATCCGGTATGTATGCAAATTGTGTTATCGTATTTGAAATTTGAAACGTCTATCCAATAGTCATCTTGCATGTGATAATAAATTCAATTGATTATGATTTAATATTCTACTAATTTAGGATTTATTTTGATTTTAACATTTTCGCATTACCAATGGAAATTAGATTATGTTGTTACAACAAACAATCACCTTTGTTATGTTGATATTGTGCCTGATAAGTACTTTTGAGTTACAAATAAATTAATACATTTTTTTTATATTTGGGTTTAATATGAAAAAAATAATCATGTTTTCCTAAGAAAGTCCTCAAGTTATCGTTTTCAATCTGGTTTTCGGAAAGGTTTTGTTTTTTCATAATCAACCCTGACTTTTTCCACAAAAAACCAACATGTTTTCACTATTTTTCTCCGAAAAGTCCACAAACTTGAATAGTTTCTTGAAAAAAATAAAGAAAAATTCCGAAAATCACAAACAAATATATAACTTAAGGATTTTATTGGTAAAAAATAACACGGCGGGACTAAACCGCAAAAACTATAAAAACATGTTGGTTTTTTTCATATTAAATCCTTTATATTTTTCCTCAAAAGGCAAAACGCATTAAATAAAGCTTTCTTTTTTTTTTCTTTTGTTTTTTTTTTGCAATGTATGATACATTTATGCATAATATCAATAAACTTGACATTTCTTTAATAAATAAGTAAAATAATAACATAGTTTTATATCTTTATGTTAAAATTCCAAGATATGATGGATATAACGTTATTATCAAAATAGATTTTATAATATATGTTGCTAACTTGTTATACGCAATAAAAAATAAACACATTAAATACGAAAGTTAGTTGCTCTTACCCATCTAACAATTATCTAACCACTTGACTTAGATCAAGTGGCCACCACCAAAGGTGGGAGGGGTTCCCCTTATGTAAAACATGTTTTGTAAAAAATAAATGTTCAGTCATTATTACGTCATTAATATAAAGCTTCTAGAAAGTTGTCAAATAAATGTTCACAATAATAAAATAAAATAAAATTTATCCCAACTTTGTTGTCAGTGTGTGTGCGTGCATGTTTGTTTATAAATAAACGAATTATGTGTTATAAATTGGGATTGCAAAATCTCGACTCGTTCATAAACTTAACAAATTTTGTAGCTAGCTAGAAACATTGTTCATCAAGCTACCATTGGCATGGGGATCAAAGTGTTTGGTTGCATGGTTTCCACTGCAACTCTCCGTGTTCTGCTCTGCCTCGCCGAGAAGGATATAGACTTCGAGCTTGTAAACGTGGATCTGGCCTCCGGCGAACACAAACGACCACACATACTTTCACGCAATGTGTGTATAAATTTGTTTCCACAACTATATGCTTCGCATTTCTTTCCATCTGACTTCATTTCTATTTCTGTTTCTATGTATAAACGCAGCCATTCGGTCAGGTTCCTGCTTTTGAGGATGGTGATATCAAACTCTTCGGTAATCAAATCGCAACCAAATACTTGCGTTTTAAGTTTAAAATATGTTACAATCTGAATATATGATGATTTGTTGCTGGAACAAGGGCGATTACGCTCGAGTATTACAAAATACAAATATTGGCGGTTACCTATTAATTGGGGGGTTTTGTGCAGTCGATCAATTGCAATTTGTTTGTTTAGATATGCTCGTTATTTGGCAATTAATTTGTTGCAGAATCTAGGGCAATTTCGCGGTACATAGCACGTACATACGCAGATAAGGGGACGGATCTGATAAGCAAGGATCCGAAGAAGGAGGCGGTAGAATCAGTTTGGATGGAGGTGGAGTCTCAGAAGTTTGATCAGGCGACTTCGAAGTTGTGTTGGGAGTTATGCATGAAGAAGTGGTTATTTGGACAGACAGCCGACCAGGCGGTGGTGAAGGAGGAAGAGAAGGGACTGGAGCGGTTGCTTGATGTGTACGAAGCACGGCTGACGGAGAACAAGTTTTTGGGCGGAGACAGCTTCTCGTTGGCGGATCTGCTTCACATCCCCATGATCAAGTTCTTGATAGATACGGAGATGAAGAAGGTGTTTCACGCGCGGCCACATGTAAGCGCGTGGATTGGGGATATATTATCCAGGCCTGCTTGTTTGAAGGTCTTTGATGTACCTGCCTACTGAAGGAGTGGAGTGGAGGTTTGATTTTGATTATTTGAAGTTAGCTTTGTGAGTTGTACGTACTACGTAGTGCTTGTGGTTGTTTGTACTCTACATGATAAACCGAGATTGTTGTTTGTTGGGTAGCCATCGCTGCCCAATATGTTGGTGAAAACATTTTTTGTATGGAAAAAAAAAAAAAAAGAATTATATTAAAAGCTTTTGCTTCAACAAAGTTGAAGACAATCAACAATCAAGAAAGCAACATATCCTTCGTAACCTACTTCTACGATGTCTGGTATGGAAAAGAGCTTTCGTAAGCTTTATTTTTTTATTTTGAAAGCCCAATTTCATAAACTCTTTTTCTTATCCTCCAAATAATCATAAACTACAACTTTTAATTAATATTAATATTTTTTTTTTGTTATTTAATATTAAAAGCTACATCTACTTTACCAAACATATTTATAAAAAACAAAAAACTCCAGCTCCCCAAAAATCCAGCTATTAAAGCTCTGGTTAATCGTGTTAAACATAGACTAAATGTCATGTCTTGTCTTATATCATGAACAAGATTTTTATAATTACAAAACTACATAGCACAATACTATCTCTCAACTGTTACAGTTGTGACCGACAAAACCAATATTAGCTTCAACAATTAAAATCATTCGGATACATCTCTGCCAACCTTAAAAACTTTGATGTATCAAAGTCCCTAAAGATATCACACGGTTAGGGTTTTTAAGTTATTTAAGCAACTCCCTAACCGATTAGAAGCGATGATATCGATTAGAGGTTTTTCAACCAAATGGACCGGTGTCGTCAACAGGTTTTGGGCTAATTTTTTCGGGTTTTTTATAATTTTTTTGGTTGGGTCTTGAATCTTGTCTCTTATACTTTTATTTTTATTGGGCTTCTGTTTTTCTTTTAAATTTTTATGATTAAACTTAGTAATATATCAATAAGTTTGGGTAACGAAATCAACAACTATAAATTAGATTTGTGTATAATTACTTTTATAAATTTTTAATAAGTGTCACTCAAAAAAAAATTCTAGATGCCACTCGAATTTTTGATACATACGTAACTCGGTATTTTAAAAATTCATCGGTGTTGAGTGACACCCATCATAACACATTACATCCGCCCCCAATATGTTGGTGAAACTATTTTTGTACGAGGAAAAAAAGGAATTATATTAAAAGCTTGACCAATCAAGAAAGCAACATATCCTTCGTAACCTACTACTACATCTGCGTTTTGGACCTTTTGGTAAAGCGCTTTTTTTTTTTTTTTTTTGAAAGCCCAACCATTTGGTTTATAGTTTGTTTTTGACGATTTCTATGCTTTTTGGAACCATCTGGTTAATAAAAACATGCATTAAATGCCACATGAAATCAAATAACTAAGTTAACAAATTAATAAAAATACAATTCAAATTTTCAATTTGACAAAGGAGTCTGTTGACTAATAATGATGACGTTGAAATTGTCCCGTTGGCGTCTCCGAATGTATTTTCTTGAAACCAACCAACCCTTGTTTTAAGAAATGTTTCTGTCGTCTCTCTTTCATCTCAAACTCGGTTCAATTTGTCTTCTGTAGTTGCGAGGGTTTTAAACTTTTAATGGTGGGGAGAAGGAAGCCTCTCGATCGTGCTTTCTTCTACAAAATCGCTTCTCAATTCCGTACCCAATTCATCCAATAAAGATTTTATAAACGGAATTGGCGGTGCTCCGATTGCCCATGGCGTTGCACCGACGATCTTGCAGTTGCGTGCGGGTATTCTTGGATTGTCGGAGGACAATTCTAGCGTATCATGCCAGAAGGCGACTCCCCTCGACGATGCTGCCTTGCTTGGACTCTCTACTTCACTTCTCAAAAGGCTCTCTATGACATCTGGTTCGCTGGTAATCTGATAATTCTCAAAAGGCATTCATCTATAAATTCTAACTCAATATTTGGTTCTTATTATCTGTAAATCTGCATCATATAGCGAAGTTTTGTGTTGTGTTCTAGGTATAGCAGTTAGTGATATAGGAACCAAATATTGAGTTAGAATTTATAGATGAATGCCTTCCATGAGAGTTCGTCTTTAGTTGTATGCATATCAGTCAGTTTGTACACCGTTTAAATTCATCAGACATTTAAGTTTTAAACTAGCTTGTTATTTAAGCGTATATACGAAGTTCTTTTTTTTAAGGGTTACTTCTGCAGTCATGAATTGGAGTCTCCCATTCACTTTTTGTACAATGTTTCATTTAGGTAATTGTAATTTTGTGAAATTTATTCTTTAACAGAATCTTCTCTTATTCATTCTTCCAAACCTTTGATAGTTTGAAACAGGATTGAGGGAAAATATGACAATTTGATCGATTTTAATGCTTTAAGGGTTGCAGAAGGAACTTACTTAACCATGAGCGTTCTATTATCTGTGTTTGTTTCATGGTTTTGCTTGTTCGATATTAATGACATATGTTGTTTTGTTGCTGGCTATCATCCTTATGTATTTCCTCCTGTATGTTCTTGATTATATCTTTTATGATTTTCTAACTTTTGTATTTCTAGCCTACCCTGAGTAGCTTAGGTAAAATGCTTACTGTCATCTCAAATATTTTAAAGTTGTATCTTAAATAAATCTCGTATAACTTGCAACATACGTCATAAGAATTAAAAGAGAACTAAGAAACTAAAGTTATCACTATCATCATATAAATAAACCATCCATGATCCATGTTATTAGATAATAATGAACTTACTTAACCATGAGTGTTCTATGGTCTGTTTTGTTTCACGGTTTTCCTTGTGTACGATCTTAACGTTCCATCACGTGTGTTTGAAACTTTAAATCCAGGTTTTGTGATATTAGATATTTAGTTCTCCATTATATGTGTAATATTGAACTTAGATTTCGATTTATGATTTTGAATATGATGATGTCATTACTTGATCTTGAACAGGCGTTCTTGAATTTGATTTTTGCTTACGAATTTTCATATATATGTGGTTTTTAGGTTAAAATCCGTAGACGCAGACGCTGACGCAGACTCTGACGCAAATGCACGGATTGCTAGAGCTAATGCCGTATCACGTGATGATATGATTAGCTAGTGCAAAGGCTCGACATTCTGGGTGCTTGACACATCGCTCATGCACAAGCCGCCGGATGCTAAGCTAGTTCACATGATGACATGCAAGGCACATGATGGTAACCTCTGTTGCTCATGCTTTGCTATTGCTAATGGTGCGGCTAATGCACAAGCATCCGTTGCGGATGCTGATGCGGAAGCGTATGCGGTATCCGATGACGATGCCGTGCATTATATATACACAAACACCTATTTATCGGTGAAGGAGGTATGTGTTTTATGTGTAACTTATGTGTCTTATTTCTCTGGATTTTGTTTCTTTTAATCATTTCTATTGTCATGTTCATGCATGTGGCTCTCATAGCTCGTCTTGATTCTAATTTGACATGTAGTGAAGTACTTAGATCACACATGCTCTTCATCAGCAACTTCAATCTCTAATCATGACAGCTGCAGCTAAATTTGATGGATTGGGTGGATTTCCTTGAAATGGGCCTGTGTATACCTAATCCAAACTGGCCAAAGGCGATGGAGAAAATTATTTACAACAGGTAAAATTCATGAGTGTTTACCTGAGTTGATTTTTGATGGCTTTTTATTGCCACCTCTGTATTTTAAATCTATTTTAAGTTACGAGTAATTTAAGAAAAATATAGTTTGCTTGGAATCTCTTCATTTACTTTGGTTGCTCTTGAATTAGATGCGAATTGTGAAACATGGGAGCTACAATTTCATGCGGGAACTCGGTTATGGTTTCAGAATCCAGGTATGATTCTATATCCGATTTGTTTTGGCTTATTTATATACTAGTTTATAACCCGGATAACTTTAATAAATATTTATTTTCTTAAAATGATAAACCTAAATTTAAAAGAAATCAACATTAAGATAAAATTTAGGATTGATATACCTTGATTGATTATAAACTTTAGATTAATATTTTATTTGAATTGTTTTAGATTGGAAACTTAATTTATTTTTTAGAAAGAAAAATATAAATGTATTTAAAATTTTCAAAATAATAAATTGACAAATGGTAAAAAGAGGTTTTAACGTATGGTAATTATTTATTTATTTTTTTGATATTTATATAAAGATAAATTATTATAACAATAATAAATAATCAGTAAATCATAACAACTAATATTAATATAACATTTTTAAAAAAAAATAGGTTCTGTTTTTTGTTTGTGGGTTATACCATAACAACAAAAAAAGGTAAAGACAACTCAAGTGTTTTTTAATTTTATTGTTTATAATTACAATATTACGATAATATGATTCACATTTATAATTAATTTTAAATCTAATTAAAGTAGTTGATTAAGGTTTATTATTAATTTTTGAATCCGTCCAACTTATCATCGACATAGGTTATTGTTACTTTTAACTTAGTTAAATTAACATTATCTTTGTTGGTTAAATTAATAAGGAGTTATTAATTGGATAATATTAATATAAAAGAGTTTAATTAATATTGAATATAATTATAATTTTTAAAGGTTGTTTAAATTAATTTATCTTTGGAATTGAATTAATAAAGTTAGTTATTAATTTAGTTTGACAATATTAAATAAAGGAAGTTATTTTATATTGAGATAATTGATAAAATTTTATTAATCGAACTAATTAAATAATAAAGTAGTTGTTAGTTTAATTTGATTGATTAATAAATGGATTTATTAATTATCAAATTATAAAGTCAACATATCGTTTTATTGAGATAATGGTATCTAGGATAGTCACGTTTCGGTTGAGTTGTTGGATTTTCCGAAACATTATAAATCGAAAGGATCCTTCCCCCCTTCCCGACTGACCTGACTGGCCATTGTTTTGACAAAACGTTAGTTGTCTTTATAGTGACATTGATTCATAAAGCTACTTATTAATTAATTTGAATCACCGTTTAAAGTTGTTTAAATTTGTTATTGTTATGCATAGCCGAGCCAGTTAGCCATTTGCGTTGTGATTTTATTTTATATGGTATTGGGAGGCTTGCGTGCCAATTATTGTACTTTTTTTAATGTAATTTTAAAATAGGTTTTTGTATTTTTAAATTTATTCGAAGACCGAAGATATCACGATGGATCCCATGAGAAGCAAACAGAGTTGTTGAAGCCAGCAGGAGCTTAGTGGATTTTATTTATTTCTTATTGTAATTGTTATCTGTCCCTTAGGGTTGACCTTTGGTTCTCGAGTGCTCTTGAGAATCAAATTAGTTCTGGCAAGGCTAGTGCATTTTATTTGTTGTTTATTATCGAACTGCGTGGTTGGCCGATATTCATGCATGGATAAACAACGTTAATAATTCGATTATTAAATAATTTCTAATGTTTTTGAAATAAAAAAAACTAGTCATTTATAAAAGTTTAAAACACTTTTAAAATCTCTTTCAAAATTTGACACGACACATTCCATATAGTGGCACTTACGCTTAGCCTCTGTTGGGTGCTTGTGACGCAATCTTGGAAGATGTGAGGTGAGCACTCCGTTGGGTTCTTCATTCTCTCCTGAATTCTTTTGTAATTGAATTACATTTTATCATCATTCATTCATTTAGCTCAATCTCTAAATTCCTTGAAATGAGTTCATGCCACAACGATCCCTATGGAAGAAAAATTTCTCAATATTTTTGGCTTGCAATAAAGCTAGGGTCCTGTTTGGGCAAGCTATTGATTCCATTATTGAACCAAACAATATTATTCCCTTAGTTCTTAACATTTATTTATAAACTTAGAAGAACAATATTTATGAAAACTAACAATATTATTCTTGTATTATTTAAAAATATTAAATTTTGTATGTTTTATTTTTGAGTTATTGTACATCTATAAAATTATTAAATGAGTAAATAAACATTCTACTTGTCGTTTTCAAAGATATGCCACTTTATATTTTCTACTTTTGATATTTGTAAATTACCATTTTAAATTTTAAAACAAGCTTTCAATTTAACTTATTTTAAAATGTAACTTTAAATCTATTTAAAGAATGTATGAAAAAATCTATTTAATTATCATGGTTAGAATAAATTCTTTTATAAATATTTAATCTCTCAAATATATATATATATATATATATATAGACACACACACATACACACACGTATGTATGTATGTATATATGTGTGTATAAACATAAAAAATGATAGGAAAATACAAAATATTATTAGTTCCAACAATTATATTCATAAACCTTAATATATATATTATAAAATTTTAGTCCATATCAAATACTACTTCAGAAAGTAGAGTCTTTTCCCAAAAGAAAAAAAAGCTAATTATTCTAAAAATAACTACTTTATAATATGCAAACAATTAGATGACACATTTATGTCTTTATGTGCTCAAGTTTTGTCACCTTACAGATTTAACATTTCATCGAGAAAAACATCTTAATGAAAGAATACAATAACATTCAATCTTTCTTTTTTGTTACAAGGAATTAAACATCTTTAGTGCACACCTCATCTTTAACAAAGCTAAAATACAAAATGTAGACACATATGAAGAACACATATCATTATATCATTCGGGCTCAATACATTCATTTGAATCTTTAGTGAATAGATCAGCCACCATATTATTATATCATTCGGGCTAATATCCACTCTTTCACGAACGAAAAGATATTTTGCATCCAAGTATAATCTTGCTCTAGTCAAACTGTTACTGTTCTAGAAACTTCCTTGGATTTGTTTATAATTATATATATATATATATAGACACACACACATACACACATGTATGTATGTATATATGTATGTATAAACATAAAAAATGATAGGAAAATACAAAATATTATTAGTTCCAACAATTATATTCATAAACCGTAATATATATATTATAAAATTTTAGTCCATATCAAATACTACTTCAGAAAGTAGAGTCTTTTCCCAAAAGAAAAAAAGCTAATTATTCTAAAAACAACTACTATATAATATGCAAACAATTAGATGACACATTTATGTCTTTATGTGCTCAAGTTCTGTCACCTTACACATTTAAACATTTCACCGAGAAAAACATCTTAATGAAAGAATACAATAACATTCAATCTTTCTTTTTTGTTACAAGGAATTAAACATCTTTAGTGCACACCTCATCTTTAACAAAGCTAAAGACACATATGAAGAACACATATCATTATATCATTCGGGCTCAATACATTCATTTGAATCATGCTCAATACATTCAATTGAATCTTTAGTGAATGGACCAGCCACCATATTATTATATCATTCGGGCTAATATCCACTCTTTCACTAACGAAAAGATATTTTGCATCCAAGTATAGTCCTGCTCTAGTCAAACTGTTACTGTTCTAGGAACTTCCTTGGATTTGTTTATAATTATATATATATATATATATATATATATATATATATATATATATATATATATATATATATATATATATATATATATATATATAGATTCAAGATCAATGGAGTACCATGTTAGACTGGGGTACCGGGGTACCGTTTACAGCCAATCATTTATCATTGAAATTATTAATTAATATATAAAATTCTGTTGAAAATTGAATCCCACGTCATTTAATGTGAGGGGTAAATTGGGTATGAAAAAATTTTTAAAATGAGAATCAAATATTCTCTAAATCCCAAGAATATTTCACTTGCAGTTAATATTTAAGTTGCCTATTTTAGCGATAACCCTCCATTGATATTTATTTCTTGTTGTCGTCCGCTTCAAAGTCGATTTTACCATTGTCTTCGTATACTGCACATGTTCGAATTCTTCAATATGGTTTTAAATGCACATGTTCAATACTGCACACGTATGCTGCACATGTTCAATACTACACATGTTCAATACTGCACACGTATATTGCAAAATGTTGAATACTGCACATGTTTAATGTGTTTTATCCCTATATATTCCCTTTCTGCACATGTTCAAATTTTTCAATATGATTTTAAATGCAATCACCGATATATTGCACATGTTTAGTACCCTTATTGAACATGTTCAATAAGTTATTTATAGTAGGCAAGAGTATAAAATCCCTACAATTAAGGAATTTCCTAAATTACTAAATATCATTTATTAATTAAAATAAAACATAATTGACTATATTACCCTTATGTACTTGTAACCAAACATTGGTGGACTCCGGTTCCCCAGTCTAATATGGTACCCCATTGATCCTGACCCTATATATATATATATATATATATATATATATATATATATATATATATATATATATATATATATATATATATATATACTAGTTTTTGTTATATAAAGTTTATGTAAACATATAGATCTTAAATGTTATTAAAAAATACAATAATTGTATTGTATTTCATATTTGTCATAATTAATATTTAATAGTAGTTACTTTTTTAACAATTTTTAAAATATATTTTAGTTTTAAATTTATATGTATTTAGTCGATATAATTTAAAGTTTCAAATTTACATAAAACTTAATGTTTATATATATTTTATTATAATAAATAAAAATGTTATAAATATAATTTTTTTAATATTGTATCATGTGTACGTTTTACTTATATCTAATATTGTTTGTGATCTTTATTTATGTTTAATATATTTAAAAAAATATAACACATAATAAGTTTTTTAATTAGACATAATAAATTGTAATTATATTTTCTAGATGTTATTTAATAATATTGTGTATTTTTCATTTATAATAAAATCTTATTTATTTTAATATTTTATTTGAAGCGTATATAGAAATTATATAAGGCTCTTTTTAAGTTTAGATTTAAATTAGCTAAAAATTATCCAATGTCAAATAGATAATGATAATAAAAAAATTACTAGATAATGTAAAATATTGGATAAAATTGATTATTTATTAATGTTTATAGATATTAGAAATAATAAATTGTATTTATCTTTATTTTATTTTATTCTAAATATTATTAATTGTATTTATTTTTTAGGTGCAACTAGTTTATGAACCCACACATTACGTTGATAAATGTTAATAAATAATTGGTTATAATATATTTATGTAAAATTAAAATTAGAACATATAAATATATAATATTTTTAAAAATACAATAATAGTATGGTTATTTGTTATAGACATTATTTAATAGTATTTACTTTTTACTTTTAAACTATTTATTTCGAAATTTATATGTATTTAATATATACAATTTAAAATTAAACAATTTATATATATATATATATATATATATATATATATATATATATATATATATATATATAAATAAAAGAACCTCAAAGATGGTGAGAACCTAGGAACCTTTTAGAGCCCTTGAATCAAAATGGTATTTTTAGAATAAAAAATATTATCTTTCTCTCTCCACCTTTTTTATTGTATGCATCTCTTTTTTAATTTCTCTCTCTTACTTTTTTTTCATTTTCTATTTCTTTTATTAGAATTGATTTTAATATTAAAAAAAACGTTTTTTATAAAATAAATAAATTTTTTTCTACATATAAAATTATTTAATTGCTAAAAAAATTAATGTATTCTATATAGAATTATTATGTGTTTATATAGAATGTTATATAATTCAATATCTTTTTATGTAGATTAACATTACTATTCATAATGTATGTAGAATGTTATGTTTCTTATATATTTCATATATTTTTATGTTTATTATACAAATCTATATCTTTTTTGTAGATTAACATTACTATTCTTTGTGTTTTTGGTATATTTTATATCAGTTGCATACAAAGTGTTCCATAAAATGTCTAAATGAAATCTTATTTTTTTGTTTCAATGTGTTTTTGGTATATTTTATCATTTAATCTACGTAGAATATCTGATACTTGACATTCTACACGACATTCTACATAGATTGCATGACATTCTACGTAGATTGCATGTCATTCTACGTAGATTGAATGTCATTCTACGTAGATTGTACATAGAATATGTTCGTCGCTCTACGTTGATTGCATGTCATTCTACGTAGATTGCATGTCATTCTACGTAGATTGAATGTCATTCTACGTAGATTTAATGTCATTCTACGTAGATTAACAGTTTTATTATATGTATTTTTGGTATATTTTATATCAGTTGCATACCAAGTGTTTGATAAAATTTTTAAATGAAATCTTCTTTTTTTTTTGTTTCAATGTGTTTTTGATATATTTTATCATGTACTCTATGTAGAATATATGATATTTGACATTTTACACGACTAACTATATATATTGCATGACATTCTACGTAGATTGCATGTCATTCTACGTAGATTGAATGTCATTCTACGTAGATTGCATGTCATTCTACGTAGATTGCATGTCATTCTACGTAGATTGCATGACATTTTACGTATATTGTACATAAAATATGTTCGTCGATACTCTACATAGAATATGACTGATTCATTTTCAATATTTTATAATGAAGATTATTTGTAAGATATTAGATATATATGAATGTAATAGTTATTAGATATTTTACATGATAATCTACGTAGATTACATGATAATCTACATAAAATATATAATACAATACTACTTGTCAAAAATCACACATAATCTATCAATGTGTTTTTGGTATATTTTATCATATAATCTACGTAGATTATATGATAATTGACATTCTACACGACATTCTACGTAGACTGAATGTCATTCTACGTAGATTGCATGTCATTCTACGTAGATTGTACATATAATATGTTCGTCGATACTCTACATAGAATATGACAGATTCCTTTTTCATGTTTTATAATGAAGATTATTTGTAAGATATTAGATTTATAATGATTGTAATAGTTATTGGATGTTTTACATGATAATCTACGTAGATTACATGATAATCTACGTAGATTATATGATAATCTAAATAGAATATAATACAAGACTACTTGTAAAATATTACACATAATCTATGTAGAATGTTATGTTTCTTATACATTTCATATATTTTTATGTTTTTTTATACAATTTTATATCTTTTTATGTAGATTAACATTACTATTTAATGTCTTTTTGCTATATTTTATATCAGTTGCATACCAAGTGTTAGATAAAATGTTTAAAATGAAATTTTTTTTTGTTTCAATGTGTTTTTGATATATTTTATCAGGTAATCTACGTAGAATGTATATGATATTTAACATTCTACATGACATTCTACGTAGATTGCATGTCATTCTACGTAGAATGCATGACATTTTACGTAGATTGTACATAGAATATGTTCGTTAACATATTGTATATTGAAAAAAATATTTTATATGGACATATAATATTTCTATATAATATACGTTATTTTTTTAGTAATTAAATAATTTTCTATATAGAAAAAATAATTTTTTTTAATAAAAAAACGTTTTTTTACTTTAAAAATCAATTATAATGAAAGAAAAATAAAATGAAAAATGAAAAAAAGTAAGAGAGAAAGGGAAAAAGCAGATTTTTTTTCTTCCAAAAATACCATTTTCACACCTTTTCAAGATTCTCCACTATCAAAGTTCTAAATAATTACAAAATTATCATCCAATATATCAACCATTGATTCTATTAATCCAAAGGCTATAAAAGATTATTAAGTTCTCACAATATTTATGGTTCTTAATAGAACCCTTCCACATATATATATATATATATATATATATATATATATATATATATATATATATATATATATATATATATATATATATATATATATATATATATATATATATGTATGTATATATTGCTAGAATAAATAAAATGTAATGGAATGTGATTTTATTAATATTGTATTATATTTTAATATATTTTAATAAATTTATAAACAAATAATAATTTTTTTTATATAGACTTAGATAAATATGTATAATATGTAATTTGCATGTATTTGTATTATATTAATAATAATAACAATAAATATTAGAAAATGAGAAATGTAAACAAATATTGGATAGAGTTAATGATTTATTAATATTTATTTAAAAATAGTAAATTGTATTTATGTTTTATTTTATATTTGTTTTTGTATTTTATTTTATATTTTTGTTTATCTTTTATTTTATATTTATATTTGTATCTATATTTTATATATGTATTTATCTTTTCATATTTGTATTATTCTATATTTGTATCTATATTTTATATTTGCATTTATCTTGTAATATTTCGTATGTTTTATTTTATATTTGTATCTATATTTTATATATGTATTTATCTTTTCATATTTGTATTTATCTTTATTTTATATTTGTATCTATATTTTATATTTGTATTTATCTTTTAATATTTCGTATTTATCTTTTTATTTTATATTTGTAGTTATATTTTATTTTATTTTTGTATTTATCTTTTCAGGTGAAACGTACGTGGAAGCGACACGTGAAAAATTGTGTTGTCATTTAATATAATATAATAATAATAATAGGGGTTTATTATGAAAAAAACCAACATGTTTTCACGTTTTTTGCGATTTCGTCCCTCCATGTTATTTTTTTTCATAAAAACCTCAAGTTATTCTTTTCTTAATAGTTTAGTGAAATTTTGGACATTAGACCCCGGTTATAATTTGTGAACCGGGTTTTAAAAACTTGAAAAACCGGGTTTTAATGTCCAAATTTCACTAAACCAATAGGAAAAGAATAACTTGAGGTTTTTTGTAGGAAAAAATAACATGAAGGGACGAAAACTCAAAAAACGTGAAAACATGTTGGTTTTTTTCATAATAAACCCTAATAATAATAATAATAATAATAATAATAATAATAATAATAATAATAATAATAATAATAATAATAATAATATAGATAGATATAGATTATATGCTTATATTATTATCATATCTTAAACTTTTAACTTTAACACAGAAAAAGGAAAAGATTCCAACATTTTCCAAGTTTTAATGAGAACTTTTTTCATTCCATGTTTATTATTATGCATGTGATACTTTATAATTTTATTCCAAATCTCCATTCTTTATGGAAAAATTACCAAGAAAGATAATATAAAATACAAAATTTGACAATAAAGATGTTGTAAAATTTTTTTTGTCAAGAAAGGTAATATAAAATTTTATTTTGGCCGAGAAACAACATGAAATTCAAATTTTAGGCCAAGAAAGATAATCAAATATTATTCACTTACCAAAAAAGGGAGCATAAAATTAAAAATTTACCTTCTTAATTTGTCATCAATACCCTTTTTTGTCAAATTTGAATTTTATGTTATCTTTCTTGGTCTAAAAACTTTTACATTACCTTTATTGACAATTTTTGAATTTTATATTTTCTTTCTTGGTAATTTGCCTTTTTTATATTAGTTATACTTACACGAGAAAAAGGTGTGCGTCAAAATGAGGATGTAATGCAATTTTTCCCTTTGTATTTTCATATTTTGTTTATTTCATAGTGCAATTTGCATGAAAATGATATGCTTTAATAAACTTAAAGTTTCTAACATTTACCTTTTAACGCTCAATCTTAACATTTTATAACTTACATTTTAATTTTTCTCATTTTTTCTATAGAAATTAATATATACTACCACATACATTTCAAATTAACATTTAACCCACATTCACTCCTTTCATAATTATTAGTTTACTTTGTGTCTTTAGATATGATGATGTAGAGATGCAAACGAATGAGACTAAACAACCGACTATTTAGCCGAATGAGTTAGAAAAACCCTTGACAAGTCCACAAAAGGTCTTCATGGTCTCATTGTTGTCGTCGTTTCACGCTGTTGACTCCAAATTCCATCATTTGTGACGATGATTTGATTCACCCAAAAGAACTTTCTTTTCACACTCTCAACTGTATGTATGAATCACACATGTTGGGGTTTCTCTCATTTTGACTCATGAGTAAACCTAAACTTTTTCAAGCCTAATCAAAAGCCTTTTAAGGTTTTATTATTGTTGGGAGCTTAAAATAAAAAGGGCCAGACACTTCAATAATATACAAGAAAGAGAAAGAGCAGAGAAAAATAAATTCTTGTGCTATTTTCAGATTTTTCTGCACTGCACCACAAATCCTTCGTTTCCCATACATTGAATGTTCGGATCGTCATGAATTTTGGGTAGTAGTTCGTAGCATTTGCGCCTACATTCTGAACGATGGTGATTGGTTTATAAAGTCTAAAGGCTGGGATTTCGTGGGAGAACAGTAACAGTATTTTTGGTGAAATCTTTTTCATCATTGTTCTCTTTGTTGTCATATATATATTGATGTGCTTTGTTTCCAAGTGTATGATGATATTGTGTGCATCTAGTACATCTAGAGAAAACTTTGTATTGCTCTCTTATTGGTGGTAGTGGATTAAGCGGTCAAAGTGGTCACGTGGTATTTACCCTATTGTTTTATGGGGTTTTTACGCAAAAATATCGTTGTCTCATGTGTAGTTTGATTACTTGCATGTACTTATTTGGGCTAATTAGGGGTTGATTATTATTGCATTTTGTGTGAATGAAACTAAAATTAACTCAATAAATATATAAAATAATAGAAAAATTAAATTAATTAAAAAACTAGTTCTGTTCTGAGAGGGATCCAAACCCAAACCATTTACTCAGGTTTATGTTGGTTTTAAGTTTCCCATATTTTGGTTTCTGAGTTCGGTTTTTGGTAACCTCTAAATGGGGCTTAATTGAATTCATTATTTGATGCCAAAAATGAAATTTAAAAACGCTGCGCATCCGGGGAATCGAACCCCGGTCAGTACCGTGGGAGGGTACTATGATACCACTACACTAGATGCGCTTTTTATGATACCATCGCCTTTGAAATACACCTAACCTAGGCCGCTAGCAAGCCCACGGTCACTGCTACCGATCAGATAGGGTGAAAAGAAGGTTAGATGTATCATGTATATGCAACCCAACCGGCCCACAGCTACAAATCTACAATTGATTACTTGTCTTCTGTTGATGGATTTTGGGTACATCTTCAATTCTTCATTGAAATCTGGGTGGGTTTTTTTCTCATCTATTTGCTTTTGCGTTCTGGGTTTTGGTTGGGTTTTAACTTTTAAGATATATTTGATGATTTGGAGGTTGATTCTGATTTCTATTGGTAGTTGCTAATTGCTGAATGAGTGTGGCGTTTTAGTCAAACTCAAAGGCAGCTTATGATCTGTGATTGTTAATTTGTTACTTGATTACACTGTTAAGGGGTTTATTACTGTTAGACTTTATTCATTGTTAACTTGTTATGGGATCAATTTAATTGAACCAGTAGAAAATCCGAAAAGGAAACCCCACTCAACATGTGAGTTGCCTTGAAACCAAAACTCCCTATGTGTGCCGCCGCCGCCCCCCCCGGGGGGGGGGGGGGGGGGGGGGATTTTCTGGCTGATATGATCCTTTGATATTTCTTCATATCTACCTTCGATTTATCTCTATATGGATAATAGTGTTCTGATAAGCAAACCTAAATGGGTGTTTTGAGAATATTGCTGGGAATTGTTTGATTGTATAAGATAAGATTTCTTGTTATAAAGTTGCACGTATTTATCTATTTTGCTCTAATAATAAAATTGCCTGTTTTCTTTTTTAAATCTCACTGTAGTGCTTGTCGCTGTTTAAGTAATAAGTATGCTTGTTAGGTAGATGAATAATTTTGTGAGAAAAAGAAATTGTAATTTGGGAGTTTTGTTAGGTTCTTATAGTCAAACAACATGTTTAATGTTTTCATTTAGAAGCATGGCTTTTGAACCATTTAACAACTTCCAATTAACCCCTTAATCTAGTGCTTTGTTTGTTTGGTGATTTGTTGTT
Source organism: Centrapalus pauciflorus (assembly GCA_020465985.1). Classification (NCBI taxonomy): domain Eukaryota; kingdom Viridiplantae; phylum Streptophyta; class Magnoliopsida; order Asterales; family Asteraceae; genus Centrapalus; species Centrapalus pauciflorus. The sequence continues at coordinate 430,986 of JAANYP010001122.1, forward strand.
GAATGTTTGATCAGACTCATTTCTCAAAACTGTAGAAGTTTGATGTACTGAGTCTTGGAAGGAAAAATGAGGATCATAGGATTAACCGGAGGAATTGCAACGGGAAAGAGCACCGTTTCTAATCTCTTTAAAGCTAATGGATTTCCAGTCGTTGATGCTGACATCGTTGCCCGTGTAAGATCCCTTACACACACACTATGCTCACCAACTATTGTTTTGTTTTTTGAATTCAGTTTCATACAGTGCAAAAAGATTACTGTTATAACAGTTAGAGAAGCTCTTTGAACTTCGGGCATATTGAGTTGAGGATGTACTCAATACAAGTGAATTTTTGTAGATAATTCAAATAACGTACAATCAAGATGAAGTGAGCATAAGCTCTAGATAAAATGAAACTTGATGCGTTGAAAAACCACTTAATGAAGAGATTATTAGCTAATAATGTTGAGATTCAAGACTAGTGATTAGAACTATGTTGCATATACAAATACTAAAGCATAGATGAAACATAATTAAAGGGATGACACATGATTTTCCTCACTCGTCAGATGAACGTGCAAACATTAGAGCTTTAAATGGTGAGCTGGTGATACTTGATAAGGAATGGTGCTTCCACACACTTCTATCTAAAGCCAACTCCTTTGGTGTAATTTCCACCCAAATTTCTGTTCGTTTCTTCTCCTGATGTGGATCTTGGTTGGCCCTCTCCTAGTGAATTCCTCTAGTGTAGCTGATTAACAAGAAGAATGTGAAGTGTTGATTAGGATAGAGTAGTTGCTACTTGCTAGAAATAAAGATAAAGTTTGTTGTGAGTGAGATAACTTAAGAGGGATATTGTTTTATTTTGCACTAACTGCGTTTCTTTTTTGTGTTTCATAGTGGCATATAATAGTGGTAATTTTATACGAAATACACTTTCATCTAATAATATCTTCGTTATTAGTCCAAATTTACTTGTGAGAATGCTTTTTGAGTGAATTTTCCTAAGAACGAGAACCTGCTGTATGTGTTGAGTATTTATTTCGAGGGAATTGATGATGGAAAAGGTCAGCTTGTTATAAGGCTTAGTAACCATCCATTCCATGTTAATGCTTTCTGTTTGTTTGTGTTTGTTCACATTTTCAGGACGTTTTAAAGAAAGGTACTGGTGGTTGGAGAAAGGTTGTAGCAGCTTTTGGAGAGGACATATTGCTGAAAAATGGGGAAGTGGATCGACCAAAGTTGGGCCAGATAGTATTTACCGATCCTTCAAAACGTCAGCTTCTTAATAGGTAAAACAACGACATATGTTCATTTCTTCCCTTAAGTTACTAGTTTCTCATAGATACTTCATCAATTTAAATACTTCACCAGCTCTATGAATGATTTATCATCTTTGAAATACGTGTGGTGCTTCTTGAAAGTTTTCAAACCACTTGTTCATTTATTTGTAAATATAAAAATATACAATGGATTACGTTTTCATTGTCTATAGGGGAACATTTTTTATTTATCTGGCTATTTGGAATAAAAAAAATGTGATTGGCAATTCGTCACGCTTTGATCCTTTGACCGTTCAACTCTTAAAAATGCCCATTTTGCGCCTTTTTTTCTCCTTTTGACATGAAACATCATTAACCATGGTTGCCTCTCTCATCGGTGCTCTATTGAGACGTCTTCTCCGCATAGTGTGTGCAGGGCCTAACTATGCCGGTCTCCGACGACTTATATTAGGATGAAGATGTACTTGATGAGTAAGATTCTCTCTTCGGGTTTGACAGGGTTCTGGTTCTCTTTCCCCTAGATCTGCTGTGAAATGATGTGTCATCCCGACGGAAGTTTTATAGTACTGGCTATGTTATTTGCTGAAGATCGCTTAATGAATCTTAGAAAAGCATGATCCAACACATGTATTCCCCAATTCACATACCAGATCACTTCTCAACAAGCCCTTTATTAATCAAATTTTATGATCCAATTTCATTGCACTTACTCGATGAAACATTTACTGGGAATTGGATTCATTGTCTATAGGGGAATCATTCGATTAAGCAAAAATCACCTTTCCACTTCTAGATGGATTAATCAACTGTGTGTAGCCAATAACCTTTTTCACTATGTTTCAAACTTACTATCGCCCTCCCCCTCCCCTTTCAAATGCTTTACTGGTTAAAAATAGAGGTAGCCATAAAACTGGTGGTTTGAAATACCCCAATAATTGCAACAATAGCATATGAAGCAATAAGCAACAACATACAATGAATTGAGAACACCAAGGTAAGCCATTGAAACCTAATTGGGAAGACTGAGGAGACAAATAACAGTAGACCTGCAACAATTAACAAGCTAGTTTTCACCAGAAGTAATTCACATCTAAATTTGGCTTTCGAGGCTCAGGTTCTCTTTTTTCATTAGATATCAAGGTGTCACAAAGTTTTACAGTTACTCCTGATCGGATTGGTGCATCAGGCCAAGTGGCTTGTTCATATGAAGCGGTTCCATGTTTCTGTTCGTTTCAGCAGCCTTCAGGTTCCATGTTTTTGTCAAGACCAATACTTTTTCTATTTCTAGTATTTTTTTTGACAAGCAAAAAATCTCATTAAAAAGGCCTATGCAAGGCTAAAAAAGTACAAACACCAAAACTCCAGAATATCTCCAAGAAAGAGATAAGAAAAACAAAATCTTAGTTAGCCAAAACTAGATATATCTCCAAAGACATAATCAACTCTGCTTGCCTTGAAATTCAAGATTCCAAGCAGTCCAGACTCCAGATACATTCTCTATTTCAAGTATTAGTGCAGCTTAGACCTTTGAATCTTTGTAGTTTTCCCTGCATTGTGTGGTTAGCTTAGTTGTCATGTACTCATCGTAGTTTAGTTAAGGCTTTGTATATCCTGGTTTTATTTCTGCTTCTAGCAGAATTTCTTAGGGCCTTTGCTATACATATTTTTTATTATCTGTAATGCTAATCTTTGTTTGCCTTTCAAAAAAAAAAAAAATGCACATCAGCCACATATTGAATGGAAGTAGATTGAACTTTGGCACATTAATGGCAACAAGGACCAAATAAACTCGAAAATTCTGTATACCAAAATGAAAATCGCCCACAAAAATCAAAATCTAATCTGGGAGATGAACAAAATGAGACAAAGTTCTTGGTGGACGGTGGAGCTGAGTGGTCGGCTGCAGTATTGAAGCAGTGAAGTGGAGTGGTTGTTTGAATGTGATCGCCGATGAAGAGGTAGGTTGGTTGCAGGTGACGATGGCAATGGCAATGACCTGGATTCTGGACATGGAAAGAATAGAAGGGGGTGGGGAAATGGGGAGAGAGAAAAATGCTGGCAATAGCCTGTGTTTGGTATGTTGTAGAAAAAGTTTGTTACTTCAATTTATTTTTTTAATAAGAGTAAAATGGGCATACCAAGAAGTTGACCGGTCAAAGGACCAAATCGTGACAACTGACTAGTCACCAACCACAGGGTAACTAACAGCGTAACAAATTTCGATTAGGGATGGAATCCGTAATTTTTACCAAACCACATGGATGAAAAGGACCAAATCATGACAAATCACCAACCACAGGGTAGTTAAAAGCGTAACAAATTTCGGTTTGGACGAAATCCCTAATTTGTACCAAACCACATAGGCGAAATTTGTAATTTATCCAAAAATATGTGCCTTGTTACCTAGGGTGATTTATATATTGCTTGTTGGTGCAAGTATATTACTACAAAATCCTGAACTTCTCTGAATCTGTCTGTAGGCTTCTTGCCCCTTACATTTCATATGGTATATTATGGGAAGTTCTAAAGCTATGGCTCAAGGGTTTTACGATTATCATTCTTGACGTCCCTTTACTGTTCGAGGCAAAGATAGACCGGTGGACAAAACCAATTATTGTTGTATGGGTTGATCCTGAAACACAGCTTCAGCGCCTCATGGCCAGAGACAGAACATCTGCACAAGATGCTCAGAACAGGATAAATGCGCAGATGCCTCTGGATGCAAAAAGGTCTAAAGCAGACCTAGTGATCGATAACAACGGATCTTTAGAGGACTTGAATGAAAATTTCAGGAAGATATTAGATCAGGTTACCAAACCATTGACGTGGACAGAATTTTGGCTTTCTAGACGGGGTGCTATAGTGGCTTTCCTATCAATATTTTCTGGTGTTCTTGGATGCAAGAAGTTGCTTGCACATTTATGATTCTACCATCACTTAGATATGTGAAATCAGAGGGATTGAAATGGTTAATTGCATAAAAAGGTAACTTAGTTATGCCTGATTTATATTTTGGGTAACAAACTGAGTTTGCCCTCATAAAAGGATAACATACTTTTAGAAAGTTCTAAAAGGGGTAATCTTTGTTTTTACACTTTACCACTAAAATTTCCCAAAGTAAGTTACTTTTTTTTATGGAGGCAAACTTAGTTTGTTACTTAACTTAGAACAGCCATAAGTATTTTTATACTTTTTTTTTACAATCAACTCAATTGGAATTCATATGCGTGCAGATGCTGAACAGCAGACCTTGAAAAATAGTGAAAAGGAACTCTTTTCTAGTTCAAAACTTGTCGGTGACAAAAACTGTAATGACACTTGTAGACACTGAATGTTTCCGGCATCTTCATTGATGTCTGTATGTAATTTGACAAACCTTTTCCTTGTAATAACAGAATGGGGTTAATAGTTCATTTAGACTTGTTTACAGATGCTCACCTACTCTTTAATCTTGATGACATGAATAAGTAACTAGTGCCAGGTTAACTGTTTTTGTTCTAGGAACACAAGGGAATCCTGCTGCTGCGGTTAATGGGGAAATCGGTTGCTAATTTTCTTTTCTTTTCTTTTTTTTTTTTGGGGGGGGGGGGGGGGGGGGGGGGGGGGGGGGGGGGGGTGTGGCAGAGAGAGCCGGAGAGGGAGTGAGAGAAAGATTGTAGTGTAAAAAAATGTGGTTGAAAATTTTGGATCCGCCAATTAGTAAGCAAAGTTTCTATAGCGCTTTGTTGATAGATTTTTTTAAAAATTGCATGTTTGTTATTGATGATAACAATGATCTTGCTTTTTTGGCTACCTTTTCCAATTGGAGTTATTAGTGCAAGATATTGTCACATGTCATTCAAACCTTTAGAAAAGTTTAGTGAAACAATTGGCTCATTATAAGTTGGAGAAGTGACACATAACTCCATTAAGGACATTTTTGTTTTCTTGGTTATTTGTCCTATGTTCAGTCTTAGAGCTATAAACAAGTCGAGACCAATTTAGACTAGGCTCGAGCTCAGCCCAATTACTCAATGAGATTTCAAGATGCATGTTCCTCAGCTCGAAAAGCACAAATATATCAATAAATATTTTAATACCTAAAAGGGTTAATATTGAAAAATCCTTATAAACTTTTCACATTTTCACGATTAAGTGTCTAAACTTTTTTTTCAATTGTTTAAGTCCTTAACTATTTTGTCTTATTCAAAAGTATTTATTATTGATTGGTTTCTCGATCAGCCGGTGAAACACAAATGACAAAACAAAAAATTTGGGGACTTAGTTGTTAAAATGTGTAAAGATAGTGAGTTTTTTCTAATATTAACCGGATGAAAAAACAAGGATACTTGTTTGGTAACCGGTCAAATAAGTCAAATATATACTTTTAAATAAGACAAAAATAGTTTAAGGACTTAAACAGTTATAAAAAAAGTTTAAAGGATTTAATCGAGAAGAAAGTTTATAGAGTTTTTCCAATATTAATCCTACCTAAAATTATATTTTGAGGTACCTTTTTTTGGTATTTTGACTTGAATTCAGTAAAAGCTTGACTAGATATAGCTAGAAGCCTAGAACTTGAATCAACTCATGAGCTCGAGTTGCTCGATAAAAGCCAGTCATTTATATAGATATATGCATGTATAAGGCTCGAAAAGTTCGATAAGAGTTTGGCGCAGTCTATTAAAAGTTTGAGCGCGACTTGTTGGGTTCTAGCCTGAGCTCGCTAAAGAATTTAACTGATCGAGCCGTGTTTGAGCTTGAGCAATCGATAGAAGTTTTGCTCGTTTGTAGCCATATTTAGTACCCTCCCTCCGTTGTTCTTTTCGTATGAGGCATAAAAGTGCTGCAGACAACTTCTATATTTTGCATTATATGCTTTTGTTATATTATTGTTGTGTTACTTATTTTTTTATGTTCAGCTTTTTAATCTGTCCTAGAAAGGGATCATATTCGACTTTTGAATGTCGAGTTAGTTACATCTCATTTACATGAGAGGAAATTTAGATTTCTTAGCATTTAAAGTAAGTTTCTCATCATGCATCAACGGATGACGAATGTGACTGAAGACAATATATGGACTAATCGACTGTTTTCTTCATCGGCACATGATTTTGTTCATGCATTGCCTCGGATTTGCTACAAACTGGAGTTACCATCACTATGTTTTCCCTTTTACCTTTGTGTTTGTTCTTTTTTATGTGTCTAACCTGAGCTGACCTTTGTATTTGTTCTTTTTTATGTGTCTAATTTGAGGCTAACCTTTCTGCTTGTAACCTTTTTATGTGTCTAACTTGGGCCAACCTTTCTGTTTGTTCTTTTCTTTGTGTCTAACTTATGCTCTTATTTAATGAATAGGGGCGGAGGGTGTTTTAGTTTAATAAGTTCATGGGTTCAAAAAAAAACCCATTACACGCATTTGAAATACATCTCATCTATAGAAGATTGATTTATGGCACATTGGCACCCAATAGAGTCAAACATTAAACCTCTTGCTTCATGAAATGATAGAAGAATTAGGGGTTGTTTATTTAGTTCTTAATGGAATCATTAATAAGTCATTCAAAGGTAAAATGACCTCTTAATGATTCCATTAAGAGATAAACAAACATGGCCTTAGTGATTATTGTTTAACCAGAACATGGTTATTGTAAACCCCATGTGGTGTTCTCTCAATTGAGATTCTAAGTTGGACTTCCACAGACTTCAATTCAACTATTTGGGGTTATCTGTCTTTCCAAAAAAAAAAAAATTGTTATTGTTGTTAGTCGAAAAAACGAGTTGTGTATGGTTTTGTTTTATTATTATTCCAGATACACCAATTTATTAAACATGCTAATAAGTTATCATAAAGAGTTTTGTAAATATAGAAAACCAAAGTGGCATAGTAAAAGAGTATAATTGCAATCTTCAATAGGAAGATTGGGTTAGTGGGTCAAATGTTGATTTATGTAACTGATTATTTGCCTGATTTATGGGTAGAATTTAGAGCATGTTGTGAAATGTAAGATAGCAATATAATCATAAAAAACTAGTAGTATTGTAAGTGGCTAAGGGATGTAGAGTCATTTCATTTGATGTAGAATTAAAGCCAAATATTAATGGGTTGACAGATATCATGATCATGTTACTTCAATTCTCGTGTCTTTATCTTTTATCAACTTATGCATAAGGGTTTTCAATCTTAGAAATTAAATTAGATAGATCGTCTCCAAAGGGAGACATTAATTAAATACTGTTATTTGATGTTTGGTTCACGGAATAGAATTCGAAAAATTGGAATTTCAATTTTAGTTATTAATATGTTGATGGTGAATGTAGAAGATGGTTTTTAGTATTGATTAGAGTTGTAGGATAGAATCTAATTCATTTATAGGTTGGAATTTAATTCATATATGAGTTGGAAGGAATGTCAAATTTCTATTAACATGGAAATTTGATGTAAAATACATAAAATTTAATGCATTCCATTAGTTATCAAAAATTGTAAACAAACTAAATATAGATTTCAATTCCATTGAATTTCATCACAAGAACCAAACGCCACCTTACATAATAGTAACTATCAATGCTTTACACACCAATGATGCATTTTAATTATTTTGAAAACCAATAATCAGAGAATAATTGTAACAAAACATGTTGCTGAAAATTTAGTATTTGCATTAGCTTCTGTTGTTTGCTATCATAATTAATAAATAATCAATTTTTAAAGTGTTTGGATATGAGTTTTAATTTGTAAAATAATCAATATTATTTACTTTATGTTATCCTAAAAGTATTGTTTTTTAATCAAAACTAAAACGGTTTTTATTGTAAAAAATTTGAATATATATATATATATATATATATATATATATATATATATATATATATATATATATATATATATATATAAAATAAATGAGAACACAAACTGCCACATGATGTCACCATATTTAGGTGGTATTTGTTTTTTAAGAGGTTAAATGTCTAAAGTCTGAAAACCTCTGAAATTAAGAGGATGTCTTAAGATCTAAAATATAGTGGCTCTTAATTTCCATTCAGACAACTCTCATCCTCTTAAAATTCAGAGGTTTCAACCTCTTAAGTCTGAATTTAAACAAACAATCTTAATTTATTATAGATCTGAATATTAGACTTTAGATGTTTTAAAGAGGCTCTGAATGAAAAACAAATGAGGCCTTAATCTAAAAAGATAAATACAAATAATTAATTTTAAAATAAAATAAAAGATAAATACAATTCATTATTTCAAAGATAAATACATTTTATTTTTAAAACAAAACAAAATAAAAAATAAATACGATTCATTATTACAGATATTTTTAAACATCATAAATAATTATCTCTATCCACTATTTAACATATTAAATAAATAATATTACATTTGAGAAGAAAAAAATATTAATGAATAACATGAATCATAAAGATTATATAAACAATATTAAATATTTAAAAAGTAAACATAATACAATATTTATAAAATCATATGGAAAAAAGTATAATATTAATGAAGAACATAAATTATAAAGATTATAGAATATTAAATATTTAACACGTAAACGTAATATAATATTAATAAAATCATATTTAATAACATGTTATTTATTGTTATGATATATATATATATATAAATATATATTATTAATTTTAAAATAAAATAAAAAATAAATATAATTCATTATTTCAAAGATAAATACATTTTATTTTTAAAACAAAATAAATACAATATATATATATATATATATATATATATATATATATATATATATATATATATATATATATATATATATATATATATATATATATATATATATATATATATATATATATATAGAATCAGGTTCATCAGCGTACCTATGAGATTCCAGCGTACCCAGCGTACCCTTATGTGAATGATCATTCACATGTATTTTTTTTAATAAACATGTATAAGACAACATTATAAGACTTTTTTTCAAAAGAAGCAACATCATAAATCTTGTGAATGATAAAAAAATCATGTGAATGATCATTCACATAAATATGCATTGAGCATTCACATAATTTTTAAGGACACAGAAAGTGTGAATGTATGTGAAATTCATATATCATGTGTATAACATTAACTTAAACATGGTTATGAGAAAAAAATTAAAAAAAAGTTTTTTAAGGTTGGTACCTTCGGGTGCACTTGATTTCGAGAAGTATCTTTTTGAACCTGAATCTATATATATATATATTCATAACTTAGAAGAATGTAAAAAAAATAACTATTATTCATATTTATCTAAAAAAATAGATAAATAAAATCTATGTCATTTAATTATATTTTGTTGTATTTATTTATAGGAACTAATATTTATATCCTATTTAATTTTTAGCTTACATGCATTTTATGCAAATAATTATTTATTAAAAAGTATCCATGTATCAACGTGGTTTCATAAACTAATTACGTGGTAAAGTAACTTTCATCACTAAATAAATTGAAAAAACATTATGAGATATATATCAAAAATATTTTGTTTTCACGAAAATAGAGGTTAACTCAGCAAATGGATTTTTTTTCTTACCTTTTCAAACACACCACTTCAAAGATGGCTAATTTTGTGATCCAATTTATTTTCTAGTTAAATAAAACTACAGTTTGTTTTTAACCAACTTCAGTACCTTTACAATCATCAAACCTATTGGAATAAAATTACTTTAAAAAACTAAATTTAGAATCACAAAACACACGAATTAAATTCCAAACTAAAATTGTATAATTTTAATTTTAGTATTGCAAAGAACACAAACATTCAAATTACTTTTTTTAAATTCAGTTAGATGATATAACTAATAAAAAAACCAATGTTAATTATGATCGATGAGACATACCAATTGTTATATGTTTTAAGGGCAAATTATGCAAAAACCATCAAAGTATAAATATTTTTTGATTAATTATTCATTTCATTTTTTTTTTCTTGAGTGTTTATTTTGCACAATTATCCCTTTTGTTTTTATCGTATATCTATAATCTATAATCTATAAATACTATTAAAAGAATAAGAAACTGCCACTTGTCGTAATTTCATTTAATTTTCCACTTGTTATCCTTTTAATTTGCCACGTAATTTGTCAAAATATAATTTAAAATTCAATTAAAAAATCAAATTTATTATAATCTAACTTAACTGAATTAATAATTAATTAACCAAAACTTTTTTATATATTTTTAAAGGTTATTTCTTCATGCACCACCCCTAATTTCTCATACATCACCTCTATGCATTTGACCTATAAATATTTGTCTTATGAGTGGACAAAAGTGTGTAAACAAATAAACTCTAATGATGAGTTATGAAAAAATGTATATTTTAGATTAATTATAAGGTGTAGATGTGGTACATGAAGTAACGTCCATTTTTAAATCAGTATTGTATGGTCTAACAAATGTAGTTGCAAATTGTGATCCACCTAGCTACAGTTGTTGGGTTTGGTGCATGTAATTCATGAGCATTTGACTTGTCACGTGACATTAGTGACGTGTTTGTGAATGGCACTACTTTCATATGTGGGGTGTGCTGACGTGTCTTCCACACCAAACATATTCATATACCTCCCTCCCTCCCTCAATTCGTTATAATTAAACCAGGCCTCTCCATTTTCACCCAACACCACACCCTCCCTCAGCTCGCCGGAAGTTATGACAAAACCACCTGTCCCCTCCGCTCATAACACCACCTCCGACCACCTTGATTGTCAGGTAACTTAAGCCGATCGATATGATCATAGCTATGCTTCTCGTCCGTCTTGTACGTTGATTTCCTAAATTCATCTTGTTTAATCATTAATTTTGTTGCAGACATGGATCTTGAGGGTTTATATCCATTGTGAAGGATGCAAGAAGAAGGTCTTCAAAGTTCTACAGAGTATCGATGGTGATTCCTCTCCTCCTTCAATTCCTTTTGACTCCTCAAAATCCGATCAGATTATCCAGCTACTGTTCTTTTTGGCTCAATTTAATTAGGTTTTATGTACATTTGTTCAGGTGTTTATAAGACTGCGATTGATTCACAACAGCACAAGGTGATAGTTACTGGATCTGTCGATGGTGATACTCTCGTCCAGAAGCTTCTCAAATCCGGTAAACACGCACAGGTTTTACCTGAGAGTTTTCAGGCCGCCGATGCTAATTCTAAGAAGAAGAAGAAGAAGAAACAGAACGACAAAATAGACAAGGACGGCGGAACGACAGGTAATGATGATAATGATCAAGTGGAGGACGAAAAGGAGAAATCCGATGTTACGATTAGTGACGGAAACGATCAGGAAATAGCTGAGGCGGCAGTCGCAGGCGGTGACGGTGACGGTGACGGTGGTGGTAAGAAAAAGAAAAAGAAGAAAAAGAAAGGTGATAAAAACGGGGACACCAAAGGGAACCCAGCGGCGGACACCGGAGGCATTGTTAATACAGAGAATGTGAGCCCTCATCCAGCTGGGCATGAGAATCAGATGGTGTACGGAACAGCAACAGCAACAGCAATACCGTATGATTTGCAACCACCATATCAAAACTACTATCCTACACAGGGTTACGGGATGAGTTACAGTACATTTTACCCTAGCAGTGGTACTGAATCTTCGTACTATACCCCACGGCCGGTGTATGGGTACGCCCAATCACATCCCTCCGTTTATTATCCTCCACCACCACCACCACCACCACCACCATCGTATCATCGTAGTCGGAGCGCCTTTGATGACAGTCAAAATGAAAATGAAAATGAAAATGGAAGGGCATGCACCATCATGTGACGCCCACCCAATCTTTCAGTTTCAGTTATAACCTACCTACCTAGCTATGTAATATATATATCTTATATATATCGATCTAAGTTTGTTGGACATATATATATATTATATAGTTTGTAATCCTAAACCTGAATATATAAATCATATAACTATGTTTTTCTTTTTACTTTTAAAGTATATATATCCAACGTCGTCTCATGAATTTCGGAGGCACTGTTCTTTTTATTTTTAAAGTATATAGTTTGTAATCTTAAACCTGAATATATAAATCAAATTGAATTTGACATGATCGATTCGCTAAATTTTGGATATTTATTATGACCATTAAGTCTTATAAAATTAGGGGCTCTGTGCGGTCGAGCTTGTCGCACACCCTAAAAGACGTACATGTATATATCATATATGAACGTTTTGGTTTTTGTTTTTTCAAAACTCGGAGACGTTTGAGCCTAGCTTTGATTTGAAAAAAGCAAATTAAATTAAGAACTATTCTAGATAATTTCAATAGCTTTTTAATAATTATGAATTAGGGTTTATTACGAAGAAAATCTAACATGTTTTTAAGTTTTTGTGTTTTTATCATTTCATGTTTTTTTTATAAAGTTCTTAAGTTAATTTCTTTTTTGGTGAAATTTGGACATTGAAAAACGAATATAGTTGGTAAATCGAGTTTTTAAAAAACTGAAAAATCGAATTCTGATTTCCAAATTCACTAAATCGAAGAAAATAAATTAACTTAGTTTTTTATGAAAAAAAATAATATGAAGAAAAGAAAACGCAAAAAATATAAAAACACATTTTTTTTTTCATAATAAACTCTAATGAATTATAACTTCTAATTAATATCTACACTGATAACTTACGTACGTACAGCTGTTTTTATTAAATGCAAGAAGTGTAGCAGACCATTTTTAAATATGGATATGCGTTATTACAAAAAAAAAAAAAAAAGTAATATTAGGTGGATTAGGTGTCATATTATAGGGTTATTAATTTATGGCTAATTAATTAATTTAAATTTTAGACGGTAAGAAAACGAATTTTTACTTAAAAGAACCATTTAAATTTATTTTTGTGATTATAAACTTTTAACCATTTTTCATTATACATAAACCCCAAACTGATTAAATTTTATTAAAATGAGGTTTTCCCAAAAGAAAAATGACTTGCAACTTAATAAATTAGTTGCAATCTACTGACTAACACTTCCTCTCTGACGAACTCACTTGTTCGAGGAACCCATCTTTGGTAACCAAAAATAAAAATATCCAAAGATTATGTAAACGAAGATGACGAGACATAATTCGATGAACACAAAACATGAATTCAAACCCAAAAATCATACGAATACCATCTCATGTAACCTAAACCACTTCAGACCACCTCCGTGACAATCCACCTCCTCTTTTATACAAAAACGAATACGAAGATATGTGTTTTTTTGTTAATTTATTTTTTTATTGAAGATGTATTGTTGATTTATAAGTTTATACCCACATTTCTAATTGATTTCTTTGTTCAAATATGTGTTTTTTTGTTGGGATTTACTTTATCGTTAAAATTAATAATATATATTGTTTGCGGAGCAGAGAGAATGTTTCAATCTCCACCGTTGTATCTATCTACTTTTAAGGATAACCTTTGATAAGAGGTATTTCTTGAAAAGCACACAGTACAACTTTTTTATGCAACAACTACATTCACAACTACTAACCACCCACTAACCCACGTCCACGTCTCAAACCACCCTCTAATCCACATTCACTTCTCAAACCACCCACTATATATAGTTGAAAAATATATTTAAGTAATAAGAAAAATAACATCTTACTTTAATAATGATAATATGCCACAATTAGCACATATGTGATCTAACATAAACTAAAAATAAAAAACAAAAATAGGTTTTGTCATATTATGTTAATGCACTTCAACTTACCATGTTTTTAAAAACATAATCCGAACGAAAATAGTTATACATATTTGCTGATTTAGTTGATTATTTTGTTCTTTTACTTTTGCTGATATAGAAGAATTTAATTTTTTTACGGGTAAATCCGGGCACCGCCCAGGTAAAAAAAACTAGTTCTGATTGTCATCAACGACTTGTCGATGGTGGCAAGTGAGTTTCAACCAGATGTAACCGTAATATCTCATTTCCATGAGATTTTACCGGTTTCGGGTTTTTGTATGATGAAAAATGATTAAGGGTTTCACAAAAATGATACAAGCTAAAGGTTTTTTGTGCAAATATCTCTATAACAAATTAAGTTACATTTCAAGTAATTTTTCTATGTTAGTCTCTTGTTATATAAAAAACGATATCATGTTTGATTTATAAGTAATTTAAAACCACACATGATTTGTAAAACTAAACATGGTTTGTTTTAACTGATTAATTAGATGAATGTATAATATACTCTTTTGACTGTCAAGAAAATATACTTAATTTATTAATCGAATAATTTTAATGACTAACTAATTAGAATAAGGATAAATGAAGTCAATAAATGTTATTCAATTTTAAAATGAGATTTTAATTACTGAAAAAGTAAATAAATTGAAAATATAAAAAAAGAAAGCAGTTACATTATTTTATAAAAGCCACAAGATAAAAAGGACTATTTTTAGATGAAATTAAAAAGAACAAACAAAAGCAAATCAATTTTGCTTTATTTTGTTATTGTATCTTCGGTCTTACTCCTCTTGAGAACAAAAATGAAGATGCAAAAGTTTATTTCAACATATTTTATATGTACATTTTTTATAAAATAAAATATAGCTTTACTGCATTTTTATATTCGTATGGATCTTGATAATTAGTTGGTTCAGTATAAAGTAAATATAAATCTTAAGTGTTGTGAAAATGAGATTAAATTTAATCAATGTACTAAATATATTTATTTTTATACTCTTATTAAAGGTTTTATATATAGTATTATAGTACTATTATATTCAATATAAATTACTTTTAATTTTACCTTGTACATAAGGAAATTTAAAACTAATCTTTTTTTTTTTTTGACAAATTAATATTTTTGCATGCTGGGAACTAATATTAATAATTAACTAACACTTTCACATAATATCAGGCAAACATACAAATCTATACGAGAACACTACAATATCATAAAAATTGATATAAATCAAATGAAATTAAAATTATCTTATCAATATATTTATTTAAAAACTATTTGTGACATTTCGTTTTTGAGACCTTTTACGTGGATTTGTTTAGCTAAAAAATTTCCCCTTGATTTTTATATATTTGATTCTTAATTATTTTAAATAATTTAGTAATTTATTAGTTCATATAAATACGTACATAATAATTGTATGGTTTAAGTTGTGGGATATGCACATATATTCTAATTAACTTGATATAGTAATCATAAAAATAAAAATCTATTAAGTTCTAACATGGTGACTAAAATTAGAATTTTTTTTTGAACAACAACTAAACTTAGATGAATATATCAATATCAAAATCAATATAATACAATACGGAGTGATATTTATATAAATATATTATTAGAATCTAATAAAACATGTTTACAATTACAGTATGTGATTGAAGTCTATTATATTTTATATGTCTTTATAGCTATGTATGTGTATGTGTGTATACTGACTTCCTTATGTTAATTTAGCTAGTAAAAAATTAACGTGAGGGACAAAATCACTTGTTTTTTGAATTAAATTAAGATAGTTCTAACCCATGTTTATATACTCAAAAAATTCTGGATATTTTTATGATCTAAAATAACGTTTGATTAACTTAAATGATAATACACCTACCGACGATTACAAAGAAGTAAAATGTATGTGAATAAAAAATTATAGATGAGTAAAAGATTTATATAAAAGAATCCATTATTATTCTTTAAAAAAAAATGAATTCAAAGGATATGCTTTTTAGGAAAGGTAACAACTCCTTTATTTTAAGGCTTTTTGCTTTTAATATTTGTAGACATCCATCCTACTTTTAACCCTAAAGCAAGTTTGTGGGTTCATTTATGGCTTTTTTTGAATGAATTTGTACTGAGACTGAGGGAGGTAGGGGTCCTATCCTATCTTGTTCTTACTTACATTAGATTTACTCTTTTACATTTTACATATATAGGTAGGAAGGGTACACTTTATAGTAAAAAAAAACTATAAAAAATTATAAAGTTTATGAAACTGGTCAATTTGCAAACATACATTGTGTTATTTATCCCAGCTGTTAGATCATGGACTCATAGTAAAAAAAATTATAAAGCTTTTAAATATACAAAGATACATTATGTTATTATAAAACAGTATAAAAATTGTAATATGTTTAAACAAAACAACTCGGGTAACGCATGTGTAAAGTTACACGGGTAAAATACTAGTTTGTAATAGACTCTAGATGGCGCCGTACAGAAGTCAAAAAAAAAATTATGCAAATTATAATCACAAAATTCTTATTAATACATTAAAATAAATACTATAATAAAATAATTTGTCAGTTACTTAAAAAACCAAAATTACATATAACTAAATGATCAATATAGGTGAAAATGTGAAATAAACTTCTAACATTGATAACATATAATTTATTTTTATTCTACACAAGATTAAATATTGAAGTTTCAAAAAAATCAAATGTTTATTATATGTTGATTTTTGTTGTCCGTTAAAAGTTATGAAACGGTCAGTTTGCAAGATGATACTATGATAGTGTTGTTTTGTACCGCTTTTTATAGTTACTGAAAAATGTAACATCATGTTATCTTCTTTTGTATTTTAAATAACATGTTAATGTTTTTTCAATTAGAAAATATACTAATGAAAACACATAAATCTAGATAATAATATTACCAATAAGTTGTGTTGATATGACAGTTTTTTCATCCAATCCGTAAAACTTTTCGACGTGTCATTTGACTATACAACCTGACTTAATACTTTTTATAGATTACCAGTTACTTGATCTGGTAATTGTTACCATAGTTGATGTATTCTTATTAGTATATTTCCCAAATTGAAATGAAAATTAATATGTTATCGACAATAAAAGAAATTATAATATGTTATCTTTTTTTCGTAATGTAACACCCTCAAACTAATCCACAATGCCACCTAATAACCACGTCAGCAAAGATATAACATAATAATCTCTATACTATACCCAAACATACATGTGGAAACCCGATAATTTAAAACATTATTTACACAACAACAGTCACGGAAATTTCTGAATAAACTACAACCTATCCGAAGTACATAAAACAATCCCCAAAATATAACTACCTCTATGGAAGGTAGCTAGCTCCTCAAACACAGAATACGTAAACCTACTTTGGTGCAGCAGGCCTACTAGCAGTCCGGTCACCTGGATTACACACAACAACACACACAGGTCAGCTAAAGCTGGTGAGAATGCAAGGGTTAGTGTACGATTATAAAGCTCAGAAAATGATTAACTCAATAATAAAACGTTCAGCATTCTCTACTGAACAAGTATATGAGATCCCACAAGGTAGTTCAATAGGTACTCAACTCGTGTGGATAAATCCACGTACCCAAATCCCTAGACCGCACAAAGCAGTCGTCAGGAACTCAAAAGGGAATTGGGAGCGACCCAACCCCTGCCCAGCCGTACGGTTTAATATCTCAACAGCTCAAGTGTCCCAAATCTCATATATAAAACACATTTCTCAATAAAGCACAGTAATACATGCATGATAATATCTCAATAAAAACTCGTAAGAAACTCATGATATCTCGTAAAAAGCTCAGTAAAAGATCATGCAAGTATTAATAAATAATCGTACAAGTATCTCAAGAAAAACATGCAAACTCACCTGCTCAGCTAAATAAACTAAGTCTCGGTTCCCTGCCCTTTCCCTACCCTGTCAACACGAGACCCTGAAAACACAATAACACAATCTCAATATCACAAACTCAACCCAACAACTCTATACACAATTCTCAACAACTCTCGAGACCCCAAGGACCCAAATACACGACTCACAGAACCCAAAAACCCGACCCGAACCCTCAGCCGCATCGCGGCCGAACTCAACCAATCGCGGCCGCACTGACTCTATCGCGGTCTCGGCCGCGCTGACCTCAAACTCGGCCGAGCTCACATCGCGGTCCGAGCTCGGGCTCAAACCGCCTGCGACCATCTCAAGAACATCGCGGCCCGCGATCAGGTGATCGCGGTCGCGCTCACGGACGAACAGAACCAGAATGCTCTGTTTTTCACAGACCAGGGATTTAATCCCCAAACTCGATTTCAGCTCGATTTTAATCACGATTATAAGCTCGAATTTACTCAAAAATATATCTAAACTTAATTCAATCAATTACTTGGAATCAATAACAATCAACCCACGAATTTGAAGCCTAATACTCACTTGGCTTCGGTTGCAAGAATTTGAAGAAGATGATGCTAATCAGGAACTCAATTCACAACTGGAACTTCAATTTCTTGTTGCTGGAATTCAAACACACACATACACACACTCCAACTTTAGTCCTGGCTTTTGAAATGATTTGAAGAAACAAAGGAAGCAACATATATATACGTTTTGGGTTTAACTCGGTCCGATACCCAAAAATCCGATCCCGATACCCCAAAATACAATTTTATATCTCCGGGTCCCAAATTAAACAATTAAACCAATGAAATAATTCCACGTACCTATCTCAAAATCGGGATGTTACAAGTCCTCCCTCCTTATAAAGATTTTGTCCTCAGAATCTAGCTCGAAGCAAAGAGGTGAGGATAACGGCTGCGCATCTCTAACTCTGGCTCCCATGTGGCGCTGGTACCCTTATGGTGCTTCCACTGCACCAACACTAACGCCACCTCTTTATTACGCAACCTCTTCACTTTCCGATCTGTCACTGCCTCAGGCTGCTCAGCATATTGAAGTCTATCATCGACCTCAATCTCAGATAACGGTACTCGCTGATCATCACGGGCCAAACACTTACGAAGATGACTAACATGAAAAGCATTATGCACTCCCGACAACTCTGAAGGCAGATCTAGACGATAAGCCTGATCCCCGATCCTCTCGATAACCTCGAATGGCCCAATATAACGCGGTCCTAACTTACCTCGCCTACGAAATCGAATAATACCCTTCCAGGGTGAGACTTTAAGCATCACGGAGTCTCCGACCTGAAACTCTAACTCAGACATCCGGCGATCTGCATAACTCTTCTGGCGACTCTGAGCTGTCCTAATCCGCTGCTGAATCATAGCGACCTTGTCGCTAGTCTCCTGAAGAACCTCTGGTCCGCCGATAGGACGCTCCCCAACCTCTCCCCAACACACCAGAGTCAAACACTTACGCCCATAGAGAGCCTCGAATGGAGGCATGCCGATGGATGCATGGTAGCTGTTATTATACGCAAACTCGACAAGCGGCAAATGAAGATCCCAGTTACCCCCAAAATCAATCACACAAGCCCGCAGCATATCCTCCAGAGTCTGATTAGTTCGCTCTGTCTGACCCCCTGTCTGCGGATGATAAGCCGTACTCAACTGAACTCGGGTGCCCAACTCTCTCTGGAAGCTCTGCCAGAATCGCGATACAAATCGGCTATCTCGGTCAGACGTAATAGATCTCGGAACTCCATGTCTCGCAACAATCTCGCTGATGTAGAGGCGCGCCAACTGATCCATCGTAATAGTCCCACGAACGGCCAAGAAGTGGGCACTCTTCGTAAGCCGATCAACAATAACCCAGATCATATCATTCCCACGAACAGTCCGCGGGAGTCTCACTATGAAGTCCATGGTGATATCATACCACTTCCACTCTAGAATCTCTAGCGGCTGAAGTCTGCCATGCGGCTTCTGATGCTCACTCTTAACTCTCAAACACGTCATACACGCCTCCACATACTTCCCTACATCCCTCTTCATCCCTGGCCACCAATAATGAACTCGCAGATCTCTGTACATCTTCGTGCTACCCGGATGGATCGACAATCTAGACTTATGGGAATCATCTAGAATCAGCTGTCTCAAACCACCTACTCTGGGGACCCATACTCGACCACGGAGAGTTATCAAACCTCTATCGTCTCTGCTCAATAACTCCAGCTGACCAGCTAATCTCTCTCTCTGCACATTCTCGCCTCTCAAACCCTCCTCCTGAGCTAACCGCAGACTATCAATCAAGGTCGACGTGACCTCTAATCGAGAAGCTCTGGATACAACCGTCTGCTCATAGGATCTCCTGCTCAAAGCGTCTGCCACCACGTTAGCTTTCCCCGGGTGGTACTGGATGTCACAATCATAATCCTTCAAGAGCTCCATACTACGTCTCTGTCTCATGTTCAGCTCCTTCTGACTGAACAAATATTGCAAACTCTTATGATAAGTGAACACAGTAAATCTCGTCCCATATAGATAATGCCGCCATATCTTCAAGGCAAAGACTATGGCGTCCAACTCTAGATCATGCACTGGCCGACTCAACTCATAACTCCGAAGCTGTCTTGAGGCATAAGCAATCACCTTACCTCTCTGCATCAACACACATCCCAACCCAGTGAAGGAAGCATCGCAATACACAGCAAAATCCTCAGAACCCTCTGGCAATGCTAGAATCGGAGCCCTACACAACCGATTCTTCAACTCTAAAAAAGCACTCTCCTGCTCCTCAGCCCACACAAATGGCACTGACTGCCTAGTCAACATCGTCAACGGCACAGCGATCCGCGAAAAATTCTCTATAAACCGCCGATAATATCCAGCCAAACCCAAGAAACTACGAACCTCAGATACAGACGTGGGCTGACCCCAACTCATGATCGCCTCGACCTTTGCTGGATCCACTTTAACGCCCTCGCTCGTCACCACGTGCCCTAAGAACTGCACCTCTCGAAGCCAGAACTCGCACTTCGAAAACTTGGCGTATAGCCTCTCTCGCTGCAAAGTACTCAAGACCTCTCTCAGATGCTGGCCATGCTCCTCGCTGCTCCTCGAGTAGATCAGAATATCATCAATAAACACAATCACGAAACGATCGAGCATCGGCCTGCAGACCCTATTCATCAGGTCCATAAAATGCTGCTGGGGCATTAGTCAGCCCGAACGGCATGACTAAGAACTCATAATGACCATATCTGGTCCTAAACGCAGTCTTAGGCACGTCTTCATCTCTAACTCGCAGCTGATGATACCCTGAACGCAGATCAATCTTCGAGAAGAAACTCGCCCCCTGAAGCTGATCAAAGAGATCATCAATCCTCGGCAAGGGATAACGGTTCCTCACCGTTACCCTATTAAGCTCTCTATAATCAATACACATGCGCATCGTCCCGTCTTTCTTCTTCACGAATAATACTGGGGCTCCCCACGGCGAAGAACTGGGGCGAATAAACCCTCGATCTAGCAAATCTTGCAACTGCGTCATCATCTCACGCATCTCGGTAGGAGCTAACCGATACGGCGTACGCGCAATAGGAACGGCCCCGGGAACTAGGTCGATCCTAAACTCAACCTGCCGGTCCGGCGGCAGACCAGGCAGCTCATCTGGGAACACATCGGGGAAATCTCTAACCACCGGCACATCACTGACCTCCCTCTTCTCCTTCTTCGCATCTACCACACAAGCTAAGTAAGTGGCACATCCCTTCGCCACATACCTCTGCGCCTGCGCCATCGATACAATACTAATCTCTCCCCTGTGCCTCTCGCCATACACGACTGCCGACTCTGACTCGGAGACGGGAATACGGATCATCTTCTTAGAACAGAAGATATCTGCCTGACGCACTGTCAACCAATACATGCCAACAATGGCATCAAAACTACTAATCTCCATAGGCATCAAGTCTATGGAAAACCGATGGCCATCTATCTCTAATGCACAATCTCTATAAACGCGGCTCACTAACACAGTACTACCATCAACACGCTCAACAATAACAGGCACAGATAACTCAGATGAAGGGATAGCAAAATAATCACAGAAGGAGGCAGATACATATGAACGATCAGATCCCGAATCAAATAAAATAAAGGCACGCAGTCCGTTAAGGATAAACGTACCAGACACAACATCAGGCGACTCGCGCGCCTCCTCAGCAGTAGCCTGAAAAACTCTGCCACGAGCCCTCGGTGCTCCTCCTCCCCGAGGTGCCGAAGATGACCCAGATGGCCCTGTTCCACTCGAACTCGACCCTGGAAACCCCGCGCTCGGGTTCGGACAATCCCGAGACATATGACCCGGCTTCCCGCATCGGAAGCAAAGAGACTCCTGAGAAGTACATGCAACAGCTGTGTGACCATACTGGCCACATCGGAAACATCGAAGATGCTCGGGGGCGCACGGCCCAGCATGGCGATGATGACATCGCTGGCAATCTCTCTCGACATCGGCTGAACTCCCAACCCTACTCCCCGAATCCCTGGAACCTCTACCACCACTACTCTGACCCTGACTCTGTGACTGCCTCTGACTCTGTCCCTGCTGCCTCTGTCCCTGCTGCCTCTGTCCCTGCTGTCTCTGACCACCCCGACCCTGTCCCTGACTCTGACCAACCCCCAACTGCCTATCATCCCGTCTCTGATCTCGCTGAGCCCCCGAGCTCTGTCCCTGCTGCTCGGAATACCCGCCCTGCCGGCTCTCTCTATAAAATCTCGAAGATCCAGAACTCTGGTCCTGACCCGATGGCTCGATACGCTGTCTCTGGGGAGCCGACTGCTCCCGCTGTCTCTCCACCTCCCGCTCTCGGCGGCGGGCATACTCCATCGCTGAAGCAAATGTGGGGTCACGCAGCATCCCCACGAACTCTCGAATGTCCGGCCTCAAACCCTCAATAAACATCGTGACCTTCCGGTCCTCCGTAGCTACCTGATGCGGCGCAAACTGAGCTCTATCATTAAACACATCAATATACTCCTGGACGGATCTGGATCCCTGCTGCAGATGAATGAACTCTCGCTCCAACTCTCTCCTCGTGTCCAACGGACAATACTGCAGCTCGAACTCTGTACGGAACTCCTCCCAAGACATCAGATAGGCCTCATCGACTCCACGAGCACTGACAACCGAACTCCACCATCTCAATGCCCCTCCCTTCAGAAGGTAGGAAGCATAACTCACTCTATCTGCTCTATCCACATGAGCTATACGAAATGCTGCCTCGATCTCTCTCAACCAATCCAGTGCCTTCGAGGCACCAACTCCACCAAAGAACTCGGAAGGGCGACCCGTCATGAAGTCCTTAAAGGACCCTCGCGATGGCTGGCTAGAAGAAGAAGCACCAGCTCCAGAACTCTGGCCTCCCTCGGGCGGAGGCACCGCACCTCGACCCCTACCCATGCTCTGACCCGGAAAACGCTCATCTAATATCTGACCTATCACAGAATACAAGTCAGATCTACGCACAGGCTCATCATCCCTATGGTCATCCCCCTGAGGCCCGCTGCCCTGACGGTCCATAACAACCTGCACAATAAGATAATAACACAAATTAACTCTACAAAACTCTACACACTACTCGTTCATCACCTAATACTCTACTTCGGATTACAATCCAAGGATCTAGACTCTAGGGTTTAAGCTTAAGCATCCACTAGATACTTAATCTCTTAAACCTAGGCTCTGATACCAAGCTTGTAATACCCTCAAACTAATCCACAATGCCACCTAATAACCACGTCAGCAAAGATATAACATAATAATCTCTATACTATACCCAAACATACATGCGGAAACCCGATAATTTAAAACATTATTTACACAACAACAGTCACAGAAATTTCTGAATAAACTACAACCTATCCGAAGTACATAAAACAATCCCCAAAATATAACTACCTCTATGGAAGGTAGCTAGCTCCTCAAACACAGAATACGTAAACCTACTTTGGTGCAGCAGGCCTACTAGCAGTCCGGTCACCTGGATTACACACAACAACACACACAGGTCAGCTAAAGCTGGTGAGAATGCAAGGGTTAGTGTACGATTATAAAGCTCAGAAAATGATTAACTCAATAATAAAACGTTCAGCATTCTCTACTGAACAAGTATATGAGATCCCACAAGGTAGTTCAATAGGTACTCAACTCGTGTGGATAAATCCACGTACCCAAATCCCTTGACCGCACAAAGCAGTCGTCAGGAACTCAAAAGGGAATTGGGAGCGACCCAACCCCTGCCCAGCCGTACGGTTTAATATCTCAACAGCTCAAGTGTCCCAAATCTCATATATAAAACACATTTCTCAATAAAGCACAGTAATACATGCATGATAATATCTCAATAAAAACTCGTAAGAAACTCATGATATCTCGTAAAAAGCTCAGTAAAAGATCATGCAAGTATTAATAAATAATCGTACAAGTATCTCAAGAAAAACATGCAAACTCACCTGCTCAGCTAAATAAACTAAGTCTCGGTTCCCTGCCCTTTCCCTACCCTGTCAACACGAGACCCTGAAAACACAATAACACAATCTCAATATCACAAACTCAACCCAACAACTCTATACACAATTCTCAACAACTCTCGAGACCCCAAGGACCCAAATACACGACTCACAGAACCCAAAAACCCGACCCGAACCCTCAGCCGCATCGCGGCCGCACTGACTCTATCGCGGTCTCGGCCGCGCTGACCTCAAACTCGGCCGAGCTCACATCGCGGTCCGAGCTCGGGCTCAAACCGCCTGCGACCATCTCAAGAACATCGCGGCCCGCGATCAGGTGATCGCGGTCGCGCTCACGGACGAACAGAACCAGAATGCTCTGTTTTTCACAGACCAGGGATTTAATCCCCAAACTCGATTTCAGCTCGATTTTAATCACGATTATAAGCTCGAATTTACTCAAAAATATATCTAAACTTAATTCAATCAATTACTTGGAATCAATAACAATCAACCCACGAATTTGAAGCCTAATACTCACTTGGCTTCGGTTGCAAGAATTTGAAGAAGATGATGCTAATCAGGAACTCAATTCACAACTGGAACTTCAATTTCTTGTTGCTGGAATTCAAACACACACATACACACACTCCAACTTTAGTCCTGGCTTTTGAAATGATTTGAAGAAACAAAGGAAGCAACATATATATACGTTTTGGGTTTAACTCGGTCCGATACCCAAAAATCCGATCCCGATACCCCAAAATACAATTTTATATCTCCGGGTCCCAAATTAAACAATTAAACCAATGAAATAATTCCACGTACCTATCTCAAAATCGGGATGTTACACGTAATCTACCGGGTTTTTAAATTTTCTTAAAAACTTGTGTGAAACGTGATTAAAAACTAAATCAACATTATTTTTTTTCCTATACATACTAGTTTTGTATTAATAAAATAACTTAGTCTAATTTAATTATAAAAGAGAGAAATCAGAACATGAAAATAGATGGAGAAATAGAAGACTTTGTTTATTTGTTTAAGACCTTTTTAAATTTATTTGAAATTTAAATTGCAAATTCAAACTTATTTTAGGCTGTTTAATTGTATTCATATTTGAAAGATTGGAACATGTTAAATTTCAAAAGAGTATTGTGAAGTTAAATTAAAAAGTCTTTTAATTTCAAATTTTGACCTTAAATTTGAAATGTACAAATTTAACCTCTTAAAACAAGTTTTTTACCCCTTGTTTACCAAACAAAATTATTGGGTTTTTCCAAGCTTTCCAAACTTCAAACTCGAGCATGTTTAAAGGTTCAAAATTCAAACCTTAATAAGTTTTTTAAAAAAACAAAAATGACGTCAAATAGCTATGTACTTTTGAGTTTGTACATATTTATATGGTTTACTTTTTTTTTGTGCACATTTGGTAGTCAAACTTTTGAAAATGTTTCGAGTAGGTAGTTGGGTGCCCTAAAAACTAGCACCAACCGGTTACCATGCTTACGTGGATTATTTTTCAAGAAAAATGTCATAAAATAGTTATGCACTTTTAAGTTTGTACACATTTATGTTGTGTACTAATCTTTTGTGCACATTTAATAGTCAAACATTTAAAATTGCTTCAATTAGGTAGTTGGGTTACCTAGGAAACTATAGCAATCGATTACTACGCTTATGTGGCCATGTTTTATGACATAAAATTAA
Source organism: Centrapalus pauciflorus (assembly GCA_020465985.1). Lineage (NCBI taxonomy): Eukaryota > Viridiplantae > Streptophyta > Magnoliopsida > Asterales > Asteraceae > Centrapalus > Centrapalus pauciflorus. Next base: position 457,098 of record JAANYP010001122.1, read on the forward strand.
AAAAATCTAATGTTACTTGTTTTTTTCTTCTATAAATGAATTCTAAACACGGTAGGTATCAAATTCAAAACATATCATTTCCACTTGATAGATATCACGTTTAAGAGTTGAAAATTAATGCTATAATATATTGTTATAAAATGAAAGCATATTTTATCAATTGATATATATTTTGTTTATGAATCTTTTTATAGTTTTATTAAAAAAATAAACCATCTTAAGTTTATTTTATTTCAAATTATAAAAATATGTCTAAATAAGCATAATAACCGGTTGATATCAAATTTCAGGTGACCCAACTACTTAATTAAAACACTTTTAAAAAACTCCATGTACACTAAAAAAATTCCACAACATAACTAAAGTTGACCGGATCAGTTTTGATTCCAATCATCCGGTTTTCATATATTTTTTTAAAAAGTCAGCAAGTAACTAAAGTTAAACCAAAATCAGACGAGACCGTTTTATTTTCGTTTTTGGACCGATTATTCGTTCTTGATTTTAGACATTTTCGATTTCCCTTTTTTTTTCGGTTCCTGAACCGATTCTGTTTCTGACTCTGTCATAACCCCTTTGTTGGGATGCTGTCACAAACAGAAACCTTGCAACATTTGATAATAGGATAGCGGAAACAAGGATTTGCTCAGAAATTAAACTCGCATAATTTTTTCAATTCCGAAAGTAGACAGCGTGATGTAGCGATCAATGTCATCATGATACACCAGTAGTTATTTATGCTGCTTCGCTAAATAACGATTCTCCATTTACCAGCCATCAGGTACGATCGTGTGTTTTTTTAAAGGTTTATCGATTCGAATGCATTATCGACCCTCTTACTTGTATATTGGAACGAATTTGTGTGTGTTTTAAGCGTTTCTCATTATATACTGCCTGTAGCTTTTGCTTGCTATTTTGAGCAATTCCACCGGTAAGAATCCTGACTCCATTAATTACTTGAACAAAAAGTGAAAACTCAGCTTCTTAATGTCAGTGAAGTCAAAGAGCTGAACCAATTTCTTCGATGGATGTCACGGTACAGAATAAGTTGATGATATGAGTAAACAAGTAATTCAATCATGTTTGTTTTAGGTTCACACATTAATACCTTAATGTTAAGAAGATGAGCATGTGTATAATAACTAATCAATCTTAGCATTCCCTACCAAAATCAGTAATCATATTATTATCCGGTACCATTTGTGACGTGCTTTCATCAAATCGCTTCAGTGATTGAATTGTAGGATTTAAGATTCCATAAGCAACTTAAAGAAATACTGCAAGAACTCGCCTACCTATGTTTCATATTCGTGAGGCAAACGACCTTCGCATCAACTTTCAGTCATGTTTCTATTGAGTACTTCATGTATTCTTACAATGGAACTGTAAAGATGTAAAAAATGAAGCTAATTTCTTACAAACCAAATATTTAATGTAACCAGGAACTTGTTGATAAAGATAAACACAGATGTGCTGAATGAAATTGCATGAGAGAAATCTCTGTCTTTTAAACTACAAGCAGCCCTCTACAAACATTTCAAAGAGCCAATAGTTGGGTACTGCAGAATTTAATGCAGTCACAGTTAAAATTTTATTGTAACAAATTGACGTTTGCAATGCAATAATGGTGAAAGAAATATAGTGTAAAACTGTAAGGAAGAAGGGAGAAGGCAACTTTGTTTTCTTTTGTGTATAGTGGGGTTCCAACCAATACTGATTACAGTTAAGAAAGAAAAAGAAAAGACATTTGGTACTATCCTTATAATCTTGGATCATATATTTTATCCTTATCTTATCCAAACAAGCAGAACTTTTCAAATTTCTTTGTTATTAAATTATATCCAACAAGCATTCACTAGGTTAATAAGTAATCAGGTACTAGTAGATTGTTACTTTGCATAGACTCTAATAAAGGTCAAACATGACAAAATATGATATTCTTTCTTAGTGATCGATAGATCCCTTGAAAAGATCATTACCTAGGGATATGCCTTTAAAGATAAATTATTACTTAAACAAAACTGGGTAAAGTGTCATAAATTACCCATCCCATTCCCCTAGCTAAAGGGAGGATTAGTTTATTATCGAATAGCTATTTATATCAAGGATTCCACGTGGGATCTCTGGGACTAAAGAAACAGGCTTTCACGTTAGAGTTGAGCAGTTTCAGTGCAGCGTCAGACTTAATGCATCGTGGAGTTTTATATTGATTAATGGATGCACCCTGTTTGATAAACAAGTCCATCAAGGATTCGAAAGTGCCAGGCTTCACAACGCGAATTTCAAGAGGTCCAATACACTTGTCATTAGTGCGACACCGCCTATAAATATAATCAAGGTCTTCTTCCATTGTAATGCAACAATCTTGAAGCACCTTAGGGTCAAGTGGAGAGGTGACCTTGTCTAGGACTGATGGTGTGCAATGTTTGATCTCCCAGTATATGACATAATGTCCTGGCACTGATGATGTATCAGCATAGCTAGTGTATTCCACAAGTAGCACATTGTAGGGTTCTAAAAGTTTTTTAGCTGCCATGATGCTCTTATGCAGATCCTCTTCATTAGTTTTGTCATTGTCAATGCTTAGGATGACATTCCTCCTGCAGATGAACCGAAATTGTGGCGCCCGATTATAAAATCCTGTAACCTGGAGCACATCTCCAATACGATATCGATTTAGCCCTGAATGACCAAAAAGAATTGTTTTAGTGAGTTGTACACTTCATCAATCATGGCATCGTACAAGTTGGTTAGGATAAATACACAAATGCAAACGTCTGAGGATTAAATTGGACAAAGTTTGGTACTTGTTGATGCTGACTGTATAACATAAGTTTCAACCATGAAATATTATACTTAAATTCATGGTTAAGTATATAATCTCGTGTCAGTCAGAAGAAGCAGGAACTTACAAGAAATGATTATGCACAACCTTTTAGAAAGATCTTGAGTATAGAAACTAATGTCATATAGAGTTTGTTGAGAGAGTATGTGATTTTGCTATTTCTATGATCTTTTTCTTGATCAATCTTACTTATAGGCAGCATTATCACTCTATGTGCTGCCTGCAGAAGTTACAAAAAAAAAAAAAAAAAAAAAAGAAAGACATCCTATCTTTTCATAAGAAACTCCAATTTCAAGAAGCAACGCATATCCAGATAGGGAAAATTATGAGAATCTTACCAGAAAAAGTTGTCACCACCAATTCATAGTAGCAACCAATTTTAACATGCACCAGCTCAACAAGCTTATCCAAGGAAATCTGTTCGTCGTCATTGCCATATGTCTCATTTTCACCCAATGGTATGAATTCATAGTAACCCATGTTAGGTAAGAGGGTAAATGAAACATGTTCAGGACCACACAATGGTTCTAAATTTACCCCAAAATAACATTCAGATGAAGCATACATTGTACATACCAATGGTAGCTTCCCCCTACTGTAGTACTCAAGAGCTGGTATGTACTGGGACATAGACCCTGTAACCACTGCCTCGATATACTTGGCCCTAGGCCATAAATCACACACTATTCCTTTCCATGATCGACGGCTACAGATTCTCTCAATCTCATCTGCTAGACAAGGATCTGCCAGTATGAGCATGGTAGACATGGCTGATCGGCAGCCAGAATCTGTAACCATAGGGTTCAATTGGCCCGTGCGGATATCTCTACATAGACTAAGCCAATTGCGTTCAAGAAAGGAGATTGCACGCAGCAAAGCTGACGCAAATACTGCTCCTAACCGCAGGACTTGCTGCCGGTGGATTAGCCCTGCTAACAGCTGGCAATACATGCTTTGGTTGCTGTCATCACATAGAATGGCTTCATCTGGGCTTGTTTGATCATTGTAAAGGTCACGCGAGCGACACTTAAAATGTTTGCTCTTGTAATAACTGGTGAGGACTGTCCGAGCTGGTAAACCACATGGAGTGGACATCTCTGCCTTGACGAAATATAGAAACATGGCCTTCCCTTCATCAAGGCCTGTTACATACCTGTCATTGAAATGGGTGACGGGCATTAGCATGCATGATAACAATGTTATAAGCGAATTGTAGAAGGATGGGAAGGAGGGAGAGAGAGGGAGAGAGAGAGAGAGAGAGCGCACAATTCTAAACAAATGATAGTGTTTCATGCTTTCAACATGTATAATCTTCTGTCCATGATTACTAGATAAGTGCAATGTCTTGTCATGCTTCGAAGTTGTCAGCCTCTTCACTTCATAAAAGTAGTGGGTGATATATCCATCAAAATATATGCATATCAATTATCAATCGATTTGGTAGATGCAGCAGCCAATTGTGCATTGAGGGGTCTACAAGTCCATATCTTAGGTAAGCTCCATGTATGTTCTCTCCTGGATCATGAGCAACCTGACACATGATTCACCTTCCATGCTCTAGTGGTATCATAATAGTTATGCAATAGTGTTAAATGGATTACTTTTATACTCTGGCTCTTAAAGTGAATAGTGTTGTTCACTTGTGTAAACATCGATGACATTGTTTACATAGTTGTTACCCCTCTAAAGAGAATCCCAAGCATCATATAACCATCTCAGTGGGCATGGTTCTGGATTTTCTATAGACTGGCCTCCCCTTTATCTTAAAAGCTGTTTTAGTGATTGATATGGTATGCTAAGAAACAAGACACTCCTTATCAGTAACACAGTTGTGCATGTATATATTGGATGGCATTGTTATTGTTTATCTGAATCATAGGCTGGTGGGAAGAATTAAGAGCATATGCATGTAAACATAAATTATTGTTAAAATCTGTTCTCTCTCTCTCTCTCTCTCTCTCTCTCTCTCTCCAATAGAAAAACAAAACAAAATGAGTAGCATGATCCTTGCTGCAAGTTGCAACATGTGATGTATTGAGGTCCAAGAAATATGATTCTTCATAGTCAATTCCTATCAAGATAGCAACTTTTTGATGCATTTTTGCTACTTACCTAGGAGACTTATAGCAAGCATATTTTAAAGTACAACCTTGAAGTTTGTACGTGTAATTGAACATCACACAATCCCATGTAACATAAAATCATAGTTTAGTATGTAGGAATTAACGCAGGTGGTTATTTGTGATGACAACCCCACAGAGTTAGGCTTTTGGTACATAATTTGGGCAGGATGCAGGACTGGTCTATATTAATGCAGGGCATTATTTTTAAGGCAATTGAACTTTGGTCCATATGGGAATGAAAAACTGTAACATAAATATAAACATGGAAAAGTTGAGATATGGGAATTATGAAGAAAGTTACTGGAGAAAATTAACTGGTTCATTATTGGCATGATCAGGTTATAGACGAAAGTTCGACGGTCAAGATCTTCTGCAATGGATGGCATTAGCTTCGGCTCTCCACCAGATGTCCCGGAGCTGCATGTACAATAAGAAAGGGAAAAATAAATAAGTGAATTAGCCATTTCACCATTACAGGTCCAATCTGGGAGATTGAGAGAGAGACCTGCATAGCATCTCTGTTATGGGGTGGCCAGAGATCAAAGAGGATTCTTCGCCTTTGGCTATCCTTTGAATATAAGGATAGATGTCTTTGTATGTGATGACTGGTACGTTCTGCTTGAACTCCAATACATCATTCATAGACAATCCCTTCATATGCTTTTGTAGATATTCAGTCTTTTTGTTCCTGGTTAAAATTGCTTTCAGCAACTCCTCTTGAATTTTATCAGCTTCTGCGGTTAGCTTCTGAAGTTCCTTCAAAGCCACCTCTCCTTTGTATTCCAGTTTATTTTCATCCATTTGAGGGTTGAAGAAACAGGATAAGCACCTAGAGATATGACAGGGAGTAGTTCTTGGCTATATAGTTTAAATGCCCAACTGGTCTATATATAGTTGTTTGGCTACGCTAATGGTTTTACATTCTTTATGAGAAGCCAATACAACTAACTACATTTGTAGGCTCTAATAGACGCACACTATAGATTCTCTGCTAATTATATCTTGGCAATCTTTCTTAGTGATTCTGATATGTGTAATGTGGCATGCAAGACATTTCAAATTGAATGTCTCACGCTCATTCACATCATTCCACTTTTCGTTTGTAGCTTCCTCGACTTTTTGCGTAAAGTAGATGAATCACTAGGACTTCTTTATGAAGATTGCTATGGCAATATAACCACATATTTTATTGAAAAAGTAGGTCAAAATGACAAATGAAGAAAGTGTGAACAAATATAACCTGATTGAATTTAATAACCATTGGTTTAGGTTGCGTATGAAAATATTGTGTTATAAAACATTCACAAAGATGAGAAGATCATATTTCAACAACATTGCTAAGCAGTTTTACAAGAGAACGAGATTAGCAAGTAGTTCTTTCTTGAGGGTGTTAGCTAGCAAATGTCCATAGCATCATGATGTTTTTTATTGTTACTTGTCATATCTTCGCAGGTTAATAAGAACAATCTGTATAAATATCAAGCAGGCATATTTGCTGTACACATTGATGTGCATATATTCTGCTATCTGAAAATTATTTTTTTCATAACACATGAAGAAAAGCATCAAATGGCACTTCAAGACAAAGTGAAAATGGATATATTAGGATTTTTTTCCCCAGAAAGACATATATATGTTGTATAATATTCTATGCGTCTGAGGCAAACTGTGACATATATGTTTGTATCCAGTTCTGTGATTAGCAATGTACGTAGTCTAAGAATTACAATAAAGAGATTAGAAATTTGGTACTTCAAATAAATGATCTCGAATCCACAAGAAAGGAACCTTATTATTCTGATTGGCATCAATTGGGCATGCAGGTTATAGTGCCTCCTCCACCTCAATGGTACAAAAGTAAAATGGTTCATAAAGGGGCAGAATGAAATATCTGAATTGGTTAACAAGAAATCGAAGCCCTTTTTCTTCAAAAAAGGAGGAAGATGTGGTGGGGTTGGATTACAAGAAATTATGTAGTTCTCTTTCTTACTGATGTGATTTTTGCAGAGGACCTTAGTGCCAAAGAAGAAACTTTCTCCACCACACACTGAATAATAGATGCTCTACCTCATCCATCCAACATAAAAGAAAGGCTTTCGGGTCGCAATCAAGATCTTTGTTGAGGTTGGTGCTCGCCGCATATGACTTCATCTAGACATCTATTCATTTTCATGCTATGCTTTTTTCCACTGATTAATAATGGCAAACTTGATGTCTCTCTCTCTCTCTCTCTCTCTCTCTCTCTCTCTCTATCTATCTATCTATCTCTCTCACATAATGCCATGTTACTATGTTAGCCTAGACAACATGCAGGCCAGGAATTCCGTGTTTATTGAATTCCGTATGTTTAGTACACAAGCATTGTTAGTGCAAATTAAAAATTGCCAATCCGTCCCATTCTCTGTCCCATCTTTTAAAATGAAACTTAGAACGCTTGTAAAATAATGCATATCAAATTATCAACTGCTCCCTCTGTCCCCAAAGAAGCCAACTCTTGCATGTTAACATTACATGATAAATATGAGATTAATTACACTCCACAAGTTTACTTAAATCCGTATATTATTTTATGTATTTGACTAGAGGTTTTAATTTAATTGCATGTCAAGTCAAATGTTGCACTTTTTGTGAAGAAGGGGAAAATATTGTACTTTATTGGAGATTTGAACCTCATCTTATCACGGATTAGAAGAGAATAGATAGCATTACGGATAATAGCTTTGGTTTCAAACCAAGTCAATTATTTAATTGTGTTGGTTTTTGTTGTGTACTGTGATTTGCGACATCAACTTCAGTCCCTATGAAATAGAATGTTTAATGTTCAAGTTGGGAATAGTACAGCATAGTTGAGCTTGAACCTGAAGTTTGTGTCTTCTTGGGTTAGGTTCATCATCAATACTGGTCATGCTGGTGCACTTGAGTACAACCATCCAGAAGTGTACTCGTGGTGGGCCCCATTTCTTGACTCAGATGATGGACATAGTATGTGGATCCAAAGATTAACGTCAATGTTCTCCTCACAATGCCATAAAGCTGTGATTTGGAATCTGAAAATATCTACGCATTAAAATGAATAATCCTGCATTTGGTTTTACACCCATATGTATTTGGGTAGATATCTGCCAAAGTGCAAGAGATCGAGCAGGGTTCCTCCAAGGTCTATTTCTAATGCCATAACCTAATCAAGGTTATAACTATCGAAGCAGTATCAGCCTTTATAGTTCTTCTTAAAGTCAATATCATTACACATATTGTGTTGTGGTGACTAGTGAATCATCACAAGAAATTACAAGTAACAAAAAGATGTCATTTTCTTTAATTTTCTTTGCCTTACATAGGACATTGGGTGCTAGTGCAGAAGAAAGATAGGGTTCAATGTGGCACATTTAGAGAGAGAACTCGCATGCTCAAACAGAAATCATGATGTTCTCTATTTGTCTTAACTTTGCCATCTTGAAGTTATTCTGTGAGTACCAAAATTCTTACTCACATCAACCCATCGAATCATATTCCCTTTCTTATCATACCTTTTTCTTGATGACCTCATCCAACCACTTGTGGCAGATAGCAATCTGCTGAAAATCGCTCTAAACCACTAAACAACAATAAGTTTAGGATAAGGATTGTACAATTGTACTGGTGGGAATCTTGTTCTTTAACCTTAAGCAGTGATTAAGTACTTTTTTCTTTTGTGATGACACCAAAAGGAACTTGTGTTGCCTATAATAAAAGCTTGCAAAAGTTGGTGCACATGCAACATTTGTGTTGCCTTTTTTATATTTTGAATTCTTCTGGATGCAATTCCTGTTTCTTGCTAGATCCATGTGATTTCTTAAGTGGTCCGATAAACTTGAACATTTGCAGGTTGAATACACATATGTAAATGGACACTTTCTGCATTTATTTAGTGCTCTACATAAAGACTAAAGATGATGGGGCCAACTGGTAATGCTGCAGCGACATAATGGCAACTTGGCATGGTGTCATTCTGATCTGGGGTGAGCTTAGGGAAAGCAGACTCGAGAATTGTATCTGACTGGTAAAGCACTTAACTCAAAAGCTAAAGGGTCCTGGGGGCCGGGTGTTAGAAAGCTTCTCAGCTTTGTCCCAGTTGGGAAATTAACATCCCAACATCAATAATTGGATTTCTTTCTATTACGTGAAATAATTGCATTGCAGACAGGAATAATGGAGGCAGCCTTTTGGACACTCCATGGAAAATCAAAGTAACAGCTACACCGTACACTTCGTCAGCACACGCGTTGAAGTTAAAATGGTGTTGTTATCACTTAGCATTCGCCTCATAATATGCATGTTTGTAAATTGTAATTTCCTGTGTGTGTATGAACGCGCGAACCAACCACAAAGCCTATATCAAACCGATTTAATGGTCGATCGCTACATTAGGGGTGCATCGATGAATATGACATCAACCAGTCCATGGTCTTAAATCTTGATATTTGGAACTGGTTTTGTGGGTTGTTGGGGGGTTCAAATCTACAAATACACAAGGCATGTATTGATAGGATGTATAATTTGATCAATTGAATTGAGTTAAACAATAGTGTCCTTAGATTTTATGGCTTATCAAAATATATTGAAAGATGTTTTATAGTTAATTAAATAAATTACTAAAAGTGCATATAAGTAAATGGACATAGAGTTGAGTTTGTCTAAATGATTGAGAAAGTTTTTGGTGGTGTTTGGTTCGTGTCGATGGTACCACTTATTTAGGTTCAAGTGAGTACTACTTATTACACAGCGCACCCGAAGGTACTACTCATAAAAAGATTGGATTTGTTTTATAAACATGTTTTAATTAATATTACGGATGATATATAAATTTCACTCAAATTCACACATTCTAAGTGCATGAAGTTACGCATCACATACATGCACATTCACATATATGCAAATTTATGTAAGTGTACGTTCACATCATTTTCTAGGAGCTAGGAGATGTGAATATTTGTGAAATTTACATATTATCTTCATAATGTTAATTAAATAATCTTTGTGAAAAAAAAAATTTTAAATTTTTTTTTAAAAAGGTATCTTCTGGTGCGCTGCATAATAAGTGGTACTCTCTTGAACCATATTTTATATATATATTGGCCATGTTTATGCAAATTGTCATTTTCAAAACCTGTATTTTATTAATCTGATAAGCATTCCCAAACACCTCGTAGTTGGAACAACATGAAAGAGGAAGAACAAATTCCTCAAATTTCCAGAGATGAAAAACCTTTAAGCACATCTTGGACAGATCAGGGCTTTCCTAGATCAATTTTGATTTCCGAAACTAAGGTTAGTGCTCATATTTTCAAATAAATATATTACACAAACTAATTTGAACATCTGCCTTTTTTTCCTACTAATTTTCTCCATTCCAATGCTTTTTTTAACAAAAAGGTGGGCATGAATCGAATTCCGAAGGAGCCGAAGGGCGTTCGGTGCAGTGGAATCATAGGGAATGAAATCATTTAGGGTTCACAAGCTTGATTTCCTTTCTCTTTTCATGTTTTTGATAATGATGTATATAGAAAATGAAAGGGAAAACCCATTTTCTTTACATGCTTATGATTCTTTATATTTTGATAAGAAAATGAAAAAAAAAATTTGTAATAAAATCAATTATCTATTACTGTTCATGGAGAAACATCTTGATAAAATAAGGTTGTAAACCACACAATCTCATTATGCTCGAATTCTATCATATCAAACGTACCCTGAAAGCGGTACCAATACGAATCAATTCAGATGTAAATTCAGTATAACGTTACTTGTCAAGCTTATGCTATAAACGTACTTCATTTATTAATTTGCCTCAATAGATTGTTGCTTTTATTTCTCAAGGGGTTGGAAATGAGAGGTGATTTGTAAACATATTTTTGTCATACGTAACAATTTTATCTAAAATGAAAATTTTAATATTATATTTGGAGGTAAAATGTAAACACGATAAAAGTTTGAGTAAAAATTAAATAATCATTTTACTAATTGTTAATAGTCATTTTTCTAATTGTTGTGTATGACAAAACGAGTTTCTTTGAAAATTAGTTGACATTGTGCATCTGAGGATATGACCAAGATTCTTCTCCTTGTTATTAATGGTAAAGCGAAGTTCTGATATTATATTTTACTGAATTTTGGATCTTCATATCCCAACTGCCACATACTTTTTATATTGATCTTTGTTGGTTAGTTTTAAATTAAAATATTACCATATGAGAGAGAGAGAGGGAGGCATTAAGTGAATTGTACTTTTTAATTTGGAAAACAGTGATTGTTTAGTTTATGATGAGTTTATATTAAAAAATCTTCAAACAAAAACCAAAAACAGGATGGCTGGCCTGCATTGATCTGCTAGCTATTTTACCGGGGTAGCAATTTCAGCCCATTCAAGCAAACGGGTTAAATGGGCTGACGATCAAAAGTAATAAATTTTACATAATTTTGAATCTTTTTTCAAATAACAATTTTTTTAATACGCCGTTTTATAAATTTCATATTTAAAAAAATTTATATTCTATTTTAGTTTTTTACAATTGGTCCATCTAATTGTTTGGCTTGTTGGGTCAAAATTGTCACCCTTATATTTCACCCACCCTGGCCCTCACCACCATCGGCAAGACGGCAAATATATATCATAATCTGGAGTTTTGAAAGTTTGAACACTTAATTCTCAGCCTTAGCTCTTCTTCCCACATGCTTAGAAATTAGAATTCAGAGATGATGCAACATTTCATCATTTTCTATGGTTAGGTTTAGAAAATGTCATACATCCAACTTCTTGCCAGGCGATAAGAACGCGTTTGACTAGCTAGATACATTAGACTTTGATATAAATAATATAACAAAAATATATTCATTTTTAAATAATACTAATAATTATATCAAATATGTTGTTGGTGGCTTTTTATTTTTTTAAGTAATTAACATATATAGAATTTAGATTAGGACAACAAATCTGAAAGTTGTTAGTATTCTCCACATTATTCTTCATTTCAGTTATTTACTTTTTTAACCCTTTCTATTGGACTTTTGGTAACAAATAACTCAGATTATCAAAATGTGCCATTTACATTCCTTTGGTGTGTCCACAATCATTTAGTTATAATAAATATAGTCTGTTACTTCTTCCAGCATTTCTAGCCCCAACAAGGATGTTGAGTTTGTAATAAAACAAGTACAATGGTTTTAAAAAATATATTTTTTTTTTTTTACTTACTTTAGCTTTGTCTAATTTATGTTGTTAGCTATTTCTTCATCGCATGTTTGTCTTAACATTAAGAAAAATACGTAAGAGTCGGTAAGGTCCAAATAGTTTCAAATTGGGTCATTCTCCCTTCTTGAAATATTGTGATTTACCTGTAATATTTGTTGTGTTGCTCGTTGTATGGTTGGTGGGAATTTGCTTTACAGTTTGATGATTATCGAGTTAATCATGAATACACGTCTACGAGGGGTTTTACAGCATCTTTGCATTAGTTTGTGAGCGAAGTGACCATACATACAACGAGCTCTTGTTATGACAAATGAAGTATATGGAATTCAGTATCTATTTACGATTACAGTATACTTGTTATTATTAGTAAATTGCATTTATTATGAGGTCAAAGAATGGGAATCCAACATATATTCATTGTTTTCTTGTACCTAATGTATAGATTATTTAATTCGAGTGTAACAATAACCTTTGAATGAAGATGCTTCTATCAATGATTCAAAGGGCCTCCAAAATAAATAATATTTCATTGAATGTTAAAATAAATAAAGATATAATTGTGGAGTAGAACTTACAAGATAAACAAACATGGAGGGAAAGGGTCAATTTATGACAAGTAGCAACAAATTTATCATAAAAGTATAGTACTAATTATTTGTTTATTTTTTGAAAGAGATAATTAAAAATATAATGAAGATTAACTTGTTCATCAACTAGTGTGTTTTTTTTAATAACTAAACAGATATATTGAATTTTATGCCAATTATCGATAGCCAGATAAAATGTATATCTACGACATAGGCAGAGCTAACGTACCCATCAAATGTAATTTGTATTGCAGCAAACCAACCATACGTTTGATGAATCGTTCAATGAGAAGTTTGTTTATTAATTAAACGACAAACATAAATACATATTTTTGTTTGTTTAATTCAATGAATGAACATGAATATAGGTTTCATTCATTAATTTATGTTCGTGAATGTTTGGTTACGTTCATTCAATTATGTTCGTTTGTTTATCTATAATGAGTTTTAATATATATATTATATTTAATATAGTTTTTTTTATTGTCATTAATATACTAACCAATAATATAAATTTAAAAATTAGTATTTCAAACTCTAATATCGGTATGAATGGGTGACATTGAATAAAGATAAAGAAGATACAACTGCTTGAAGTATGTTAATTTAGTATTGAAATTGAGCTTGTTGTTTCTTAAAGCATTAATTTACTATATCAATAGTTTGAAGTCATTTATAAAACTTATGAATGTGTTAACTTAATTTGAAAACTATGAATCATGTGTTCTGAGTTTTGCTTTTAATCAACACATGTTCATTAGTGTATGTTCAGTTGTGTTTATTTAATTGTTCATTCATGTTCGTTCGTTTACTGTACGATCATCTGTTAAATGAACGAATATAAACGAACAATGTTTAATTCCTTAATGAACGAACACGAACAAAAAATCTTTCGAACTTTATGTTCGTGTTCATTTAATGTTCATCTAAAATTAAATGAACGAACATAAATATACATCCCTTCGTGTTTGTTTACTTTGTTTATAGCCCTAGTAATTTATTAAAGTGATATATATTAGGTGATCACATAAAAGCATATTTGGTATAAACGAATTAAGAAAATGGAATCAAGTATTTTATCGTATGATGATAACCTTAAAGACATAAGAAAATATAATTATAGAGAAATGAAAGCAAATAATTTAATTACAGAAAAAATGATTTAGTGTGGATTATTATTATTATTATTATTATTATTATATGATATAATATTATAATATAATATTTGATGGACCATGTACAAAATGTGACCTCAGTAACTAGCAGTATTAAAGTTGTAGCCTTTGGGGGAATGGTTTTCTTATGTATGACAAAATCAATGTGATAAGTTAAACGGTCCAACCATTATTGACCTCTGTATTTACATTAATGCCACATTTTTTAAAAGATTTTAAAGTTATTTATTTACTTTTCAAGTGTAACGATAATACTTATTAAAAATATAAAAAATAGACAAAAATAATAATTACATTCATTAAAGTGAACTAACAGTTACCTTTTAATGGGTGTGTAAGGCGTCACAATGATTTGTCGTAAAAATTAACTTAGGACATAAATTTTTTTTAAAAATGAAATTTTAGAAAATAATGTATTAAACAAATTGTTTTTGGAAAAAAAAATTTCAATATTATGTTAGATTTTTATTTTATGGTCGTCAACATGTTACTTAAACGGACCAGAATTGCCACACCGACAAGTAATAAAATAAAGAATGTAAAAAAACGAATCATTAAAATATAATGAATAATTATAATATATAATAGTTTTTGTTATTTTTTTCCTAAAAATATCATTATATATTATAAAAACCAGTGTATAGTTGTATAAAATATATGATTACAGATAATTTTATTTAATTTTTATCTATATGATGATTTATAGTTTTGTTGTAAAGTGTTGCATTTTTTATTTTTTAAAAGCAAACACTTTGAATATCTATTACAAAAGGAAATAAAAAATTAAATATATACTAAAACTATTTCTCTAATATTTTTCATCGAGAATTAAAGTTCTTGTCATATGGAAAAAATGTAAATCTTACATATCTTAAGGGAGTTGTGCTACGCGCACACTCAATGGCGAATCCTAGAAAAAATTTTAACTGGGTCGGAATTTATCACGCTGCAACAATATGAGTGTTTGTGGTTCTATATAAAAAAATTTACACCTAAAAAGTACAGGTTGGTTCATCTAGATCACATAATAAAGGAAATGCGTAAATGCTACAACTCATTAATCGTTACAAACTATAAAAAATTAGATTCTACAGTTGTCCCTTACGAGTTTTCAACTTTTGAAAACGAATTACTAGTTATTACATCATCATTCAAAACATTAAGTAATTCTTTTTTTATGGTGCAAATACAGGAGTCACTCAACCATTCATCACCAATTGAATTACGCAAATCAATTACTTATGGAATTTGTGGAGCAGTATTAAAAGCTGTTACACTTGATGAAACTTCAGACGTTGTTTGTTTTTTTCCCAAAAAAATTCCATATTGTTTGATGAACTAAAACAATCAAACAAATGTAACTTAATGTTAATTATTAAATACTTAAAGTCTTAAAATAATAATCTAAATATATAAAATATTAAAACAATGATGAACATTCTTACCGACACCAAACAAGTAACAATATAACTAACAACATATCCCTAGTCCAAGCCCAAATGTGAAGTGTCCAACATTGAATTAGCCCAATAAATGAAAGTTCAATACACATGTATTATTAGATTATTTGTTAAATGGGTAACAAACTACTATGTTTTGATATATATTTTTAGATTTTGTAACAAAATTTTTTATATGTGTAAAATTATGTGTTTAAATTTTATAAAAACTAACAAATATATTGGGATTGAAATTCAAAAATCATAGGAGTTGAAATGTATTCTATTATATATAACACGTAAAATAAAAAAATTATCAGGGTCGTTTGACCCTCACAAATTTTTGTTAATGATTTCGTTCATGCGCACACCCCTCATAATCAGTTTTTACTATTTACACATCTCATTGTCTCACATGATTTTCGTTAATGACATGGGACTCACTAATTAAACTTAATATTTCAATCTTGTCTTAAAGGAGTGGGTCTATATATATTTGATAAAACTTGTTGGAACTTCTGGGTGATATAAATGTTTATTTAGAGCCAAAACTTTTATTTATGCATATACATTTAATGAAAATAGTTATAACTTATAAATTCAAATAACATAAAAAGAAATTTATATTGATTAATATTCCTCAATGTATAATTAATACAAACAATATATAATATTCAGATGATTATTGAAGGGCATTTTTTGGTAAGAATGTGAAGGGCGAGTATTAGAAAGAAGAAAAGAGGCAAGTATTTAAATAAGGCCTGCAAGCCACCCCACCCCGCTCTCTCTCTCTCTCTCTCTCTCTCTCTCTCTCTCTTTTGTCTTCTTCAAAACCACCATTAATTAAATTTTCCACGAAAGAAAAATATTTAATCGACCATGGCAATTCCTACCAAATTTCTTCTCCTTCATGTGGCAATCTCCGCCTTGATGCTATCTGCTTTCATCATCTCTCCGGCTTCTGCCGCCGGTAGCTTCGGAGATGAGTTTACCTGGATGTCGAAGCAAGGAGGAGGCGGATGCAGGGGATCCATAGCCGAGTGTATGGGAGCAGAAGAGATGCAAATGGAATCGGAAAGCACCAGGCGTATATTAGCGACGAGTAACTATATTAGCTATGGAGCGCTGCAAGGGAACAATGTCCCGTGCTCGCAGAGAGGTGCGTCGTACTATAACTGTCGGTCAGGTGGTCAAGCTAATCCTTATCAGCGTGGTTGCAGTACAATTACTCGTTGTCGACGTTGATTTTTTTTTTTTTTTTTTAATTTTGTGTGTGTGAATTTCCTCTACCTATTCATCTGGTTTTCATTTATTAAAAGTATAATTTGATGAAGATTTGATTAATCACGGTGATTGTTGTATGAATTTCCTCTCTAATTTCTTATTCACGATGTGTTTTACACTTTCATATTTATGAGTAATGATTTTGTCTGATTTCCTCTTCACGGCATGTTAGACGACGTTTCACCACCGTAGCAAACCTATTTTCTGATTAGGAAGTTTCACATCTTGATTTTATAATTTCATATGCTCATTTGCTTTACAATAATATCACTTCTGAATTGAGTATGATTTTAGGCGTTTTTTAGAAACCAAAAATAATAATATTCGCTTGTGGAATATGATTTTCGCTTACACTCTTTCTGTAATCATCGACATTTTAGGCGTTTTAGAAAATTTTGAATGCAGATTCAACGACGATTTAGGTCAAATGTTTGTTAATTGTTACTCTGCTTTTAATTTTCCTTTTCGAGATTAGTGTACGTAATTGTATATATATTTTTTGAATTTTGAATGCATAATTTAGTCATATTCACCAAATCAAGAAGAGTATCGAGATTCGAGAGGCTTTTAGGTCGTTAATTTATTTATTAATTCCTTGCCTTTTTACTCTCCCTCCCTTCTATCTCCTAAAATAATCTATTTTGTAACAAAATCCTAAAAGCAAGCAAACCACCATCCACAGACACCACGAGTTTATCGATTTTAATATTTTGAAGTATTTTTGTTGAAATTTGGTTTAGAAAAATGCAACTATAGAGTAGAATTGGTATATCAACTTATGAAGGATCAAAGATGTATTTGATGTAAGAGATAACCGAAATGCATGTTGTATAGACGGGGAAGAAGATGTAGATGGCAATCCATTTTAATATTAGAAAAATGCAATCAACCTTTTTCACTTTTTCAATAAGTGCTTGAACTTTTTTTTTCCAATTGTTTAAGTCTTTGAACTATATTTGTCTTATTCAAAGTTATATATTTTTTTAACCGGCTATCGGATTAGACGGTAAAAACACAAGTCATAAAACAAAAGGTTTAGTGACTTACTCTCTAAAATATGAAAAAATGTTGGGTTTTTTCCACAATTAATCAAGTGAAAATACCAAGATTACTTATTTCGTAACCGGTCAAACATGTCAAATATTAATCATTTTTAAGACAAAAATAGTTTAGAGAAATTAAACAATAAGAAAAAAAAATTTAGAGACTTAATTAAAAAAAATCAATGGAGATTTTTCAAATATTAACCCTTTATCTCTTGGTAGGCTGAATGATTTTTATAAGAGTGATGGGTATGGGTATCTTTACCAAACCCATCTTTCTGTACACCTCAGCGTCACATCAGTTTTTCTCTCTCCACCTTTCTAACTTGGAAATACTCATCTTTCTAAACAATTCCATCTTTATTAATTTTTTTTTTAAAAACTACACAATTAAAAATACAAACGTAAAATGAGAAACTGAAATTATGAACGTAAAATAAGAAACTAAAATATTAATAAAACAATTAAAACTAAAATATTTAAAATACGAAACCGAAATTACAAATGAAACAACAATTACGAACGTAAAATACGAAACTGTACGAACGAAACAACAATTACGAAACTAAAAATAAAAAAATATAACCATTTACGAAACTATAATAAGAAACAACAATAAAAATAAAAAAATTATAAAACTAAAATTATATTTATACATACATACATGTGTGTGTGGGGTTAGAAAGAAAAAAAGAAGAAGAAGAAGAAGGATGAAAGGGAGCGGTGCCATGCGGGGAGCAGAAGCCGAGCAAGGATGGGTTTCTTGCGGGGCTGAATTGCCGGGGCGGTGTGGCCGGCGGTTTCATGCTGATTTGGCAAGGCCGAAGGATTCAGCTTCACCATACTCTTCCGTCTAAGAAAGTGAAAATTTGAATGGAAAACTATGTTGACCAGACTTTTTTATATTTTTTAAATAATGAAATTTAGTTTACGAAATTTGTGAATTTTAAAGTTGGTTTTGGTTTTAGACCTTGGTTGGGATACTTTCACGTAAAAAGTTAAGATAATACTTGGACATTTTATGCAGGATGTGTTTTGTCATTTTTTATGGTTTTTATTTATGGTTTTTTCAGATATTAACTAAATTATAACGACTAGCATACAGTAAAATAATAAAAATGAAATGTATTTTCCATCATAATTATGATTTTCTTATCCATGTATCATCTTAAATCTCAAGAAACAATATTAATGGAGAATGTGATCGCTTCCTCAATTTGGGGATCATTTGTCGTTTATAATGAATAAAACTCTTGATTGAGCCTAAAAACTACAAAGTAATGGAATTGAATCATAACAAACCAAATGTTGTACCGTATGGTTTGGTTATATCGGTTTCCATTTTTATTTCGGTCCCCTTTTGTATTTTTTCCGTTGTAAACATCAAAAAAACAATGAAGGCGCCAAAACCAGACCAAATCAAATACCATTCCGTTTGTTTCTCGATTCCAAGTTTCCTCATTATTTGGTTCGGCTTGGCCTGATTCCTTATCGTTATCACTTGTTTGAGTTGTACTTTAATCTCCTTATAATATTGTATTTCATTTAAAAAAAAAACAATGAATCTGATGATTGCTTCAATGGTTATTGTTGATTTATTCTTTTCTTAAACCAAGTAAAGCATAATCCAACTCAAGATCGATGTTTTTCGCAAAGGAACAATTTAAACTTTCTTTTGTATAATTGACCAAATTCTAGTTGAAAAATGAAACTATATTCCCCAAAAAGAATGTAAGTGGGAAAGGTATCGAGGGTGCCGTGATCGACTCACCAAAACCAATTAGAAATGTCAAAGTGAATACGAGATGACTATGTCAAAATTATATACTGATAATCGAATTAATCAAATTGGTTAAAAAAAAGAAACAAAACATTTAGAATCTGTTTGGTTTGTGTAATAAAAGTTGGATTTGGACTTAGTTTTTAGTTGGAATTCATTAAAATTCGTAGTTGGAAGAATGTGACACTCCAAATAATTTAAATTCCAACAAATTACAACACACATTTAAGGTTACTTTTGACTCATAAAATTAAACTCGAAGAAATCAGAATTTAATTATAATGTGTTTAAACTCTTGAATTACAAAAATAATTAATGTCGTCTTGTTTACATTCCTTCAAATTCCATAGATTAAAGAATTCATCGTAATGGAATTAAAACTCCTAACATTACATAATTCATGCATTTTGTCTACCTTACACAATATTTCATATCTCAACCCGCAAACATAATTTATGTTAAAATTCCAATTTCAAATCCATTCAAATTTCATTTCGCGAAACAAACAGAACCTAAGTCTCTAACTAACATTACACACCATGTGATTCGCTACCCTATCAAACATGGTAAGGACTGGCATTTAAATTACATTTCGTTAAAATTTCACTAGTAGAACATAATTTAAAAATTATTATTTATTCAAAAAAGTGTAATTTGTTAATCAGTTTAATAATAAAATCTATGCTATAGATGTATAGACATATAGTTTTAAAATCATAAAAATAATTCTTACAATTTTAATCAAACATCCGATCGATCTGGTAAATTTGACAAGATTTTTCATTTCCTATATGAATATATATACCTTTTATTTACACATCATACTTTTCATATTCTATACTACAAACTTATAAGACGAAGGATTCAAACTTTTATAAAGCTATTATTATCATTATAATCATAATCCAGCTATTATTTTATATTTAAATAAATCTTTTATATATATAGTTTGGTGATGAACCGATGCTTTTATTAATTTTTTATTATATGAATTTCCCCTTGGGTTGGTTATTCAATAATTATGAGCTAATTAATATTAAATAAAAAAAAAGTTGGTAAAAAGGAATTAAAAGGAAGTGATGTTAACACCTAACACAATAAACATGACCAAGCTGTCTCATGGAATTAATGTTTTTAAGATTCCATGCCTTTAAACCTCAAAAGGATAGATAGGACTCGGTGTCTCGGTCGCTACCTTTTTCTTAACAGCAATATACATACATATACAGAGAGAATATGATTCGAGAGAATACCACCTATTATGTAACGCAACAGAAGGTAATACCTTTAAAAAAACTTTTTTTTAATTTTTTTATAAACATGTTTTAATTAACATTATGATGATCATATGTGAATTTCACTTACATTCACGTCTCATAGCTCTTAAAAATTATGTGAACGTACACTTACATAAATTTGCATATATGTGAACGTGCATTTATGTGATAAATGATTTAATGCACTTAGAATATGTGAATATGCGTGAAATTTATATATCATCCGTGTAATGTTAATTAAACGTGTTTATGAAAAGAAATTTCAAAAAAATATTTTTAAGAGTGCTACCTTTTGGTGCGCTGCGTAACAGGTGGAACTCACTTAAACCTCTCTCTCTCTCTCTCTCTCTCTCTCTCTCTCTCTCTCTCTCTCTCTCTCTCTCTCTCTCTCTCTCTATTTATGTATGTATGTATAATCAGGTTCATCAGCTTACTAATGATATTCCAATGTACCCAACTTACCCTGTTGTAAATGACCAGTCACATATTTTTTGTACAGACATGTATAAGACAACATTATAAGAATTTCATTAGAAATATTAACAACATAATTCTTGTGAATGGTAAAATAGATTATATGAATGTTGTGAATGATCATTCACTTGGATGATATAACACCCCCAAAATATGATATAAATGTCACGTGTTAAAAACTGTCAGATGGCATCATACACGCAGCAACTTGAAGCATAACCCAATAATCATACAACCAAAACCTGAGTAATTGGGTCAAGTGTTGTACAAGTCACGGTAATCCTAAAATACATATCTGAAGTAAATATAAGTACACGTCATCACAAAAGATAACTACCTCTAATAAGGTAATTGATGTCCCTGACCCAATAGCCGAAAATGGCATAAAAGGCCATTGGACCCTAACCGCGGTCGTGCTACCCGGGTCCCGATCGTGCTCCCACCTCGGCCGCACTGCCCGAACTCGACCGAGCTCCCCCATCACACCTGTGCTAGCCCGAGCTTGGTGCACCACCGCCTCAACCCATCGCGGGACGTGATCAACGTGCTCACAGTTGGTTAGCTAAGAACATGTACTGTGTTTTGAGTAACCTACGGGTTTTATAACAAAACTCGATTCCTATGTGTTTACCAGCTTATTTCACGTTTAATTGATCCCATAAACCTTAATAAGCCAATCCCAATCATTTTCTTATCAATTAACACTATAATCTCATTAATTTGGAGGCTAAACTTACATGAAGATGAAGATGATAATTTGAAGGTGATGAAGAAGATGAATTCCCAGCAACCCAATCTCTTAATTCTTGAGTTTGATGTTATCCAGAGGACATTCACACATACAAACACACTTTCAGGAAATGATTTAGAAATGAAAGGAATGAATGAAGTGATATAAAGTAATAAAACGTAATATTTATACATCTTCGGTATAAAACAGATCTGATACCCAATAATTCAATCTCGTTGTCGTTTAATACTCGCTAATGTTATCGAGATCCATTTTAATTATCAATTAACAAGGTTTGTAACCTTTTATTAAAATTTTAACCCGAACACCCGAATTAACGTGAACACTTCACATATCTGAACCCACGTGTCAACCCGTAAATGATCCAACTCGATAATATTAATTTAGTTAACGAATAAAGAAATAACACGTACCCAAACAAGGATGTTACAAATAAACCATTCACATAGATATGCATGAACATTTACATGAACTTTAAGGACACAAAAATTGCGAATGTATTTGAAATTCATATATCATGTGTACAACGTCAGCTTAAACATGATTATGAAAAAAAAAAATTAAAACTGGTACCTTTGGATACACTTGATTTCGATATGTAATTTTTTGAACCTGACTCTAAGAAGTTTAAAAAAATATGGTGAAATAAAGAATCAATATAGATCAATCATTTAATAATCATAAATAATCTTTTTATTTAAATAAAAGAGTAATTAAGTAATTAACAATATACAATATCTATTCTAATTTATTGCAAAACCCTAAAATCACTCTATCACTATGAATATATATATTTTTAATTTAAAAACCGTACAGCCCAACTTCTCAGATTGAATAAAAAAAATATAGAGCAAACAAAAAGAAATAGAATAGAAAGGGTAGCCTCTTATGCTCAAGACTTTGCAACCATTTTCAGATTCCAGAAATCCTTACGCACAGGCACAGACCACACATGTTACAATATGCACAGCACAAATTGCTAGCAATTGATCATATAATAAGCATCATTCCAAATGCAATTGTTAAGAGCAAGAAACGCAGTTACCGAAGAATGTGCAGATTAAAAAAAGCGATTGGCTTGCAAGCAAATATGCAATGAGTAATCGTAACACAAATGTAACATGTGCTGAAAATATGGACCAACAGCACAAGGATGGGAAGTTAAGAGTAGAGCAGCATAAGAATACAAGTTAAAACGCAAACATACAAAACAAATCTCCGCTTTTCATTTATATCATAGGACCGCATGTGATGTGTTAAAAAGCTACACGGACCCTTCTTCTGGCTTCGAGTCTTCAGGTTTCTTTGACGTGGATAAAGGAGATGGTGACCCCTCTGCCCCCATCTCTGTTCTAAGCTCATTGATGCTCTGCTCCAGCTCGTTTATGCGTTCTCCCATCTCATCAAGTTCATTGCAATTAAGGATATTTCATTACAAGATTGTTAGCGGAACAATAAGGTGCAAGTAATCAGCAACTCATATTTTACCTTCGTAGTTGGCTGTATATCACTCCCACCTTCCCATGAACATTGCAATTGATTGGCAAGACGTAACTCAGTAAAAACGTTTTGACTGTTTATTAAGTATATACCCTTCTTCAATATCACAAAATTATCGATTGATGACCCAAATCAATAAGACCAACTCTTTGTAACGGAGAAATATGCAACTTTATCAATCCCATTGGACGTGTTAATAAGTAAATTGTTATAAGCAATGAAAAATGGATGAAAAGGATATTCTTTGTAACAATAGAGTCAGACATCGACTGGAATCTGTTTTGCTACAATAACAAGACTTGTCAGAAAAAAAATATATGTATATTTCAACTGAACTAAATGCAAGAGCACACTACCATATGATTCTTACCATCTGCTGAAGGAGGGTTTGAACCTGCAAAAGAGAAAGATATATAATCAGGTAAGGACGAGCCGCACAATTACAAATAGGTCTGTCTGTAAGTTAGCTTTGTTTCACATCGTTAACAATTTATCTAACTCATTATCAAACTAAGTTATCTTTATGGATCAGTATCCAAAACATGATACAACAATTAATCTGAATAGATTATTATGACCCAGATCAGACCATTGGTATTTAAGATTTACCTATTTTAATACTTTTGTAATAAATCATATGTTGAAAAATTGTTACATGATAAAAGTAGAAACCAAACAAATTATTATGCTGGCAAATGTTTTAACATGACTACGTTTTCAAACAAGCATTTGAAACATACATGTTTTTATAAGTTTTATTTCATATAGGGGTTAAATGCATTTTTATGCAACTTACTATTTTTACCAATCTATGCAAATATGCAATCAACTAATTTCTTTATCAATCAATGCAACTAACTTGTAATTTCTTACCTTTTTATGCAATTAACTTGTAAGACTTTACCATTTTATCAAATTAACTTGTAAGTGTTTACCATATTAAGAATTTCACCTAATATAGTAGGTAAACTTATTAGTAACAAAGTTTATTTAGTAATTTTATGCGATAAACTAGCATTCTTTATCAAACTATACATTATTTTTTCGTATTCAATTAATATAACTAACACAACCCTTTTTCTAGTATCTTGTGTTTATTTTCTTATATATATATATATGAATATTTAAATACATATGTATTGCAAAAAAAAAAATATTCTTTATACTTTGTCACCTTTAATAATATATTTAAAAGAAAACAACTATACATAGTTATACACACTCTCATATCTCAAACCTTGCACATGTCTCTTAACTAGACGTTACATGTTACCTTCTCCATGTTGGTCAAGGGACCGGTTGGTGAGGCCTCCAAAGGGTAGGTTACCTCTTTTTCTATATACACTATCATCACACTATATAAGATTCTATAACTTTTTGTTGTAAAATAATGTGTATAAATGCATATGGATATTTAATTATATATTTGGTTAAAAATATAGAACTTCCGCTTTACATAATTTATTATATACATGAAATAAATCATTTTAATTTTCTAATCCTAAGTTCTCCGAAACATTGAATTCGACGGACAACCCTAGCCCGGAGTCCATATTGGGCCACATGACCCTTCCCCAAAGACCATACCTAAACAATGATCAGTTGGCTCATCAGCCCGCTAAATCGGTAAGCTTGGATTTAAACTCGTGCCCTAATTCTCCCAAAGTGTCTCTTCAGGAACCAACCCAGTACTAGGGGAAATGGGAATATCCATTTATATGATTTTTAGTTTTATCAGATTTTTGAAACAGAAAGATACTTTTAAGTAACATTACTTACAAATTTATTTAAGTAATAAAAATCTGGAGATAGTAAAGAAAAAAACATAAACATTATGATAACATATGGAGTAATTCAAATTTTAATATAAACCAATAAACTTTGAAAGAAAATTACCACTTATGTGTAATTTTAAGTTAATTAATTTTTTAAGATTTCGTGTATGTTTATTTTTCCTTACAAATCGATGTATTTTTGCTTTAGTGTTAATTTAAAATTTTTATTTCGTACTAAGAAAAGAAATTGTAACTTAAATATGTAAACATCATATTAAGTTGTTCTTTATATAATTAAAATAATTGTTTCAAGTTAATTCATATTGTTTTAAGATGAGAATAATATGCAATCATTTAATTGTTTTAGTATCAATTACAAATTGACTTTTCTTATTATCATAATTTTTAAATGATTTTGTTTAAAGAATGAAATTACGATATTATTTACGTGACAAAAACCTATAAATAAAAATAATATAACTATATTTTCATAAATGATGGAACAATTTTAAAATTCCTTCCAAAGAATTTTAAAAGTGGGTTGACCTACAATTGTAGGTAAATTGCATAAAATGATAAAACATAACAATTTAGTTGCATAAATTGATAGAGAATTAAAAGTTAATTGTATTGATTGATAAGAATTTTAGTTTCTTGCATAGAATAGTAAAAAGAATATAAATAGTTGCATAAAAATGCATTTAACCCTTCATATAACCAATCAAAAATTAAAACAAAAAAATTGTTTGCACAAAAATAGTCATATTTGAGAAAAACCAATCTCATAAAACCAGTGAATGTTTTAAAAGTTGGTTGTTATAGAAGTATCAGCAATCAGCATTTAAAAGGAATTCTTCATGAAAACACATTTTAAAAATATTGTTGTTATATAAAAAAATGTCACCATTAAAAGATAATGCACCATCTGTCACATTTTCTATTCATAACTTGAAAACAATGAGACAAAAGGCCAAAGAGAAAAAATTAAGAAAGGTAATATCCTAGAAAAGAAAAAATCAAAAATGGATGGAGAGAGAAAATATGCAGCCTTTTGGACGGACAATAGTGAACACAAGGCCACAAGGGTAGTACTAGTGATATTTGAAAATGAAAAAATAATGTTTTTATACTCAATCAGTTGTTAATTTGTCAATTCATACAAATGAAATTGGATCTAGATTCTAGATCAAGACACGACCCGTTGATAAGCGTAAACACAACTCAAAAAAAAAAAAAAAAAAAAAACTCTTGTACTGATGTACGTATCAACTCTAGATGTCAATGTGTGATGTTTGTCACAAAATCAGGTGTACATGATTAAACACGTCTATGCTTGAAAAAATATATACAGAAATCTACAGTCAAAGTAGGACATAACCAAGCCCACATCATTTAATTGCTGATCGCAGATGAATACGACACAGCAAATAGCCTAAGCATAAAAATTTAAATGAACTTTTATTCCAGAAACTTACAAATTGTGTCATATCAGCAGTGCTTTGCTTAGTATCTCCTGAATCTTGTCCATCCTGCCAACAAAAGCAATAAAATTGTTTCTAAATGAACAAACAATGCAAACTGAGGGGCACGATCTCTTATTGAGATATAAGCCTATAAGCAAATGCCTGCAATTCACAATCAGCTCGAAGTATCTCAAAACTAACAAATAAAGGTTGTCACTTGTCATGGGATTACTCTTCATCACACCAATGATATCACTAGTTCACTACCAACAATCTTCCAGGTAATGGAGATTTCAACTACTCTGAGTAAAGTCAATAGAAAGATTTATAAAAAAAATAAAAACTGGGAGGTGGTAAAAGATGTGATTATAATTATTGAAATGAGATCCTGAGACCAGAATGAGTAACATGTCTTCTCTAACCCCTAAGAACCCTAGCATTACAAGATGACAAAGCCTAAAATTATTACTTCAGTTGACATAAGAAATCATAATTGTGTTTTTTCAAGAGTGGATTGTCAATTATAACAAAAATGTGGTTCAAATGATGAAACACTCATTTCTTCCTATATAAGGCTGCAACATCTCAAGCTAAATCATCTCTGACAGCGAGTTAGAGAGCTCCAAATCCATGACTTGAAATTGCAAATGGAGTAAAATATGTTCAAATATTAAACTAACGGATCTAAAGCTCCGTATGCAAGATCTCGGGTTCCAAACTCACAGATACCAATTTCTAGCCATGGACAACTTACATATCTCCTTCTAGAATCTGATGCACACATAACAGGAGCACTGAAACCAAACATCACGATTACAGCTAGAAATATGTTCGGCATTCATATAAATAAGTTGATGAACTTGAAAGAACTAAAATCGAAGTAACCCTTCTGATTCCATAAAACCCTAACCTATAGTATACTGTCCGCAAATCAAGAACAACCAACTCGGAAAGCAAAGCAGAGTAAAACGGAGAATTGATTGAGGAAAAAATTGGAGAAAGATAAAGAAGATCTGCGTACCATAATATCGAGTGAATGTGAACCGGTCTCCTTCTCTTCGTTCGTCAATTTCTCCCTCTCTCTCTGCCTTGAAATCGCTCTGCCCTTTTTATCTATCGGGGAATTCGGGTCCCTAAGAATTTAGTGAAATTACCATTTTGCCATACACCTTTTAAACTTTAAAGACCCAAAAATTCAAATTTTGAAATGGCCAAGCTCACTCTGCTCGTACCATGTTATTACATCCGGAGGATGTTCGGTTTGTATCTTTTTTTTTTTCTTTTGAATTTGCACTTTGTTAAAATATTTACATTATGCAGCATTTATATTTGTCAGAATTTTATCAAAGAATTTGTATTATTTTTTAGAATAAATTTGTTAATATGAAAAATGTAAGGTAAGTGGAATTTAGAATCTTAGGCGGAAGATTGAGTTTTTAAATAACAAAAAACAAAAGAGATTTAAGAAATCTTAAAATTTTAAATCCATACTGAAATCTACGATTCAAACACAATATTTGAAGTGTAAATCCCAGAAAATTCGTGAACCAAATGTCGGTGTGTTTGTTTGGTGAGTTTTTAATGTATGAAATGGGTCTAGGTTTCATACATGTTGTTTGTTTAAAAAATGATTATTAAAAATTCAAACTCATCTACACTCGTAGGTTTTCTCATTCGTTTTTTTTCTCACATTTCTTTCAAACTCATACATGTATACATACGCATTACTAAACTCATCAACAAACCAAACGAACACGTATATCCTTTTATCATTTCAACATTCATTTAAGGGTGTTTGATTTTTAAGTTATATATATGAATAACTAATAGTTATAATACAAATAAAAAAACATATGTAAAAGACTTATAAAACATATATAAGTTTCTTTTGTTTAACATTATAATTTGAATTTCAAATCTAACTATATTTTAGATTTTTTGTTTACATTCAAAGTTAAGATATTGGTACATCTTTATTTCTTCTTAATTTAAAAAAGAGAGTACTTTGAAGTTAAATTAATGAGGTGTTTGGTTTGCGGATTTCTTGGGATTTACTGTATTTTTTGTATTCAAAATCTTGTGTGAAATCCTAGGATTTCGTAAATCTCGTCATTCTTTATTATTTAAAACTAAATTTCCCATGATATTTTAAATATCAGTTACCTTGCGGTCTTTAGATTAGCAAATTTTTCCTTTAAAATAATAATTTTTTGATAAAATCTTGATAAATAAAAAGAATGCATAATGCAAATTCCTTTGACGATTTGCAAATCTCATGGAAAAAAAAATATGTGAACCAAAGTTTGAAAATATATATAGTTTATAATTTATATAAATTGTAATGAATAAATAATACTATAAAATAAATAACCATAATGATTTTAGGGACGTTCTATCCGCATCCTCTAAATGACGTGACATCACGCACATCATTGATTTGAATATTATTTTAAGGTAAATTCTTCATACACCATACTCTATTTTCTCATACACCACACCCTATAATTTTGACCAATAATCTAACTAAATTAGAGTTTATGATTGGTTGTATGTTCCTCTTTTTCATTGAATAAATAATTTAGTAGCCATGATTATGCAATGATTATATATAAAGGTGGTGTATGAAGTATAACCCTTATTTTAATATCAAAATTATTATGTGATGTGATGGATCCAGGGGTGTAACTGGTAAAAGGGATGTGTATGACAACTCTATAATTTATGTTAAGATATTAAATGGGTTAGGACGAGGGATTAAAATATTCTCTATCTCCACATGCAGTCAACTCATGTTCTAAGATTTTCCGACTAAGTCATAATCGAGTTTCAGATTTACCACCAAAGGATGGATATTTTACCAAGCATACATGTTAAAAT
The DNA here is from genome assembly GCA_020465985.1 of Centrapalus pauciflorus. Taxonomy (NCBI): domain Eukaryota; kingdom Viridiplantae; phylum Streptophyta; class Magnoliopsida; order Asterales; family Asteraceae; genus Centrapalus; species Centrapalus pauciflorus. Next base: position 486,716 of record JAANYP010001122.1, read on the forward strand.
TAATGTTTTTTTTCAAATCATATTTGTTTTCACATGATTTTTTCCTCGTCGGCTCCTCCACATGATTTTGTTTTCCAACCACACAACTATAACTAGAAATCTTAAATATAATATGTACTAATGATTTGCATATCGTATAAATTGTTTCATTTTTTAAATGTTATTGTATAAGTCGTGTCAAAATCAACTTTATTGCATGAACTGGTAAAAAAAATAATATAACATGAAACAACAAAAAATGTTTGCTTATACCGAGTAAATATATTGATGTACTAATGGTCGCTAGCACACTATTATTTTAATATAAAAACAAAAATAAAGTAACTAACATACAAAGTTATTACTTATTGTCCTAATATAGTTTAGGCAAGTTTAAATTGTCGAACTTAAAGACAATTGGAGGGATGTGATATTCAATCGTTGGTTAACAGTTAGTTGCAGTAACAAACAGATTGATTTACATAAAAGATAGAAGATTAAAACAAATAGCCCCAAAAACAATTCTACAAAAACAAGCACTTGTGAAATAAAGAAAGCTTTGTAAACAATCAATGAAAAATGAAATCAATTTGGATCACTATCCCTAAAGATGATGATGACAATAAACACGAATTAAATAAAATGCAACAAATTATTAGCAGATAAGATAAAACTACACAGATCTCTCATGTATGATTTAATACTTTCATGTAAATAATCCATAACAAGCTCACTCGTATATTTCATATACGGAACATGTTACAAATTATGCAATCAATGACTATTAGGTTACGTGAATCTCTTGTAAATAAGTCATTAGTTCATAACCAACAAGATGAACTATGGGTGTTCAAAATCAGATATCCAAAATTTCGGATAGTGATTTTGCTATCCGAAATTTCATTTTTTTTAATATTTTTAAAAATGAAATCACATATTTATATATCTAAAATACAAATTCATATTTCTAAATACATATTAAATAGAAATATAACCTAAATGTATATGGAATTATTTTACTCAACACGACTAAATAAAAATAAAAAACTAAAATATATGAAATATTAGTTAATAAACCTATATTAGCAAGGTAAAACTAAAAAATATACATTAGAATAAAAATAAACACTTAATATTATGTAAATAATATACCAAGATATATAACATTTATAAAATAAATAAATTTCTTTGAATTTATGGATATTTGAATATTCGAAAAATTTGGGTTTTTACTATCTGAAAATTTCGAATTAGATTTTTAGTTCGGATACTCGGATTTAGATTTTTTTAACACCCCTAATAGGACGCACACAAATCTCTCATAAATATTTACACCATTAGTAATGCAAAAAAGACAAATGCTTACATATATTTACTAGTTTTGAAGGGTGGTTTCATTTTCATTAAAAAAATTGTGAACATCTTCAAGACATTAAACAAACACATGATAAGCATCGCATTTTAACATCTATAGTAAAAAATGTAAACAAAATAAAAAGATTTAGCTCATTAGAAATAAATATCGATTATTTTGAACTTTTGTTATGAAAACAACAGAATATTCATGGCAATGATTTATTGACATTCAACTAATTACAATAAGTTTTCCATTCATGGCAAAACAAAACCATAACATATCATAAAGTCATCCAAAAAAATATTATGGAGGAACATACTACTCCATAATTACGGAGTAACATACCAAATCCATTAAAGAATTTAAAACATTAAAACAAAGTTCAGGACACTAAAAACTCTCATAACGACGTTCTTTGATGATGAGTTGTTGGTGTTCCTTTGAATAATCCATGAGTTTGACACCTTTCTAGCTTTCTTCTCCAATAACGAGTTTGTGTGTATGTGTTTTTGATGTAAATGCATGTACCTCTTAAATGAAATAAGAAATGTTTATGTCTTAATGTGACTCGTCCACTTGATGTGTCGTCGATCATCCATTGGCTTTACTTCTCTCGAGAATTTTTAAAAAAATAATTTAACTTGTAAAGTCGTCCATGTCGACTCCTCAAGTCAAAACCCACTGGATTATTGGTACTCTAATCCAATCGCTCTCGTCATTTTTCCTATTCTAAAGTTTGAAAAAAAAAGAAGAAGATAAAGTCGATTAATCTTCATTTTTTTAATGAAATAGCACACAAAATACATGAAACTTAAGAGATATAGATTGAATATATATAGATGTGTGTGTGTAGACACAAATAAGTTCAATAGAGTACCTCTAAAAATCCAGTATACCGATATTAGCTTATAAAATAACTTGTTTTTAAAATTTTGTATATATGCATGTCAAAACCAATATTATAAGAATATTTACCAAAAGGATCATACCTTTATATATTAATATTCAAAATATAAATTCAGTCAATGCACAAAAAGTTTTTGTGGATGATATATCATTCACATAATTTTAACGTAAATGGTTAACCATCCACTCAAATTTTTTACTTTGCTTTAAGAGTTTAAGGTATGTTCACTTGTGATTTTTTATAAGTAGCATTTTATATATATATATATATATATATATATATATATATATATATATATATATATATATATATATATAAAATTTAAACATAATTATGAAAAAAAATAAAAATTTAGAAAGGTATTTTTGGTACACTGAATTTATAGATATACTCTGTTGAACTTATATATATATATATATATATATATATATATATATATATGTGTGTGTGTGTGTGTGTGTGTGTGTGTGTGTGTGTGTGTGTAATAGTGTTAAGGATGAAGTCATAATTGTCAAAATCTCATTTTATAATTTCAAATGAAAAATAAAATTTGTTTTAATTCACGAGGAGTTCGGAAGTTCCACCATACACCATAAATAATAAATTATGTTGATGTAAACACCTCAATTCATTAACATAATTAATAAAAAAAAACTCATCGAATACTAACAACGTATGTTATGTTGTATTCTATAATGATCAGACGAAAAAGGTAAAATAAATATGTTACAATAGCATTAGAGCCCAATGTGAGTGGACAACGTACGAAGGATAGCGGGCAAATGTAATTGATCTTGGAATGATTAATTTATATAAATATTACAGTTATAGTGTCTGACTTAAGTTAGACAAAGTCACAATGTGTGCCTTGAAGGTATTCAACGAATGTCAACGATTCACATTTTGCAAAATATAAATCTTTAATGATGTTGATTTGTAGAAAATGAATGATAATACAAGTTAACTGTTAACATTTTATATCAATTTGGCCATTAGGACTAAAATGTCCAATATGCTGTTTTATATTGTCTAGTAAGTATTGCAATTTGACTTATTACTTCTAAACAATAACCATTGATGACTAACAATTCGAAAAGGGTTAAAAAAAATAAGATTCTCAATGCGACCTCAACATTAGAGTTTGACTGTCTTTTTTTAGGCGATTCGCCAAACCACAAATTGGCCTTTGTTATATGCTTGTGCCTATCTATATCAATCATAGATTTCTGATAATCACACAAGTGACATTCAATATTCAAGACAATGCATGAATATAAAAAGTCAAGCAAAAATAAAATGATAAATGAGTTTTTCCAAAAAACTAAAAAGCAATTCGCCATCCACTTGAGTAGTCATATATAATGCGTCAATAACATTTGCAACCAAAACTTCACTATAAACATCAACATCCTTCGACGGATGAACTTATCGGCCTTTCGGGAGACTCATACCTACCTGATTTTTTAACTAGATTGTCATTTGACTTCAACAACATATCGGTAACAGATGATGACACAGAACCATTGAAGACTGCCACCACCGATCATTTGAGACAAAATGTACGAATACAACTATATGAGTTTATCAAAATCCTATGTAATCAACAATATTTGGATTACAACTAAGGGGACATTTGGTTCGTGGATTTTCAGGGATTTGCATTTAGAATTCTGTGTTTGATTCACAGGTTTCAGTAATTATTTAAAATTTCAGGATTTCTTAAATCATTTATTTATTTGTTATTTAAAAACTCAGTCTCCCCAGTTGACTTGCATTATTCAAATTAATAATTTTTTCCTAAAAGACATTGCATGTTCATTGATAAAATCATGACAAATAAAAATGCTATGCAACGTAAATCTTTTGACAGAACGCAAATTCAAATTTTTTTTTTTTTGCAAACCAAACAGGCAAACACAGCTTGAGAATACATCGGATCTCTTGTCTTTTGATTGCAAACAAGATTACCCTTTTAATATCTAATCCGGTCGTGTTTTGAACTTTTGATTGCCCCAAACAGACAAACCATCCATAATCCTACCCTGAATACTCTGAATACTGTCATCCGTTATAAAACTAACTCTCTCACAAGCACTTAAAATATCATTTTCCCCCTTTCAATCATCTCATCTTCTTTCTTCCAGAGTCCTATAAGATTTATATAACCTAATTAATTTCCACCGATTCTTGAAATCATCGGCAAACCAATTCCTTAGAAATTCAAACATGGTTGAAACAAGGCGCAGCTCTTCTTCTTCAAAACGTACACTCTCATCACCATCTTCTTCTCCGCTTCCTACAGCCAAAAGATCCAAGGTAACATTTATAATCCAAGTCTTTAATACCTAGGGTTTGTTAAACCCTTGTATTTTTTCAATTGTGTCTCGAATTTCTTTAATCATTGATGATCGGTGGTGGCAGGCTGCAGAACCGGCATCGTCGTCTACCACCGGTGTACCAGCGGAGTCAAATGGGGTGGTGAAGGAATTTGGTAGGTGTGAGTCTCAAGAGCAGGAGGTCCGATCGGCTGATCCCTCTAAGAAGGAGGTGAATGTTTGTGGTGAAGTTGTGGTTGCTGATGTTATTGATGCAAAGTCTCCGGTTATTCAAGTGGATGGCGAACCGTTGGTCTCACCGTTGTCTCTAGGTGCATTGAAGAAACTCATTTATCGTTTCTTTTTACATGATATTTTTTTATTCATGCTGTTCTTGAATCTTGAATGTCTCTTTTGTGGTTGCAGGTGATTCTGTGATTGATGTAAACACAACAAAGGCCAATGGTGGCTCGCCGGTGTTGAATCACCCAAAGAAAAGGCAGTCAAAACCTAATGCTGGGGTTGCATGGGGGAAACTTATTTCCCAATCCTCTCAGGTTATTTCCAACAGTTATCTTGCAATTATAAGCCAATTTACAATACTTCACTAAACAAGAAAGAACGACCATTGAATATTTCTGGTTTAATTTGACCAAATTGGCACCAAATGTAAAACCATAGTTAAAGTAGTCATGCTAACTTTACTAGTTCAAATTCTGGCATTCACTTTTAGTGAAGAATACTGTTTGCAAAAGATGAAGCCTTGTTATTCATGATTACTTTGAGGGCACACATCTACTTCCAGTGACTCCTCCTAACTTAGTCGAGGAATATAGCTGTCATCTTTGTATGAATTAATGATTCCAGTATCAGTTGCTCTGCCTGCTCCCATATAGATTGCCACTTCACTCTGGACTCTGACAAGTCTATTTACTTTTTTGACTGATCATCGTGGAACAGAACATATGATAAATTGCTGGAGTTTTTGTGATTGACTATGTTACTGACCGGAGGTGTTTACATCAACATACTTTTTAAGTTATGCTGTGTGGGCGGGACACTCGGATTGTGAACTCATCATTGTGGAACACAACAGGAAATTCCGATTGCAATTTTTATTTTTCTTTAGAACTTTTGAAATATGATTTCGACCATTATAACTTCATTCTTTAGCACTATATGATTTTAGCCAAGGTATACAATGCAATGTTTAAGTTTCTGCTGATTCCTTCTTTGTGAACAAACATGCATAAAGAATGGAAAATAGATTTCACCGAGACTTATAGCATCCTCATGTTTAATAAGATACATACCAACCATATGGAGACATGGTTTATGATTTTGGGCCTACGATGGTCTTTAGCTGTTTCTGAATGAGTGCATTTTGCATCTCTTATGGTCCGTCTTATCTATGCCGTTGGCCCCATGTTCTCTTTATCCACCAAGTCAATGTGCTTTTTAAGATATAGCTTTTAAGAATTTAATTTCTACTGCAGCGCAAGCTAAAGTAATGGAAAGTTGAAGCATAAACACACTTCTTCTTTTTCTTCTACTCTACTCTCTCTCTCTCTCTCTATATATATATATATATATATATATATATGTGTGTGTGTGTGTGTGTGTGTGTGTGTGTTTTATTGTATTGCAAGAATACATTATCTTTTTTAGACCTCTATTTCTTTCTTATTGTCATGCAATGCCATACTTACTAATTTATGTATGGTGTTTTTTTGCGACTAACTGCTGTTGAATGCATGCAATTTTTGTAACATTTGCCTTTGTGATGATCAGATTCCTCATGTTGTTATGGATCGCCCTGTATTAACTGTTGGTCATGGCCCCCAATGTGACCTGTGGGTTGGTGATCAATCCATCAGTAAATCATTGTGTAGTTTTCGCCACATAGAGTCAGAGGTAATCCTATTTTTCTTGGTGGCTATGGCGTTAAGTTCATTGTTGCTTTAAGTTGTCATTTATACATCACTTCAGCATATCACTTTCATTGCCATTTTATTTTTAGTCTTTTTATCATCTATTCAGTTTGTTTATATGTGTTAGGCTAGGCTAAGTACCAAATGCCACTTTACATCTTCCCCTCTATGCATTTCAGTTTGTTTATATGCAAAGGATGATCACAAGTATTGTGTTGTTTATTCTACATAGCGAGGGGGTTCATCTGTTACTTTACTTGAAATCACTGGTTGCAAAGGTGCTGTCAAAGTCAATGGCAAGATCTACCCGAAAAAGTCCACCATCCCACTTAAAGCAGGAGATGAGGTGGTCTTCAGCTCATCTGGAAGGCATGCTTATGTATCCTAAAATGTGATGTTTATGCTATCTTATGTCAGATAAATGTAGCCAGTTCTCACTGTGCAAGTGTGCTTTAAGTGGGAAATAAACTTCCTTAACATCCCTTAGATATTTCAGAAGCTGTTAGATGATTCTGTCACTGCAAGCGCGACACCTTCATTGAGTATTTTGGAAGCACATAACAGTCCACTAAAAGGACTGCACTTTGAGGCAAGATCTAGAGATCCATCTGCTGTTGCAGGAGCATCAATATTAGCGTCTTTGTCAAACATCCAGAAAGAGTTATCACTTCTCTCGCCACCTAGCAATGGCAAGGGTTTGCAAACAGGAATACCAGTTCTACCCTCTGCCCTTGAAGTGTCTGGTAATCACATCATGGATGTTAACATGAAAGATGGTTCTGATCCTAATGACGGGGGAAGTGGTCCAGTCAGGGAGAAAGCTGTTATTCATGATGCTAATGATAATGTTGATGTTGGTCTGGGTGCTTCAGTTGATGCAAAAATGGTGAAGGTTCCTGCTGCAACTCATGAATTACGGTCATTATTGCAGACGCTTGCTGGATCATCTGTTTCTGAGCTTGCCATTTCAAAACTTCTTGACGAGCAAAGGGAAATTAGAGGCCTTCTGAAGGATATTGATCTTCCAATCTCGTTATCAGCACGACGTCAGTTATATAAGGACAGCCTAAAACAACGTATTCTAGATCCTAATATGATTGAAGTTTCATTTGACAACTTTCCATATTATTTAAGGTGCAAACACCGACTCAGTGTATTTATATATTTTATGCTCTGTTTCCATCATGTCCTTGTTATTATGCCTGATATAAGTAAGAGCTTAAATCAGTTAGATGTAAGACAATTTTAACTTCTTGGTTTTCATTTTCTACTTTTGGTGGTCGTTTTGGTAATCAAGTGGATGCTTTAGACTATATTTAACAATCAACCCATCACATCAAGTATTAGCTGCCCACTTTTTTTTTCGAACAGTGGCTACACTGCTATTTGATTTACCACATGATAGTAGAAATTATATGGAAAGTTTTGCCAAAAGAACCTAATCTCAACTACAGCATCTCTCACCTGTCTGGAAATAGAAACTCCTCTTCTAGAACACAATTGTTTCTTCATGTGGTGGTAGTGTGATCTTCATTTGCTTCACTTATGAAGAAAACATCACATGCATTTGCATCAACTTTCAGGAAATAAATAAATATTGGAAAACCTCTTACACAAGTTACCATTACATTGTTTAACCAGGGATTCCCACATGCTTAAAACAGTAAGGATTCCATCCTGATCCAGTTGACGTGTGTGCCATATCTTTATTTGATATGTTTGTTCTTTTGTATGCTTCATCTGTTTCATCGCATCACCTTTGTATTTCATTGTCATTTGTTGATTGACAGTTTGCAAGTTGGAAATGTTATTCATCACATACTCTGAGGCATGAAATCTAGATCCCTGCCTGCTGCTTATGTCATTTATATAGACGCAGCAAGGCAGGCATTGCTACACATTAAAAAATTGATCAAATGTGTGATTCCATTTCCTTCGTGTTACATATCTCTGTAAAGTACTGAAATGGAGTTTTTGTAATATTATATCTACAACAGTTCATATATTTTTTTTGAATCTTTAATGGGAAAAAGCTCAAAGTGAATGTTATTTTGTGTTGTTTGGTTTCTTGCTTTCTACATGTTCCTAATTTCATGACTATTTCATTTGAATCATACAGCGAAACCACAAAAAGCGTGCTGATTGCTTCAACATACATACATTTGAAGTGTAATAAGTTTGTGAAGTATGCCTCAAATCTGCCTACTATATGCCCCAGAATACTACTATCTGGGCCAGCAGGTAGACCTTCAGTTTTTTTTTCTTGTTTTTTGGTTTTAAAGAGTATTTTTCATATCTATCCCCTACTGACATTTTGTTGAATGTGCCTTGCCCAGGTTCAGAAATATATCAAGAAACATTGACAAAGGCTATTGCAAAACATTTTGGTGCTAAATTGCTCATTGTTGATTCTCTTTCGTTACCTGGTGTAAGCTTCTTAGTCAATTTGCAGTTTACCGTGTGCTTGATACACTCGATGTATTTTTAACACTTGCTACAATGATTTATCCGGTTATCATATCAGGGATCAGCATCTAAGGAAACTGATACTTTGCTGAAGGAGAGCTCGAGGCCTGAAAGGGGAAGTTTTTTTACAAAACGGGTTACTCCTGGTGGTGTTATGCATCCTAAGAAACCAACTTCAAGTGTCGAAGCTGATATAGTAGGATCTACCACATGCTCTTATGCTCTGCCAAAGCAGGTGGCATCAACGGCATCATCGAAGTGTTATGCTTTCAAGGAAGGTAACTAATCCTTGTATTATGTATGGCGTGTGCTACTGATGTATCTATTTTTGGTATATTTTTATTGACGGCTGTTGTGTGGCAGGCGATAGAGTTAAATATGTGGGTTCTTTGTCATCTGGATTTTCTCCTCTGCAAGCTCCTATAAGGTACATTCAAACATTAAGAGGGTTGGTATTGAGAACTGAACATTGTGCATGCTCTTTAAATTTTTTTATTTGGACAGTCATTACTCAGAGGGTTGGTATCGAGAACATATTATATCTTTACATATGAACTTTCTAGGATGAAGGGTTTAAACTCAAATAGGAAGATTTGAGATTTGTGTGGTATATTTATTGTTTTTGGTAGTTTTGGAATTTTGTTGACACATGTTTAATTGCTCTTTTTTCTTAAATTGACATGGATTTATGACTTTCACTTGTCTTTTAATGTACTCTTCTTATACTGTTGCTCTTGTTGAACAAAGAAAGTTGTTCGTTTATAAAGTTATCCTGCTTATAATAGTTAATTTTGCATGCCTTTTCTAGGGGTCCAGGATATGGTTATAAGGGAAAAGTGTTACTTGCATTTGGTGGAAATGGCTCTTTCAAGATTGGAGTTAGATTTGATAAACAAATTCCAGAAGGCAACGATCTTGGAGGTATTTGTGAAGAAGACCATGGTTTTTTCTGTGCTGGTAATCCCAACATTCAAGTAATCCATAATTTAGTCCAGTATTTATTGACTTACACCGTTCATTGTTAGCTACTGTCGGATTGTTGACAAAATGCTTTTGTGGGATTACATGCAGCCAATTTACTTCGCCTTGATTCTTCTAGTGCAGATGACTTTGAGAAGCTTGCCACCAGTGAACTTTTTGAGGTATGTTTAGACCAGTAATTTCTTTCGTTCGGTTTCAAACCTAGCTTGGAACTGAAGTTAAGTTTGACCATAGATATGAGAGAGTAGAACTCTATAGTCTATACGTGAGACCGAACCTCTTAGTACTCTGAAATCTGAACTAGGTATATTTGGCTTGTATAAATGGGCCTATTATCTGTGCAGGTTGCTTTAAAAGAAAGTAGAAATAGTCCGTTGATTTTGTTTGTAAAAGATATAGAGAAGTCAATCCTGGGTAGCACAGAGGCCTACGCCTCCTTTAAAATAAAGCTTGAGGAATTGCCTGGGAATGTGGTTGTCATTGCTTCACATGCTCATATGGACAGCAGAAAAGAGAGAGTAAGGGGTCACATCATATATGCTCCTTCCTTTTTCAGTTATATTGTCTAATTTTAAAAAGTGTGCAGTCCCATCCCGGTGGATTACTGTTTACAAAGTTTGGGAGCAATCAGACTGCATTGCTTGACCTGGCCTTCCCGGTATGCGTTGCCTACTTAATTAAGCATTTTGTACATATGGTACTTGCTAATTCTATTTTAGTTGGGGGTATGATAGGTGTATGTGAATCCCTTTTTCATCTGCCTTGTTTTTTCTTCCCAACTTGCACCTTTTCGAGATTATGCTAACATGTTAAGACTATAGAACCTGAATGAAAACATGCACCTCAAATAACATCATTAGAGTTGTGATGTAATGATGCTATATTATTTCAGGATAGTTTTGGTAGACTGCATGATAGAAGCAAAGAAACCACTAAAACCATGAAGCAACTTGCCCGTCTTTTTCCAAACAAAGTGACCATACAGACTCCGCAGGTAATTAAAAGCCATTTTACTCGGCGCTTTACATTTCTACATGTTTGAGGATATCCATTAATATACTTTAAATAAATGGCAGGATGAAGCGTTGCTTTCAGATTGGAAACAACAGTTAGACCAGGATATAGAGACCTTAAAATCACAGTCAAATATTCTCAGCATTCGTACAGTGAGTACTACTCTGTTTTGTTACTTAAGCACCATGACCCCCTTTATCTTTTTCATTTGTCTTTTGCTATATTCTTTTGTGTCCAACCCGGCCAGGAGAGAACACAGGGTCAAGCCACAAGCCCTTACCTGCTTGAACTGCATGTGCTTTGAGTTGATATGGTATATTTGTACAATTGTAATGTAGTTACTTTGTTTCTCTAACGAAGTATGTTGATCTTCACATGGTGTTCATAATTACCCAGTCGTTTGGATTTTCTTATGTTATGCACTTATGCCATTTTTGGATCTCAAAAGTTAATCACCATAACCATGCAATCTCCCATGATGCCTGGTTACGTCAAAATCAATTATCAAATCAAACATAACTTTAAAGATTCTCTGGATCCCAATTTATATAGCTGCTTATTTAAGGAAATGTTATTTTTGCCTATTTAAACCAACTACCCTTGGACAGTGTCCGGGTCAAGTTGGATCCACAGGATGTGCTCTATTACTTGCGCACTGTTTGGCTTACGTTTAATATCTGATGTCATGATTTCAGGTTCTTAATCGAGTTGGACTTGGTTGCTCCGATCTCGAAGGAACCTGCATTAAAGATCAAGCCTTGACAAATGAAAGTTAGTTCCATTTCTTTCTTTTCCAGATATTGTTATGCTTTCATTTCTGTTTAATTTTCAAGTAAATTTTCTTTTGGTTAGGTGCTGAAAAAGTTGTTGGATGGGCTGTTAGTTATCACTTTATGCAGAGCTCTGAACCTTTTGCTAAAGATGCCAAACTCATGATATCTAGTGAAAGGTACCCGGATAATGTTAAAAAAAAACCCCGAACATATTACTCTTAATTCTATTGTATATGCCGCTTGCTATCTAAGTTGTATTACCTATTGTAGCATCAAGTTTGGGCTTGACATACTAAAGGGTATTCATAACGAGACTAAAAGTTCTATGAAGACGCTGAAGGTGAGACAAAACCTGCCTTTCTCCTATTGTAACACCACCATTTTAAGGTCATAGGTTTTCCCTTCTCCATGTGGGTCGCACATATAAAATATTTAGTGGTTACAATTGTAAGTAGAGCACATAATCATATTTTTTAATACCATATAGGTTGGACTCACAAATTTAATGTATGAAATAGCTAAAAAGCTAATTCTGATGACATTTCAGGATGTGGTTACCGAAAATGAATTTGAGAAGAGAATCTTAGCTGAAGTTATTCCTCCAAATGATATTGGTGTGACTTTTGATGATATTGGGGCTTTAGAAACCGTGAAGGATACTTTGAAAGAATTAGTGATGCTACCTCTTCAGAGGCCGGAATTGTTTTGTAAAGGACAGTTAACAAAGGTAAATCCAGTTAAATAATGGCTCGTTTGTTCTCTTCCAAGTAAATTTTAGTCTATCTAAAAATAAGATTAACTTTTTACAGCCTTGCAAGGGAATATTGCTTTTTGGACCTCCTGGTACGGGTAAAACAATGCTTGCAAAAGCTGTTGCAACTGAGGCGGGTGCTAATTTTATCAACATATCAATGTCAAGTATTACTTCAAAGGTACTTGTTTTGTCTTACTAATGACCAACACATCTTACTTTCTGTAGGAATTAATTGACATTTCTGGATGCTTGTTTTGTAGTGGTTTGGTGAAGGAGAGAAGTATGTCAAAGCAGTTTTCAGTCTTGCTAGTAAAATCGCTCCCAGCGTTGTGTTTGTTGACGAGGTTGGTATAATTTTTTTAGCGCTTTCTATCTTTTGTAATCAACTAAATTGTCATTCTATCTTTGCACTTTGATGAAGGGTTGATTACCAAAAAATTTAATATACTAATAGGCCAAAGGTTGTTTTAGTAGTGCAACGAACTATAACTTTAGTTAGTTTTGAAAATACTATGAAAATCTGTTTTGCAGCAAATGGTAACAATAAATTTCTTTGGCAAGCTATACGTTATAAATATGCATTCCAGCACCATATATAAGCATTTTGGGACCATTGCTACTATAACTCAATTTTACAATAAACATAGGTCTCAAATTAGTCACCAATCGTTGGTTTATGTCAAATTGATAAATGGCTGGTAGTATGTTGCTGGTTTTGATAACTAATTGGCCAATTGAACTTGGATCTCTTTTCTAATTCCTGCGTCTTGTATCTTTTACTGAAGTCAAATTCATCAGTCTTTCACTTGATTTATATTTTGCCATAATTTCATTACTTTACAATGGCAATCACATTAGCATGCTTGCGATTTTATTGTTATGAGCAATTTGGAGTATAGTGAAAGCACAAATGGCCTAGAGATAAGATCAGGGATACTTCTTGTGGTATTGGTCTAGTTCCGAAAACATGACTGATTGAAACCAGTTTGGTATTGGTCTAGTTCCGGTATAGAACCGCTTTGTAAAGGACTGTGAACCAAATAAAAAGCTTAAGATACTAAAGTAAGTTATACTAGTACATGTCTTTTCAAATAATAATAATATATGTTTAAATTAAACATAGTTTGGTTTTGAACTGGACCGAACACCGAACCGATAACCGTTTTAAAAAAGCTTTAGAATCGAACCAAAAACAAGTATACATCTTTAAAAACGAGAATTAGACCGTACATAGCCGGTTTTAGTGCAGACCAAAATTTGCACACACCTAAGTATATTACTTCTCATTCTTGGATGTTTATTTCAGATTTTCCTTTTTCCTCTTTTAGTCTTTTTGCCCTTCATTCTCTAATTCTTTGCACCTATGCAGGCTTTTCTGTTTGGAAGTGAAACCTATTAATGCATGCACAAGTGCACAACATACACACATATTATGTATATATAATTTTTAATTTGTTATTCTTCTGTAATAGGTCGACAGCATGTTGGGGAGACGTGAAAATCCGGGTGAGCATGAAGCAATGCGTAAAATGAAAAATGAGTTCATGGTGAACTGGGATGGGTTGCGTACAAAGGATAGAGAACGTGTACTTGTACTTGGTGCAACTAATAGGCCCTTTGATCTTGATGAGGCTGTAATTAGGAGACTACCTCGGAGGTAAGTAGTTCCATATAACCGTATTTTTCTTTTTTATACCCCCTCTGCTTCATTAAAATTGAGTTGCTTTTCTTTTGGAATGTTTCAAAATATTTCTTTTATTTGGAATTTTACAAAACATTTTGCATGTGTGGTTTGTAGAAGGATTTTTGTATTTTCTCTGGTGCAGGTTGATGGTCGATTTACCAGATGTTCAAAATAGGGATAAAATTTTAAGAGTTATTTTGGCAAAAGAGGAGTTAGTACCTGATATTGATCTTGAAGCAGTGGCTAGGATGACTGATGGCTACTCAGGAAGTGATTTAAAGGTTTTCTTTGTTTCTTTTCTCTGTGTGGATTTGGTATCTGTATCTCATTTATGTCATGTTTCATCGTCGGCTCTTGTGTTTTTTATTTGTGGAAATTTCAGAATCTTTGTGTGGCTGCTGCACATTATCCAATAAGAGAAATTTTGGACAAGGAGAAAAAGGTTTGTTCCTTGATGGTTATTAATTATCATCAACTCCTATGTGCATAAGACATTAGTTCTCGAGCGAGTCATGAACACCCGTATGCAGTTTTATGCCCCCTTAACTACTTTATAATATAGCATTGTTGGTCTCTGAATGAGAAATGGACTAGACAGGACTGAACTGAAACTGAAAAATCAAACTCAATGGAATCAAAAGCTGAACAAATCTAAACTTGTTTTCAACTGGTCCAGATTTGGTTTAGAACCAGAAATGTCCCAAACTGAACTGCGCACCTGATACATATTAAAATATGCTTTCATTTAGAAAAATATGAATATAAATTATATTATATGATGTTTTGGGATATAAAAGACGGTTCAGTGTCTGCTTTGAACCAGTCCGGACCAAACTGAGAATCACTTTTTAACGAATGTAGAACCGATATGTTTGAATTACCTTTGCTAATACACTTATGGTGCGAGTTTTGCTGATTTCTAATTATATAATTATGCACACTGTACAGGAGAAGGCTACGGCATTGGCTGAAACTAGACCCTTGCCTCCATTGCATAGCAGTGCAGACATTCGACCTTTAAGCTTGGATGATTTCAAAAAGGCCCATGAACAGGTATGGTTCATGAGCAACAAAACTGTGCACATCATGTTTAAAATTATTCCGTTCTTTATTGTTGTTTGAAAGGTGCGTTTGGCTTGCTGAATAGAATTTGATGGAGTTGGAATTTAAATTAGCTTGTTTGGAACTTTAAATTACAAAGATAAAGAGTTAAAATATTGTTTATATTCCAATAAAGTCATTGTTTATAGGAATTTGACATTCCTACTAATTTATACATAAAATTAGATTCCAACCATTCACAATGTAAAGCCTTAGCCAACACTAAAAATGATGTTCTATCACTCCCCAACAAACACACTTATAACTAAATTTAAGTTCTAATTGCTTTGAATTCCATTCTAATCCCATGAAAGTTGCAAATTTAACTTGATACAACAAAGTTTAAGAAAACAGGTGGATTTTTGTAATCTAGTTCTAATACTGTTTGATGGAAATCAATTTATGTTGTAGTTCTGTTGTTAAAACTGTGCTGAGAATTGAGAAGATAGTAAGTATTATTATGTGCAGGTATGCGCAAGTGTATCTTCAGAGTCGGCAAACATGAACGAACTGATACAATGGAACGAACTATACGGAGAAGGTGGTTCAAGGAAAAAGAAACTCCTAAGCTACTTCATGTGACCAAACTGTATATCAGTAATCCTTCCTTTTAATTTTTATTTTTTCTTGTATAGAAGACAGACAGACTAATTCATCTCACCTCCATGCCCAATGTTTAATTTATGATTTTGACTTTACTTTTATTAATTAATACTTAGAGAGAAATGGTCTATGTTGTTTGGTCAAATTTATGGATATGGTTACCGGTCTTTAAAAATTGCATAACCGGTCCCTTAAAATGATATTTACTCTTTCTTTCTCATGACTTTTTCTAATTGATGGTTTTGTCCTTTTCTCGATAACAATTTCGATCTCTCAACTATGTAATTTATTCAATTTTAGTCATTTTCATGAATTTTAACTTTTTGTTTAAATTTTAAAAATGTTAATTCTTTAGAAATATATTTGTTTTATTATCAAAATTATTTTAATATATGTATAATTTAAATTTAATTAATTTAAGTTATGTAAAAATATTTATACATTTTTATCTTTTATACGTTTTTATTTAACTATTTAATTATGTTAATATATTTTTTATTTAACTATAGATTTTATATGAGAAAAATATAAACATTAGGACAATTTAATTTAATTATTTTGTTACGTATAGTGTGCTGATACCATGTAGCAATTTGTGTTCTCTTTTGTTATATAGATTTTGGGGTTTTATTCATTTTGATTTAAATATTTTGTTATTGTAATACATTTTAATTTATACCTATTTATTTGTCTGTTTTATTCTGATTATCTTGTTACGTTAATATGTTTCAATTTAATTACAAACAATACATACCAAAATGTATCTGTCAAAGTATACAATCTAAAAACGTATACGTTCCGTTATATTAAAACATATAAATGTTTATGTTAATTTATATAGTTTATATATTTTACTTAAACATTATAATTAATTTGAAATGTATTAATATTACAAAATATTTAAGTTAAAAACGAATAAAATGTTACTTTATATATTTTTTTCTCGAAACTAAAACACAAGCTCGGCTCGATAAACTACTCAACACTATCGAGCTCGGCTCGACTCGGCTTGATTAAGTTCGGGAAAATAGAAACTAAAAACGAATAAAGTGTTACGTTATATATTTTAAAGTTATGTAGTTTGATTTATATAATAGTGATAAATATAATATTATAAAACAAATAAAATGTTACGTTACTTGGGCTCGACTCGATTACTACTCGAGTATTTCGAGCTCGAGCTCGATTAACAACGAGTCAATTTCGAGTTTTTTACGAATCGATCTTGAGTAGCTCACGAGTTGTCTCGTCTCACCCCTAGTAGAAACATAACAAAATATTTAATAAAAATAAATAAAATGTTAAGTTTCTATCTTTTTATTAGAAATTATAGTTAAATCGAATTGTAGTAAGTAACGATATAATTAAAACAAAACAAATAAAACACTAAGTTTGAATTGAAATGTATTAAGTTTAATTTTTTACAAAATATTTAAATAAAAACAAATAAAATACTAAATTTGAATCCAAATATATTAACATAAAAAATATTTAAATCAAAATGTTAAATCCTTAGCTTATATATTTTTCTTAAAAAGTATAACCAAATCAAAATATATTAACTTCAATAGTGATCGTGTTACGATATTTTTTCCTTTCCTGATTGTTATTGCTGTTTTATATATTTGAGTGGTTAATATTGATTTTAAATAACTCATATGTTTTCTAAACTAATAAGTAAATAAGTAGTAGTTGCAAAACTATTGCTAAAATAGCGTTTGAGTTTGTTTTATAACTTTGAAAACTAAATAACATATAAGTAGTTTTTTTATGTTCGAATTAACTTAACCAATTGATAAAATGATCAAAATAGACACTTTTTATGTTATAACCAAATAATACTTGAGGACAAAACGGAAAATATTGATGGAAGAGAAAGAAAAAAAGTAAATTTATATTTGAAAAAACAATTTTCAAAGCCATGGTTTGAAATTTGGATGGTAAAAACAACAAACAAATGCCCAAATAATACTTTAAGGACAATAATAAAAGTATTGATGAAAGAAGAGAAAAAAAGCATGTAGGGATGTGTTTTTTTTCAAAATTACGGTTTGGATGGTGAAAAAAGAAATTAAGTTTTTACCACTCAAGTTTATCCTAACATTTATTTTAAATTTTTTAAGTTTAAAATCTCAAATAAGTACATTCAAAACTAAATTCCAAACACTCATTTTGTAGTCTTTCACACAAGCTTATGTAAAATAAATTTTATGTTTTTTAGGAAAAAAGTTAACAAATGGCTTCGCCCGGGTTCGAACCGGAGACCTTCAGTGTGTTAGACTGACGTGATAACCAACTACACCACGAAACCTGATTGAAAACCTCTCCATACTACCATTACATATCTGTTCTGGGGTTTGTCGTTTTAAAATATTTTAAAAGGAGACTTTCATATATACCCTTCCAAAACATCATAATCTATCTATACTATTAAAAGAGTAACTATACTCAACTCTCATGAAGCCACGTGTCATCGCCATGAATCGACACGTGACATTTATAGTTTTAAAAATATTAAATAAATTTAACTTATATCTATCCATATCTACTATAATCTACTTTTAAATTCAAATCAAATCAAATCCAACAAAATCTAATACTCTAATAACTTATTACTTATAATATAAGATAATAAAAGTTTAAAATATTTTAAAAATTAATTACTATTCATGTGTATGTAGAATTATACAAAATTAATAGGTCATAATAAATAAAATATCATTATTATATATATTTGTTTAAAAATAATATTTATATGTAAAATACATTTTAGTTTATTATATTTTATATATATTAAAAATATCCGCGTAATACGCGAATAATAAACTAGTATCATATATATACCCAACTTAAAATTTTAATATCATATATATATTCTTCCTAAACATCATAATATCACATATACCCAATTTTAGTAATTAATATCACATATATTCATCTTAAACATTATTAAAATATCATATATACCCAAATTCATTTATTTAATTATTTTTAAACATTTAAAACTTATTAGAGGAGTATATATGAATTTCTTCCTATTTTAGATTCCTAGTTTTTCCTAATAAAGCACATTCATCCATCTCTCATTTCGCCCAAATTATTTCATTAGACAAATTATTATAGATAATCTTACAACAATCAGACCACCTGTATTCGTTAGAAGGATCATAACTAAAAACCTGCAATAAAATTGATAAATGTTTGCACCGAGAATTGAATGATTTTGGTTACACAGGAAGAGAGATGCTGAATTGCTGACAAATCATAAAATAAAAAATAAAAGCAAAAAAATTGATAATTTACGAAAAAAAGAGAAATTATAGTTTACAACAAACATCAAAATCTCATAAAGACCCTGCACTCTAATAAGGCTGATGCCGCATTTTCGCACGGTTTCTGGGGCGTTTTTCAACCAACGAAGTTGATATCCATGAATGATTTATGTCAGACGAGTCATCAGACAACCAGCAACACAAACGTCCATCTTCGCCGCCCGTCCACCCAAAAATCCCTTGGGTTTGGTTCATCGCGCTTCTCATGGCGGACACACTTCTAACGACGCCAGTATGCCCACCATGAAGAACTGCTCCTGGAGGTTGAATTGATCTCATCCCACCTTTGTAGGCTACAGGGAAGTAGCCCAAACTGCCGCCATTTGTCCCACCTATAACCCATAGATGATCATCAACAGCCGAATAGTGACAGTCAACCAAATAGTCAACCTGCAAAATTAACCCATATTCAGTTATTTCAACAACATTAAAATGCTGTTTTGAATTGGTATGTCTGATGATGAAATTTTAAAAAAGCCGAGGCAATACAAAAGTCATGTTGTATACCATCTGAAAAGTGTAAACAAACAAACATGTTCTTAAAGGGGGGAAAAGAAAAGAAAAAAAGAAAGAAACACTGCATTTTGCAAGCATACAGGATTTTGAGTAGGGATGGCAAAAAAAACCGAAAACCGATTAAAACGTGGCGGGTTTTCCCCGAATCTGATTATTTTAAACAGGAATGAGATTTATGATCCGTCCCGATAATCTGAATAAAACACCGGTTAAAAACCCACTTATTTTTTACATAATAATAGTATTTTAGATTATATATGTATCTTAATCTTATATTTATATTATATAATAATAAGTATTTTATTTGTTTGTACACATATGTATAATTGTTAGTCAAGTTTATAATTGTTTTCTTTATGATTTTATTCATTTTTGTACCCGTTTATGGTTTGAATCACTATACATTTTACTCGTTTAGGTTTAATAATGATCTCAAAATAAATTTTCATCATTTAATTAAACATTTGTTATAAATGGGTTCCCCAAATCCCCGTGGTTTTCCCCGCCTACACGACGGGGCCGAACCCGCCCCGTTGTCATCCCTAATTTTGAGAGGAATAATGCATAAACCCTATTGTCAACAGCCAAGTGCTCGTCTTCATATATAATAATGTTCTATTGCATTTTTCAGGAGAATGATTGTTTATTTCACAATTCAGGAACATTGGTTCAAAAAACCAGGTCTATTTATGAAAAGTGAAAAGAGGAAGGTTATGTACATGATCTAGAGCCCAGCCATTAGTGGCCAAGGGGCGAGCATCCTCAAAGTTGGCTTCAAGTCTTGAATCTTTCATATCCCAAATACTGTAAGACAACACATAAACCAAAGAGAACCATTAGTCTTTCAAATCCCAAATAGGGGAACTTTTTACAGATGCATTTGCACATGAATGGCAAATGGAGTAAATTTCTTCTTGAACCATGAGAAAAATAAAAAAAATTAACCAACACCAAGTGCAACCAAATTGGCTTTAACCGTGTTGATGGGCATGCATCAAGCCATCTGAGCATGAACTTGCTTTGTTCGTGAAAACTTAGTCAGCTTGAGCTCTACTCCTACCTTACCAAGATTGTGCAAATTCACTGGTTTGTGTCAGATTGTATATATTAGGTTTGTAAGGTTCATATGGAAGTACAATTCATGTAAACTAACTGTGCCAAGCCCCAAGATTCGAGCTTTCAAGCCCAGTTAGTCAAATGAACAGGCTTGCCTTGACTCGCTCAGGTTCTTCATAGGCTTAGGCTTGTTAGCCCTTTAGCAGAGCATGTTCATCTGGTTTAGGCTCCGACAAGAATTGTGGAAAAGACTTATCAATCGTCTCAAAATGAACATGTTTGTGTTAAGAGTAGCAGGAATGTATATCCAAAGTACCTTAAAGTTTCAATATGAGTCAAACACCACAACTTCTCATATGTACCTCCAAAGAGCCCCACCTTCCCGATTGATGTCCCCACATTAATCACCTTCATAACATCAAGCAGGTCAGCAGAATCATACGAACCTTATTAACAAAAAGAAGGCTACTATAACTGTGAAGTTCTGGTGAATCCACACTAACCGATTCCAGATGATCGTCATCATCGATTCCGCCACTGGTATCAAAGGTACAAATCAATCCATCAATAGAGGCGGAAACAAGTTTATTTTGCTGATCTGGTACAAAGTGAACCTGTTACGATTCATAACCCGCAATAAGTTTGCTACATGATCAACTCTGTACAAACTAACGAAACCAATTCAAAATTGCAAGAATAGCTGGATTATCCTATAGCATATTAAAGTACAATCAACAACCAGTGAGGGTTAGTATTCAGGGTGGCATGTTTTTCCAGACAAAACATGATACTTCTTTAGAGGCTAGTTAGTTTTCCTCAACTCTACATTTTTCCAGGAGGTAATATAGTGATACAAACAGATGCAATTCAGTTCAGATGATAAATATAACAGAAGTAATTCACTGCTTCATTCCCATCCCTACATCAGTGCTCCGAAGGAGCATAAAATATGACCAAACTGGACCATATTGAACTTATCCACTTGCATTGCGCATTAACAAAACCGTATAAAATCATAACACACCTGTGTCACGTCATCCATATGAGATTCCTCCAAGCAGGCAACCTGATTCTTGCTTCTCCAGTCCCAGAAAAGTATCTACGGAATACAGACGAAAGATGCACACAAACAAAGTCCACATATCACATAAAATTTTGTATTGTCAAAAAATAATCACTCACTATGAACTCAAAATGTTAGATATTTTGCTTTTGTGTGGAACCCATCCAACCTCCTAAAAGTATATGCTTCTTGTGTCCTTAAGCTTTTACCATGCATGGATGTGTTGTGCATTTTCTAGTAAACCATATAAGAAATAAAAAATTAACTCCATTGAACCATGTTGGTTTCGGTATCATAACAAATTCATGGTAGAACTTCTGCAGAAAAATTATTAAGTTACAAAATGGCAAGATTATATGGTTGAAAGTCATGTAGGTTGAAAACCTCCGAGTTTTATTAGCTCTGTATCTATATGGTTGTGTATGCTTATAAGTGGTTTGATCAACATGATTCAAGTTGAGAATTCTGCTAGACATGAAGATGACATGATTAAATATTCAATCACACAGATATCTGGTGGCCAGAAAAAATCAACAGGCATGAGGAAGATCATAAGAATCCCAGGTCACAACAAAATGCAGAGCAAATGCAAAAATGTCAGATTATTTAGTCATGTGACTTTCGTTTACATGATTCCTTGGGCTGAATGGAAAACTTCGTGAACAGACCGGTTGCTAATTCAAAAATGTTCCTAATCAACTGGGGTATACCTTGAGCACATCCATGCACAGAAGACAAAAAGATGCAATTGTGGCCTTCTGGGGTCCAGCTATTCGATGTAGATAAGGACTACAAAATGCAGAATAAAGAACAAAGAAATAGTATGGACGACTAAAACCTAAGTCTCCTACATAGGGCGGCCTATCAAATGAGAGGGTTGTAACTTGTAAGGGAGGGTGATAATAGGGCGGCTTATCAAATGAGAGGCAAGTTCCTTTTAGATTTCACATGACAATACCCTATAAAAAAATCTTTTCTCCCATAAAAAATGGCATACATCGGTTTCTGCTTATTTGCTGCTCTAATTCTAAGCCACTGGAAACGCAAGAAAGTTTACATAATTTGCATATAATGAAAAGGTAGCTTCATGCTTAATAATACCATTACCTGAGATTTACAACCTGCTGCCAGAAGATTGTCACCTGGTCCACCAAATGAAAAACTATATATTTCTTGAGAAGGACCAGCATTTAGACAAGACACCTGCAATGCAATTACAAATTAGACAAACAATTAGTCAACAACACAACTTCATCGTTAAACTGATCACTATAATTAGGCTGGAGATTGAAATAGATATAGTGGTAACTGAAGCATGCAAGCAAGTCACAAAATTGAAATTTATCACTGTATTATACAAATTCAAAATCTACAAATAACTTGTTAGAAACACAAAAAAGAAGACACCTGTTGGTAAGAGCGAGTATCCCAAGCCCTCAGTGTGCCATCAGACGAGCAGGAGTGCAAAATATTTCCGGAAAATAAGATGTGATTAATACTATCAGAATGCTGTCCTCTGCAGCATTCACCGACGAACTGACCGGTTACAGGTGAATACAACTTGACGGTGTTGGATGATAAAGACACCGCCATCGACGTCCAATCTTCCCTAAAACCGATTTCACACAAAAACACGAATCAAAGACGCCAACTCGATGAATAAAACTCAATTATATCCTCATAAAACTGAATTTTTCTTTTTTTGAGGTTACATAAGGGTTTACCGTACTTAGGGACAATTTGGAAAACGTAATCATCACCGAAGTTGGTTTGAATGGAGTTTTTGAGCGGAAATCGCTTCGATAAGCTGCCGGAATCGGAGACGACATGGTTATGTTGTTGATTTACTTCTATGTCCATATCAGTCGCCTCCATGTGCGGGGGAGGGAGGCGGAAGCTATACAAACTCCCGGTGAGTCAGTCGCCCCAGGGTTTATGCTCTTTCTTTCTTTTCCCTAATTCCCTTTCCTTCTTTTCATTTTGATTGTTAGAAAGTCCTGTATACTATAAACTGATTTAAAATAAATAAATAAATTTTAAACCTATAATACTAAGATATAAGATTAACGTTGGCATCTTTTTGCATCAAATTAACATTAGCATTGTGACAAAGTCTCATCTCTTTGAGCCCACTTGCCCTCATGATGGATTGGACATTGGAGACTACAAAGCTCAATAGCTCATACCATTAGGGTTAGATTGGTCATCTCCTACCGCTTAAAATAACCGCCGGTTAATAGGGATCCCGTCAAATAAGTGAGAAAAATCATAGGGATTCGGGTAACTAATTTATAACAAACTTTTAATTAAACAGTGATATTTTATATCGAAATCATTGTTAAATCTAAACGAGTAAAATCTATAGTGATCAAACCATAGACATGTACAAAAATGAATAAAAGCATAAACAAGATAATTATAAATTTGACTAATAATTATACATGTGTGTACAAACAAATAAAATACTTATTATTATATTTATATAAATATAAGAATAAGATACATATATAATCTAAAATATAAATAAAATGTTTATTATTATGTAAAAAGTAAGCATATATTTAATCGGTGTTTTAATTCAAGTTATCGGGACGGTTATTATAAATCTTATCCCCGTTTAATATAATCGGGTTCGGGGAAACCCCGTTCCATTTTAATTTTTTTTTAATTTTAGTATATTTAAGCAAATGGGTCAAACGGGTTGACGACCAAAAGTTATAAATTGTATATAAAAATAATTTTTTTTTCAATGAACAATTTATTTAATACACTAATAATTTCCATTTTTAAAAATAATATGTTCTAGTTTAGTTTTTATAATGGGTCAATTTAACTGTCCGGCCCATTGGGTTAAAATTGTCACTTTGAATCAATTTTATAAAACGAAAGATAATTCTGTGAAATGTAATGTGTATAGGGATGGCAATGGGGCGGGACGGGGATCTCAGTTCCCATCCCCATCCCCGCTTCATAATCCTCTCCCCCATCCCCGTCAGGGAATGAGTTTCTATTTCCATCCCCGTCCCAATCGGGGATCCCCGTCGGGAAATCAGGTTTTTCAATTTCATAAAGATTATTTAAGTTTAAACTATAAATAGTAATTTAGTATAAAAATATATGTAAATAAACTTTAAAAATATTAATTCAAACATATTTGAGGTGTTTACATATATAATGTATAATTTATAATAAAACTAAAACAAAGAAATAGATGCAAAACATTTATAAAACCAATAAAATGAAAAATAAAAATAGTATTTTAAACTATAGAAAAGTCATATACAATTATATTTAATATATTATATAGAATGTAATAAATAATTTACATTGTAAAGTTAAATATATGTAATAATTTATATTAAAACATATTATATAACCGGGGTCGGGTTCGGTGTCGGGGATTAAAGTGTCTCCCATCCCCGCCGCATCCCCATTATTTTAAATCGGGGATTCCCCGTCCCCATCCCCATCCCCGGTCAACTCGGGGATTCCCCGATCAAATCGGGATCGAGTTACGGGTTCCCCGTCGGGGATGAAGTTTTTTTGCCATGCCTAAATGTGTATTATAATTATTTTCACAATTAATGTTGCGAAAAACTCCATATTATTATATTTTAGCGATTAAATTTTTAAACTCATATGATTTTTAGTTGTGTTTAACCGGTTGATTTTTTTCCATATAACATTATAAAATATACAATTAAAAAGAAAAGGTACGGCAACATAAAACCCTAAAATAAACCCCTCCGTTTCAGTAGCATCTTCTTCGTCGACGCCCTTCACAATTGGCACCCAACACAGAGAAACATGGCGGGATCAAGAAGAAAGTACAAGAGATCAAGAACAAAGGTCCGCGTAGGTCTCCCCAAGAAAAATCCTCACATTTTCAAACCAGCCTTTTCCATCCCACCAAAGTTTCGATCTATTGTCGATTTGTCCAAAGTCAAATGGGACGACCAAGGCAGTGTTCTTGACAACTACAAATCATTCGGTGTTGTTTCCAACCCTAATTTGCTCAGTGTTCGTTCTCGCAATTCCAAAATTATCGAGAGCGAGTCCCTTCAACTCCCTCCGCCCAAATCCGATGCCCCCACATCTGAATTTGACCCAATCGATTCCGGTAGCGATCTCGAAGAAGACGGTCAGTTGCTTTTACTTTTAAGAATTATTTTTAAAATTAGGATTCTAGTGCAGGCTGGTTACGATTGATGGATGTCATATTTAACCTGATTTGAATCATAACATGCATATAAATATATTTATTCTGCAACAAGGCCTTAACTTCTTCACAGTACAATGCTTTTTGTTGCATCCTACTTTGAACATTAAATATTCCAGGGCATCTTATAGCATCAGACTTGGCAACCTTTTTAGTCCATTTTTTTTCGCATTGTGTTTCAACCAACATATATTTGTTTAGATGATGTCGTGCTGCTTAACAATAGCAGCCATTGTGAATTGGTTCATCTTAAATTGGGTGCCACTTCATGCACCATACTCTGCAACAAGTAATTTTAGGTCAATTAACCTACATCACTTTCAATGAAAAAGATTAACCATACACCCAATTATAAACAACAAATTAGTTAAGTTATACGTCAAAATTATAGGGCATGGTGTATAAGAAATCAGAGTACGGTGCATAAAGAAATTGCCTATGTTACTTTTGCAGATGTAAAATCAGCACTTGGGAAAAAGCGCGTTGATGGGAAAGCTGCCTCTTTGCAACCGTTGACAGCTATGCAACGACTTCATATTGGAGCACTTGTGGAGAAATATGGAGAAGATTACCAGGTGAATAAATTGGTGTGCCGACTGCTGAGAAACGTAGTTTAAGTATGTTGAAACTAAACGCTAGCTTCCTGTTTTGCAGGGCATGTTCATGGATATGAAACTAAACAAGCTGCAGCACTCAGTTGCGACGCTTCAGAAGCTTTGCAAGAGATACCACATGTGTAAAGATAAAAATCCAATGCTTGTTCCCTTTTAATTTATTAAAAGTTGCATGTTACAGCTTTTTGATAAATGTGGATCCTAATTTTGACATTTTATTGTAATCCATTGTCTTTGGGAGAATCTATGATATATGCGACTATGTACTTTCTTTATAAGGTCTCTTTATTTGGTTACTGGGTCAACTGCCATCAAATATCATGATTGTATTGTGTAATATCAAAATTACAAAGTGTATGTACAAGTTATTATAGTCACTACCAAGTGGTTCTTATTTCGATCATTACTAAAAACGTCGACTTATTTGATCAGCCACCAGGTCCAGCTGCTAATCCGTTGGGTCATTAGGTTTGAGGTAAGGTTTTCTAAATTTTGGGTCTGTTGTTTCTACGTGTTTGTTCTACTTTGGTTGATGCTTGAACCAACAAGTCCAGGGCAGATTGTTACCCGTTAGAGTAGGTTGGATTTTTACAGGGTATTAATGATGACATCCATATAAAGGGTATATCATGTCTGTATATACAAAATGTTTGCGAAAATAAATTACAAAACAATCTGAACGAAATGAAACTAAATTTCTGCACAATGTATGATACTAGTTATTCAAAGGCTTGTAAGGAAAATGCTGCATTTAGATACCAAGAAATGCCCGTGACTGGGATTCCCAGTGTTCCTTTGCCTGTCGGATTCTTTCTACTCTTTCATTCTGAAGTCTTTCCTCCCAATATGCAGGACAACTGTTTTAAGTCCGTAAAACCCAGTAAGTAACATGTTCTGCAAATATGGCTGATTAATTTAGGGGCAAGGAGTTAACAGTATACTAATGGTGAACAAAACTTGCCTTCTAATTAGTAGAATGTTAAGCTCATCCAAATGGAGAGCTCCTTCATAAACCCCGGCCTGCAAATCAACCAAAACAGTCCTCCAAAATTAGCAGTAGCACTACATGATCAACAAGGGTTTTACTAGGAACAAAGGATGATCAATAACTTATAAGGCTACACACACACACACACACACACACACACACACACACACACACACACACACACTTATATCTTATTAATATTAAGTATTTAAATCTGGGTTTAATCTTGACTGTCCAATGTATTTTGATCAATCTAGGTTATACAAGTGACCATTGGTATGCAATATGCATAATTGCATACCTCCCTACCAAGTACCCCAATCACAACTTTCTATAACTTCCTCCATCCCTTCTATTTTCTCTCCATAATTTCCATCTCATTATCAACAACAATAAGGATTTGCATTTTTTTTGTTTTTGTTTTTGTTTTTGTTTTTTAATAAGGAAAAATTACTAGAAAGGATAATATAAAATACAAAATTTGACAATAAATGTATTGTAAATTTTTTTTGACCGAGAACGGTAATATAAAATTTTATTTTGGCCGAGAAATACATGAAATTCAAATTTTAGGTCAAAGATAATCAAATATCTTTCATCAAAAAAGGAAACATAAAATTAAAATTTTAACTTTTTAATCGGTCATCAATACTTTTTTTTGTTAAATTTAAATTTTATGTTATCTTTCTTGGCATAAAAAATTCCACATCACATGTATTTACAACTTTTGTATTTTATGGTACATTTATTGGTAATTTGCCCTTTTCGTAATCTTAGCAAAACAAGTAAATAAAAATCATATTTTTATACATTTTACACACACAAATAAAAAGGAGAATTTTCAAAAATATATGAAATCACCTTTATTTTATGTTTTTTACAATAAAAAAAGTAACTAAAATAATAAATATAAAAAACGAAATAGCTGTATAATTTTTTTGTTCTTGATTTACAATAAAGTTTGCATTCTGGTGCGTAATGTTGATAACTTGATATTTTGAAAAAGTGTACTGAAATTTTGAAGACACCTGGGAGGGAGGAGATGCATACCTCTCGACAAAGAGGGCATTTTGATGTTGGCACTGCCGCTTTTAATCCATCGACAATTGTTACCGATCCGGACTTGCAAGCACACATGTAACAGAAGATGTGCCCACAAGTAAGAGATGCCGAGTCAAACAAGGTGTCCTGTTTGAACAAATACGATGAAACTATGAGAGGAATCAAGGATAAACAAGTTCGTTCTTTTAAACGATCATCATTTTTGTTGAAATAAGCTAGACTATGATTTGAAGTCCGAAAATCGTATATAATGCAAGATATATTTCGGTTTATAAAAGTGATTGTATTGTATGAAGTTGGTGAACAGAGGTTGCTAAAAGAAAGGCACGTTCAAAATCAATGGATTGATTAAAAATTGCTATTTTTATTTAACTTCTCATGAAATCTTGATAACAACGGTCAGCATTTTGAGGTCGCAGAGTAACAAATCAAAATGGGTTTAGGTACAAAATGTGTAGTGTTTTTAGTGCAAGTTAAGCTGGGTTCCGTTGCCATGCTTAAACGATCTGTATATTTTGCTTAGACGATCTGTATATTAAGAAAAATATAATCCATTTTCTTAAATAAAACAATTTAATCTTTTGTTAAACGTTGGTCCATTTCTCATGGGAAAAGTCCATCAGTTGTTTTGAACTAATAAGGAAATGCAGGGGCTATTAAACAATTAGAACTGGTCAATGCTTATAGCCCTATTAACAAGTGGAACATAAACAATACAGATGTTAAAGAAGTTTTTAGTAAAGAGTGAATCATAAATCCAACAATTAAAATAAGTAGAATGGAAGACTTACCAAGCATATGGAACAAGTCAAATCAATCTCAAGTTTGAAGGTATCAGAGAGCTCACATGAATGTGAAGGTTTTTCATCATTGAACGCGACACAACAACCCTCCAATAATTCAGAGCCTGCGTTCGTTTCCCTCAAATTAACGTGGAATGCGATGAGTTCACAAAGCAATGGAGACCGGAGGATTTCCATGTGCATACTTTGGACTTGTGACCTGAATGCTTGCCCATGCTTACACTAATGGATCTACAATTAAAAAAGAATGTATAAAGCCTCAGTTTTCAGGGAAAAAAGTGCTAAATGCATAAAACAGCAATCTTAAAATTTACAAGAAAAGGGATGATTTTTTGTACTTCTGCAAAACAAGCAAATAACAATCATATTTTTCTACATTTTACACACACAAATAAAAAGGAGAATTTTCAAAGATATATGAAACCACCTTTGTATATAATGTTTTTTTACAATAAAAAAAAGTAACTAAAACAATAAATATAAAAAACGAAAGAGCTGTATAATTTTTTTGTTCTTGATTTACAATAAAGTTTGCATTCTGGTGCGTAATGTTGATAACTTGATATTTTGAAAAAGTGTGCCTACACACATATACTGAAATTTTGAAGACACCTAGGAGGGAGGAGATGCATACCTCTCGACAAAGAGGGCATTTTGATGTTGGCACTGCCACATTTAATCCATCGACAATTGTTACTGATCCGGACTTGCAAGCACACATGTAACAGAAAATGTGCCCACAAGTAAGAGATACCGAGTCAAACAAGGTGTCCTGTTTGAACAAATACGATGAAACTATGAGAGGAATCAAGGATAAACAAGTTCGTTCTTTTAAACGATCATCATTTTTGTTGAAATAAGCTTGACTATGATTTTGAAGTCCGAAAATCGTATATAATGCAAGATATATTTCGGTGTATAAAAGTGATTGTATATAATGCAAGAAATAAGCTAGACTATAATTTCAAAATTGCTATTTTTATTTAACTTCTCATTTTGAGGACGCAGAGTAACAAATCAAAATGGGTTTAGGTACAAAACGTGTAGTGTTTTTAGAATTTTATAAAATAATTACTTTACTC
Source organism: Centrapalus pauciflorus (assembly GCA_020465985.1). NCBI lineage: Eukaryota > Viridiplantae > Streptophyta > Magnoliopsida > Asterales > Asteraceae > Centrapalus > Centrapalus pauciflorus. Next base: position 517,316 of record JAANYP010001122.1, read on the forward strand.
AATAATATTTTAAAAGCTATGACTATATTAAGAAAAATATAATCCATTTTTAAAAAAAAAAAAACAATTTAAACTTTTGTTAAACGTTGGTCCATTTCCTATGGGAAAGGTCCATTAGTTGTTTAGAACTGATAAGGAAATGCAGGGGCTATTAAACAATTAGAACTGGTCAATGCTTAGCCCTATAAACAAGTGGAACATAAACAATACAGATGTTAATGAAGTTTTTAGTAAAAAATGAATCATAAATCCAACAATTAAAATAAGTAGAATGGAAGACTTACCAAGCATATGGAACAAGTCAAATCAATCTCAAGTTTGAAGGTATCAGAGAGCTCACATGAAAGTGAAGGTTTTTCATCATTGAACGCGACACAACAACCCTCCAATAATTCAGAGCCTGCGTTCGTTTCCCTCAAATTAACGTGGAATGCGATGAGTTCACAAAGCCATGGAGACCGGAGGATTTCCATGTGCATACTTTGGACTTGTGACCTGAATGCTTGCCCATGCTTAGAGTAATGGATCTACAATTAAAAAAGAATGTATAAAGCCTCAGTTTTCAAGGAAAAAAAATGCTAAATGCATAAAACAGCAATCTATTTTTATCATTTTACCATCTATAACAACGTACTGTATACCTAAATTTGCATCTTCACTGTTTATAGCAATACTTCTTTTTAAGTTTCGACTTGCATACGTATAGTTAAAAACTTGAATTATTGTAAAACCATGTAGTATACTATAAATGATAAAAAAGCTACACCCTAAACCGAATGAATTGAATTGATAAAATAACCTTATCATATTTCTTGAGAATCTTACGCATAGCAATGGCGTTGATAATTGCATAACCAACAAGGTCTTGGCCTTCTTGAACTAAAGCACCATGGTTTCCCTGCAACTTATTTCTGCACCAAACATAGTACTTGTGGAACCCCGTTGCTAGATGTACATCAAGCAGTTTCTGTGCACGCTCGTTGAAACATCCAACCACTGCTGACATTTCTTTGAGAAGGGAAGGGAAGAAAGTTCCATCACAGACTACGAAAAAAGTATAAGTAAATCATATGATTACACGAATGTTAGGTTAGAATTTAGATCGTACGAACTATATCTGCTGATATAAACATAGTGAGAATAGAAAGCTCTTCTTTTACCTAATGTCTGTACAACTTGTTTTGTTATGATTCAAGCCTTAAATGATCAATTTCATACTTGTTATAAGAGTAAAATTACTTATAAATCATTAGCTGATTGTAAATAACCAAAATTGTTAAACACACAACCACAAGCTTAAGACCCACCTGAAGTCCAAACATGTCGTCGTATACTCATATTATAGTTGATTATTTGATCCTAATTATTGAAACTTTATTCAAATTCTGCTTGTGTTATCTCTACACCCAAATGGTACGCCCCATCAATGCATCATCAAACAGCAAAAATTTTGATGATGCCCCATCAATGCATCATCAAACAGCAAAAATAAATTCGAACAGGAAATGAAATGAACATGGGCGTCTTTTAGGGTGTGTGGAAGGCTCGACCGCACGGGGCATCGAATTTCGTAGGGTCTAACAGTCATAATAAAGATCTAAAGTCAGACCAATAAAAATTTTCAGTATTTGACATGCATACGTCATGGATTAAAATAGAATTCATGTCAAATTCAATTTGATTCGTATTACTTATTTTAATTCCTCATTAATCTTTTTTTGTTATAATATCTGAGGGACTATATTGTAATCACAAGCACAAGTCCTCCCTTGGCAACTATCAGCTATCAAGAAAAGCGTTAGCTAAAATTGCTTTTTTTGCGTTAGCTCTTTGACTGAAGGCTTTGGAAATGAAAGAGCCACCTCCACCCGCCCCTTTGTGACATTTAATCAAACACCGTAGGCACAAACTCAACAAATATGATGATTGAAGTAGAACTTGTACAAGTACTGAATCAAGAATTGAAGGATCATGCTCACATGCAACTAAACCAAATTCGAGTAAGTCAATGAAATATAAACAAATGGATGATGAATAATAACAGGACATTGATGAGGGCAAACAGCGGAACTGCCATGAAGAGAGTAGTCATCAATAGGCGATGGCAATTGCGATCGATGTGAAACAATGGTAGTATCAGTACGGCAGCGCTTCAAGATCTTCTTGAGATTTTTAAAACCCACAGCAGGCAATTGCTTCTGATGCTGTTTTTGCACGTATTCCTGGTATTTCTTGCAGAACTTCATCTTGATTTTGCAGGTAAGTTGTATATTGTTCGCATATGCTCCTCCAATCTAATTTTGCAGCTTCAATTTCAAGTTGAAATGAAGATGACGCACAATTTCACATTTGCATAATTGCATTTACAATGTTATCAGTTTCCCTTGAAATTTACTTCTTTTCTGTTGTACCAGTTTATTACCGTGTATTACACGAGATACTTATATAATATTTTTTTTTTAATTTGTATAAATTTAAAAATTATTTTAGAAACAACAAATAACATACTAATATTATACTGTTAAAAAGATTGTTAAAAATATATAAATCAGGTAACTAAGTAAACTACATAACTAAGAATTAAATAATATCAAAGATAGAAAAAAAGTTATAGAAATCTGGCAAATAATCATATTTTTCCTAAATCAATTTAATAATTATTTTTTAATATTTTTAAAAAACTTGGATAAGAAACTAGTGAAAAACATAAGTTGTGGACTCAAATTTATAACAAAATTCCAAGATAATAGGCGGAAGTTTTTTTTTTCCTAAATTAACTTGATTAGATTTTAAAATAGAAATTGTAGATTATTACACGTGTAGCTTCCGGGTTACGCCAATTGGCACCCTAGTTGGGTGCCAAGTGGCACCTATTTACTCTTTTAATAGAATAGATAGAATAGATTCGTAATAAATAGGAAAAAAAATATTTTTTAAAACTAAATTATCCTCATTTATTATTAATTTTCATGGACGGCTTCCTATTGGCTATTACTAACACGCTTATGCTAAAGTTTAACTAAATTTAATATACTTATTAGATTAACTCCATTTTATATTTATAATCCACCATCTACTCTATAATTACTATTAAAAGAGTAATTAATTTGTGATTTGTCATCTTCTCATGTTGTCAAGTGACATCTTATATTAATGACAAATGTTAATTATTATTTTAAGATTAAATTAAAATTTTTAGGGTTAAGGTCTTACAATAGCAGCCTACTTTTGAAAATGTATCGATATGGTACGTCTACTTTTTTAATTGTCTATATGGTACGTGTACTTTATTTTTCTGTATTGATATGGTCATTCTACATAATAAAGTCTGGTTTTACATACGAAACAGTATTTTAATGGTATGAAAAACAGGGGTCTATTACAAATATGGTCATGTCGATATGAAAAATTGAAGTTTAAGTACCATGTCGACATTTAAAAAAGTAGACGTACCATATTGATAAATTTTCAAACGTAAGTTACTATTGTATGGCTTTACCCCAAATTTTTAAATCAAATTATCTTTATTATAACATTATAGTTACATACTTAAATCCCATAAAATTACAGCAAACAATATTTAAAAAGATTTTTTTGATTAATAATTATAATAATAATAGTGATACTAATAATAAACTTAAAAGTTATTAATGATTAAATTTTTGTTTAAAATAATGTATACATAAATTAATGTTAATGAGATATATTGAATACCATTAGTATTAAAAGTTCAAATATTAATTATTAATTTTATGTTTATATAGTTTTAGGAAAACAAATTTATTAAAGTTATTCATGTTATACACAGGTTAATAAACTAGTTACTTAATATTTAGAATAGGATTTATTTTCATTATTATAACAATACTAGTTTATTTACCCGCATAATTATACAAAAATTTTAATATAATAATTAATCATGTAAAATATATATAGACTATAATTTAAACATATAAATATTAGTTAACCTTTTAAAAATATACAAATAGTCGGATCCCATGCTTTATGTTCATACCTGAGAGTGTCGATTGTCAGGGATAGTGATGGAGACTGCCATGCGTGTATGTGCTATGTGTGTGTGTTATGTCTTTATGCTGCAGAGTCTAACCCTCACGTACTCACGAGCTTTCGAGCTTACGTCTTCGAGTCTAATATGTTCAGGGAATTAGAAAGGGAATCGGTAGCCGTAGCCGCCAGATCGGACTTGGGATTAGGTGGAGACTCCCATATCTGCTTTTGTGTAATAGTCAGATTAGTACGACAAGTGATAACATCTTTTGAGAGTTATAAATCAGTGTTTTGTGTATGTATGCTAGTCCAGCTGTGCTAATCATTTGTATCGGATTTGTGATATGTTTGTATTAAAGTTTTAAATTGTCAGTGATATTCGTTATCTTCTGACACTTGTGTTATAAAGTTATTGAGATATTGTCATTTATGATGTTATGTTGACGTAACCTTTGTGGGAATTGGGAGGGTGTTACATTTAAACACTTCAAAATGTAAACCGAAAGCATTATCTTTTTAGCTTTTAATTAATAATATTAATAATAATCATTTTTCTTTATTGATATTTTAATATTCAATTTTATGTCTTTTATATTAAATTAATCTTACTAGTATTTTTAACTTTTTTGGTTACTTTATTATTAATGATAGTAATAATCATGATAATAATAACAATAATAACAACATTAATAATAATTATTAAACAAGTTTGAATAGCACAGTCATTTTAAATGGTCAAAAGACAAAATCCATTAAAAAAAAACTTCAATTACAATAACCGTGAGTGTAATTTTTAAGGTTAAATGACTAATACATACTTTTTTTAGTAAACCACAATGACGAAAATTAAAATTTACCCTTTTATGAATTACATGTATGTCAATGTAAAAATACATGAACTGATTGTTAATATCGCGAGTAAGATCGTAGGATCCGTCAATAATACGATCCTACTAAGTGATTTCGAGCAGAATCAGTGTGGTATTGTTTTTTAACAAGATTGGACGTAAATTCGCGAGATCATTCGTAGGATCATTTCGATCTGATTCTACATTTTATTCGATCCGGACCCTTTTAATTGGGTGCCCGTGGGATCGTTTGCCGATTCGATACAACCTTTTACTTAGATACAACTGTTTTATTCATTAGAATGGTAAGTCAAATTATATGATATATAATTGGTTGATCTTTTTTGGGTTATTATCGAAAAAACCACCTGAATTTTTATGATTTTTTCGGTTTAACAACTTAATTTTTTTTCCAACCGATCAAAACACTAAACTTTTCATTTTTTATTGTTTTGACCATTTTACCTGTTATCACAGGTGATTTGGTGACGTGACAATTACGTGACATTTTTTTTATTGAAAAAACCACTCGAACTTCCAATATTTTTTTAGTTTGACCGCCATCCTCTTAAACTAAAAATTAAAACTCCGAGAATCGATGATTCAATGTAGTCAATCATATATTTTTATCAATTACAGTAATATAACAAATTAAAATCAATTCATTTTTATTTTTATGTTCTTCAAGATTTTATAAACACAAAAAATAAACCCAATTTAAGTTTCAAAATTGCTTATAAAATTTTAGTTTTTATTTATTTACGATCCTTTAAAACATTCAAACCGTAACAAACTTGATGAACACTACAAAACCTTAGAGAATTAAATTGATTAGAATCTCTTTGGATTAACACAATAATAATGAAGAATTGATGAAGTAGAAGAGGATGATAATGAAGAAGCAAAAAAATCAATGAAGCATCGTTGTTAATAAAAAGAATATGATGATGAAAAATGAGAGAATCAATTTTATTGAAATTAATGTTTATTTTTATCATTTGATATTATGAGCAATATAATAATAGAAATTACAAAAGTCTGAACATCAATTAAATTAGAGATTAAATCACGAAAAACTAATAGAGTGGTTAAAGAAAAATAATTATGAAAGTTCGATGGTTTTTTTGATAAAAACTCTAATTCATAACAACAATTGACCGGTCAAACAGGTTACCAGTAAAAAATGAATGACTAAACCAATAAATTTGAAAGTATAGTGATTAAAATAATAGAATATAAAAAGTGGAGTGATTTGATCGGTTGGGAAAAAAAATTAAATGGTTAAACCCAAAAAATCATAAAAGTTCGGATGATTTTTTGATAATAACCTTTTTTTTGTGACTATAAACATTTAAAATATGTATGTATTTTATTTTCTTATTATCGTATAAATATTTTTTAAAATGTTATATAATTAATTTATAATATAAAATTACAAAGGGTTTATTATGAAAAAAACCAATATGTTTTCATGTTTTTTGTGTTTTCGTCCATCTATGTTAATTTTTTTCATAAAAAACCTCAAGTTATTATTTTCTTTTTGGTTTAGTGAAATTTGGACATTAAAGCCCGGTTTTTTAGTTTTTTTAAAACCCGGTTCACAAATTATAACCGGGGTCTAATGTCTAAATTTCACTAAACCAAAAATAAAAAAATAACTTAAGATTTTTTATGGAAAAAAATAACATGGAGGGACGAAAACGCAAAAAGCGTTATAACGATTCAATAAATTTGATTTTGCAGAGACGGGGTTGTAATAAATAAATCCGTGGCGGTCGTAATTGGTTCCAATGGCCACGTAATCTGACAGGCCGGATTGAATGAGAAATTTTAGTACAAATCAGATTGTATAGTCCGAAATATTTTCCGTAAAATCATTTATTTTTCTCTGAATTTCGTCTCGGACAATCCTTATCTACTCGCTTTTCCAGCTGATTTTGATTCAATGTAAGGTTTTTGATTTACATCTACACAAAACTTTGTGATAAAATCATGGTAGCTTCAAAAGTTACTGATGCCATCAATGCCGGTGTCGCCAGTACTTCGTCGTTGCTCACGTTAGGGTGCGCATCATCGGTTCCTTGCTCGATTTGTTTCGATTTAGTCATCGATGATGGCGACAGGTCGATTGCGAAGCTTCATTGCGGCCACAAGTTTCATCTTGGTGAGAACACATTCGATTTTCTATTTTGATTCAGTTAGCGATTAGCGAACCTATCGTTTGCAAAGTTCGAAAACTCAATGTTTATCATTAATTCTTCTATTATTTTGCTACAGCTCGTTTTCTAGCGATTATCTGATTTAGTTTTGTTTTACTGTTAGGGTAACAATCATCGATAGTTGTTTTAGAGTTTTGCGACTAAATTTTTGTAGATTCAGTGTGTAGCGATCAAATGTATGTATGCGTAATTGCAATGCTATTTTTCCGATAGGAGAATTGAACTTGTTCAATGAATTCCAATGAATTTTAAGTTGTAAGATCGACAGAAAGAGTTGAGGATGATATAGACGTGTTTATTGTTTACTTGCTGCATTGTTAATGATAAGAGATTATTTGGAAACAAGTCAGTTGGAGTATTTGTGGTGACAGTTCGGGATATAACAAGACGAACTTGGAGGAAGAAAGTTTACTTTCTTGTTTGAGAAGAAGGATTAAGATTGCTGGTGGCCTGCATTGCCAGAATTAGAAAATGTGGTTGGTGTGGTGAATAATAACCACAAGCTAACTCAGTTATATGCACTTTGTTGAAAATGTCAGCACTGAGATTGATAACTTCAGAGAAATTAAAGCATAAGAAATTTAATTTAAAATAACCTAAGAGGTAAAGTAATTTGTTTCGCTTCCATCAGTTCATTGATTGAGGTAGGAGCAGACTTGGCTACGTTTAGAACCTAAGGGGGCGTTTGTTATGATGGAGTCACAGGGAATGGAATCATTTAGCTTTACAAGTTCTTTTAACCAATGATGATAACACGTACATAAAGATTGGCATTTAGAAATGGAGGGGAAAATATAAAAACCCATTCCTTTTTCATTTTTTGATTCTCTCCATTATGACAAGTAAAGGAAATATAATTTATGATGAAATCATTTCAACACTCCTTTTCATTGGGGATTAAGTCTCTCATCAGTCATCACATGATAAAAATGCTTATAAACCCCACGTGATTCTATGCTCTTGACTCCAACGTACCAAACGCACCCTGAGATGCTTTACAGAACTTTCTGCTAGCTTTATATGTTGATAGGTTTAGTCTACCGTATTTCATAACTTCAGTGTGTTCATCAACAACCATTAATATTTAAAATTTACTTAATGTGCTGTCTTGATATTGAAACTTGAATGGGAAAGATATGATATTCTCACATCATAACCTACCGCCGGCCTATGAATGTGTTGCATAATTGTCTCAGTCCCATGCATGATATAACCTGCTTGCATATACAGATTGCATTGGCTCGGCTTTTAATACGAAGGGAACAATGCAATGCCCTAATTGTCGCAAGGTTGAGAGTGGCAGATGGCTGTTTGCTGGAGGATCTGCAGATGCAATTTCTGAGAGTGAAGCACAAAACTGGATGCCGAGTGAGGGCCCATATGATTTGAGTTATTCCAGAAGGGTGAGTACTTCACATGTTCGTAAAAAAGTTGATAACTGATGCTTATGAGTTCTAAACTGTTTTTCAGCCTTCTGGATTTCACTGGTGCCCAATCAATGGATTTACGTTTCATTCACCACTTGAGTAAGCAAAGCCTTCTCTTTATATAATTATATATTTGCAGCCAATCCTGACATTGGGATTCAGTAATTTCACATTTTGTTCACATTTGTTTTATATTAATTAATATATGTATTGAGTTCCTGTTATATGTAGGCCATTATGGCCGCTATTCGTAATTTTGTATTTAACCAAGAAACTTCACGTATCTTAACATTTGTCTTCTTTTTTTAGGTGGGGGTGTGTGGGAGGGAGGGATTTTGTAGTCATTGTCCTAAAATACATTTGCACAAGATACAGTGACTGAATTTCAAGACACATGTATCACAAGACTATAGACACACAAATGAAGCTACCTATGTGGTTTAGTTGTGGAAATATTTAATATTTCAGTTTTACATTCATAGTGGAGTAGTTAAAGTTGAAATAAAGAACTGTATAAGAAAATATTTGGACTTTGTGACCTAAAATGCCTCTTGCGTTTGTGTTGTGTTGACAACTGTGATCACAAATTGGTCATAGGTGTTGTACCTCCCATTCATTTGGGCCTATATAGATGGTTATGTTGTAACCAATTCACAGATCAGATGTATATGGAATATATTGTTGTTTGATCCGGAAAGTTCATTTGATTAATGGAAGTTCTAAGAATCATGGTTCATTTTGAGTGCTGGCTCTTTCGGTACTAAATGGATCAAGAAGATAAGATGATACTAGGGTCTTAGAAACTGAATAACTTAGTTTTCTTCATGTGATATGTAGAATTTACCATCCACACTAGTTTGGCATACAAGATTTGTGTCGTTATACTTGTCCATTTTCTTGCTTGTGGAAAGGAATCAACAGAATATTTTTGCTATGGTTATGGGAAATTCGAAGCATTATATCTTGTTCCATAGATGATAAATCTGCCGTCAAAATAATATACCCCTCACCACACTCCCAGTGTTGCATCAATTAGCAATTATTTATAGTTGTGTGTAGGCACAATCTAACTGTTGTTCTTGAAGTTAAAGCTTACATGTCACCACAAGATCAAAACGACAAAATCACTAGTAGAAAGTTTTGCATGATATGCCATAATTGCAAGAAGAGAGAATGCATCCATCAGATATGGAAATCTAACAATATAAAACAGTATATAATTGCTCTCTGAAAAAGGTTCTTCTGACTTGATGTTGCAACATGGCTATAACCCCTTCACAAAGTATTTCAGCAAAAAAATCTAGCCTTGTAGCTTGAACTTGGTTGAGGCTTGTTTGACTTCTTCTTAAAGTTAGGTTGTCTATTACGTTTCTATCTCAGGGGTTTGTAGTTTGTGGATAAGTTATTTATTAAAAGGCAGTTTGTGGAAGGTTAGTAACATCTTTTGAATGAAGCCTCACGTTATCTAGTTATGTTACTCTTTTAGTCGTCAGGTCTACGTATTTATCGGTTGGCAGTCACCATAATTACAGAAATAGCATGTTTAGAAAGTTACTATGTAGTGATCTTCTTGAAACCCATCTACTAGTCGCATAAAACTTACATTTATCAAAATGAATCAAATGCCAAAAGTAGGCTGCTATTTAATGACATTTGTCTTACAACCTTGCCACTTCAGGAAAATCGTTTGGAAAATTTTAATTATTTAGGTGGAAGTGGGTTTTTCATGACGTTTCCCCTAGGAGGTTGACTTTGATATAAGAGATTCTTTGGTAACTTTGATTTTCCAAAGAAAGCAACTCTTATTGGTAATGGTGATTTTAATTGTTAGCATGATTTTGTGTTTCTTTTCCTTTTGTTTCAAGTGTAACCCTAAGAGGGGTGAGTTGGTTGCACAAACTTCTCGATATATCTGGGAATTTATTAATCACAGGCAATGTGGAGATCTATAGTGGTTTTGAAATGAGTTGTCTTCTCTTACATTCACTCCCCGAGACTCTTCTCTAGAGTACTATTTGCCCGGTCATAATGCCTGTCCCAGGGGACCAAACAGTTAAAAGGTGAACTATTGCCTCCAATAGTTTCCAAACCTCGCGAGGTACCAAAAACTTTAATTTTCTTGACGTGTCAAAAGACAGGCTACCAAAGCACACACTGATGTGAACTTGGTATTAGCTATCAAAACTCGTTGACAAGTTACTGAAACTTCTTCACTGAATAATTACCATTTGTCTTCTCAAAGGGATGTGACTACTTGAGTTTAAGAGACTACACAAAATGTGGACAAATTGGTATAAATTACAACTCAAAGAAATTTTTTCTTCAAATGTTGCTAAAATGATATTTTCTTATTTAACTCAAATAGGCTATATTTGCTTGAAATGGTTGGTTTAGCTTTCAATACATAGTCTTAGGGTCTGTTTGACTCACTGAATGAAATTCGAAAGAGTTGGAATTAAAAAAAAAAAAGGTTCTTGTGTTTGGTGGGGAGGGATACAAGATTTTTTTAGGGTTGGCTAAGGGTGTGAGTTGTGAATAGTTGTAATCTAAATTCATTTATAAGTGGGTAGGAATGACAATTTCCTCTAAAAAAAGAATCAAATTTAACTATTTATCTTGTTAATCCAAAGTTCCAAACACACTAATATAAATTCAAAAGCATTTGTATTTTATTCCATGAGCCAAACGGCCCAAATGCACCCTTAGGAAAACTTTTTTTTTCCTTGCTGATGAAGATTGAAAGGCTATATGGCCCAATGGATGTATGTTGACTTTTGGGTTAATTACTATCTTAAAGCATATGTTAGAAACTTGGACATCTGAGAGAAGCTATAGATATGACATCCTTTTTTGCCATCTAGTTGATGTTCTTAGGACGTCTTCTTGCAACTTTACATATAAAAATAGTCGAATTTCAAAAAATAATCTTTTTGAAGGCCTACTTGTTTTCAACCAAGATAGCAACCTTTTTAGTGCGTGATAATGCACTATTAACATGAAATTTAAGCCTAATTTTGACCTCAATTTTCCTTGAGGCGGCTGAACTTTAATTGTCTCTCAAGTTAATGCTTTTAGATTTTTCAACTTCGATCTCTACTTGAGTTTTGAACATTTGTGCATTCAAAATGTTGACCATCGGTTTATGTTGCTTATGTATCTTAACATCCACAAACCTTTGTCGACTAGATGATGAAGCAATGTGCCCATGGGATTCTTATATGATGTTCCTTGAATCTGAAAATACTTGTGACATATGAGGTGTGCATACGTTGTTAACTAATACGGGTATGTATATACAATAAAAATTATAAATTATGAATATATTACTAGAATCAAGATCCACAACAGAAGTACCACTCCAAACGAAGAAAGATTAAAATTTTTCACATAACATTGTATAAATTAACATTTTAAGTGTATATAATTTGGTTTTCAAAGTTTTTATCAAGTAAAAATTCAAAAAAAAAAAAGAAAAAAAAAAGTGAATGAATGAAACACCCTGTGAATTTGTCACTCATTCACACAATCATTCATACATTCACATGATTGTTTTTGTATACTTGATAAAAACCTGTGATACCAGTTTATATCAACTTATAATGTTATGTTATACATTTTCATGTAAAAATTTCATTTTTAGTGGTACTTCTGGTACCCTGTGCAAAAGTGGTACTTCCAAGAACCCTATCCTATATTACTAATTAGAAGCAATTTATATAATACATGCCTTGTTACTTGTTAGTTTAGCTAATTGCTCATAGGGAAAATTACTATTCCTTGTTAATTTATTATGTTATTGTATCAATTCATCTCTTGTTGTACAATATATGCTGATAACAGGAATTTAAGAGCTGTGTAGCTACTTGCTACTCATTTCAACTTTTCATATTGTTTGAGCAATGCTTCCTAAGCATGAAAGTTGACCAAGAGGTCAATCAATTATAGAATTGTTTCTGCAATGATATCATGATTCCAGTCTCTGACTTTGCCATACTTGTAAATGTTTTCAGGGAAGCCGATTCTTTATTAAATTCTTGTAAGTTATTTAACAAATTTCTTATATGATTAATGATCCCCATCCCTGCTCAAGATTTTTTAATGAAAACCATCTGAAGTAAGGTTGTTTATGACGCAGTTTCTAACTTCTATGGAAACCATGCTATGATTACTGAGATTGCAGCTTCACTGGCTTCAGCTCGTTCCTTAAATGCCCTATCTGGTCCTCATACTAATCTTCATGCTACTAACATCAATCACCCAAGTTGGGGTTGGAACTATCGTTTCCTTCCTTACAGTGTGGACAGCGAATACATCGACCATGGCAATCTAGCTCCAGTAAATCCTGTCATGTTGAGAGCTGCTCGGGCTCAAGCTGATGCTGTTGCAACATCCCCTTCTTTTCTTCATCCGTTGCATTATACCAGACTGTGAGCTGTCACTCTAACTGTCTAACACAATCACATAGCATGTGTGTGTGTGTGTGCATTTTTTTAGTATAGATGGAAAATTGGTTGGTTGAGACGTTGAGCAATATGATCACAAAAGTAATTGCCTTAAAACAAAAACAACTATTAAATTAATGATCCCCTTTTTTTAAAGACCAAATTAGGATGTTTTATACACTTCAATATAATTTTGGCAACTTTTAAATTGTTTGGTCTGTTTACCTTTAGAAGCTTTTAAAATTTAGGTGTTTGAGCTAGCATCAATAAAATATATACCCCAAGTTGATACAAATTGCTACCCCAATCTATAGGACTGAAAAAAATTAAAATGCATCATTTGTGTGTGTCGGTTTGTTTTTTTTTTTTTCTTATTTTACGCCTAATGCCAACATTTTCCATTTTTCCACCAGAACCGGAGAGAGTTCAGTTGCTAATTCTCAACCGCGTGAAAGGATGCAGATTTTCCAGTCGAGCTATCATCAGGAACCACCAAGTGATATGACAAACATGCCGTCGTCTACAAATGGGTTTAGGAGATATGGTGGTGTAAGGAGTTTACCTATGGTATTGCCAGATGCTGGTCAACCTGAGCATCATCATGGTGGTCTTGGTCGTGGTCTCTACATTCATTTGACAGGAGGTTCTTACAATCATGCACATGAAAGAAATCACCTGTCACGAGCCATCATACCAGGATCATACCTCCATCGTGTTTCTAGAGGGTCTGATTTTAGCAACAGGAATCAATGGTTTTAGAAAGGACAATCCCTCCTGTTAATAGTCTTTCATAGAACATTACATATTGTCTAGAGTTTTGAATGTAAAGGAGAGATTCCCGATCTCTGGGTGCATGCCTGTCTTCTTGGCTGACCAGACCTTTCCTATATATACAATTGTTACCCAAGGAGAACTTTGTAAATTTGTATGTTGTTGTGCCCTTATTTCTCATGTTTTAAGGGTGACCAACTTTCACCTTCTTGGTAGTTTTAGCTAATCAGCTCTTATTTTTGTCATATGGGTCACTAAGGGCATGTTTGATTCTTATTATTGGGCCTCTTATTGGACTCATTCTCTTATTCGGTAAGCGTTATACATGAGAAGAGTGTTTGAAATCAATAAGCGTAAACAGGTGAGAAACCTCTCACCGTCTCTTGTTCATTCGGAGGAAAAAACCTCTCTGATCCCCTCCCATCATCTTCATTCGCAGATCAAGCTCTCTCCCTTCCCCCGAAATCGTTGCTGTCCTCCATCGCCTCCGCCCTTTGAACGAAGTCTCCGTCGCCTCCGCCCTTGGCGTCGCCGTCGCCGCTCCACCGCCCTTGACGTCGCCGTCGCCGCTCCACCGCCCAACGTCCTCCTTCAGCCGACTCCCTCATCTGAAAGGTAAATCGATCCTCAACCTGTTCATTTTTAAGTTTGATTGTTTGTGGGTTTTTATAATCCTCTTTGTTCTATGATTATCATGGTCATATTGTGAATTGGGTTTTAAAATTGGGGGTCAAATTATCATGGACAAATTGTTTATTCGATTGTGGTTCTTGTAAAGCCATTATTCCTGACCTCCTTGGCTTCTCCTGCTCCTGCCTCTGATCCAGTGAATATTGCCGGCTCCTCTTTGTGAACAGGTTCTTCACCTGTTCCACAACATCCTCGTGTTTAACAGCCCCAGAAGCAGAAATAACCTGAAGCAAAAAAATCATAAATCACACAAAGTTTATAATTCTAATCAATTACCATTCTGTGAGCAGCATAGTGGGTTGAAATGTAATCTTGGATATCCTTCTTTGTTATCTTTTCAATGTTTTCAATGTTCTTTATAATTCTAAGAAAGTCTTCACCAATGCAGGTGATTAACTGTTTATATTAGCTAACAATTTTAAACATGATTTATTGCTACACTTGTGAACATGGTCTTGTGTCTCAATTCTCTCATTTTTTCTCATCATTCTAAAATTTGTTTCATTTTTCATTTCAGGAAATTGCTAGGCAATTATGTTTAGAGCATGAACTGATGTTTTCTAAAATGGTAATACCTCGGATTCATCTATGACTTAACGATGCATTTGCGCCGAATTACATTGGATTTCATCACGTTATGAATTTATTACAGGCATCATTTGATGATAATTCTCAGTTCATGATAGCCATGTTGCGGTCAGTGTCGATCTATTTTCATGTTACTGTCTGTATTTTCTGTAATTATATATTCCCTCCATCCAGGGAAATTACAACATTTCCTTTTCCATACTATTACTGTTTTATTTATATTTCAGGTAAATACTATCTTTGCGATGCTGCATATAAAAATACTCGAGGGTTTATGGCACCGTATCGTAATGTTAGATATTGGCTTGGAGATTATCAACGAAGAAATGCCGCAACCAAATATGAAAAATTTAATCATTCTCACGCAAAGTTAAGAAATGTCATTGAACGTGCGTATGGCGTAGTAAAAGCACGTTTCCCCATCCTGAAAAGAATGGCCCCCTTTACACTTGAAGTTCAAAGAGACATTGTCCTTTCATGTTTTGCGGTACATAATTTTATACGAAAGGAGGGATTAAATGATGAGTTTTTTGAGTATAATCAAGTGGATGACGAAAATGCAGATGTACAAGGGGATAATGAAAATGAAGCAGTACAAGAAGCTCAAACACATAGAAGTGTTCTTGCTGATCAACAATATATGAATAATTTACGTGAACAAATTTCGGACAGACTAATGTAGACTGAAAGTTGATATTAGTCAGTTGTAAGAACTAATAGTTGATATTATCAATTGATTGTTGGTTTTCTTTTGTTTGAATAATTACTGCATATTTGATAGTTATGATTATTAATTGATTGTTATGAATTAGTTGTTTGCTTCGAAATATGTGTGCTAGTTGAAATTTTGGTTAATAAAATAAAAAAGTCACATATATTTATAAATCATAAAATTTTTATTAATTTCATAAATAAAGTCAAGAAAACATATATGATTAGACATCTATAAATTTAAAAATCAAACAATCTTATTGAAACCTCTTATCAATTATTGAGACTGTCTCTTATCAATAAGAAGTGGTAATAAGCAATAAGACAATTACCTCTTAACGAATCAAACACACCCTAAGGCTTCATTTGTTTTCCATCAAGAGCCTCTTAAAAATGCCGGAAGTCTAAAGTTCAGATAAATAATAAATTAAGATTGTTTGTTTAAATTCAGACTTAAGAGGTTGAAACCTTTGAATTTTCCTCTGAATTTTAAGAGAATGAGAGTTGTTTTAATTAAAATTAAGAGCCTCTTAATTTCAGACGTTAAGATCTCCTCTTAATTTCAGACGTGGTTTCAGATTTCAGACATTTAACCTATTAAAAAAATAGACAACACCTAAATTTTAAAAACTTAACATTTGAGGCGTTTTCTTTTATCATATGAGTCATCAAACTTTTAAGTCAACTTTGACCCGTCCAAAATATATTAGACCCCCTTCTTTGTTGGCAATTCTGATTTTACTTGCTAGATGAAATATCAATAAATGAATCTAAATGAAGCAGTTTTTTAGTAGACTTATAAATCACAAAGTTGTGTTGCCATGTTATTGAAACCAGCAGTTTCACTTGTGTTCTTTATTGACATAAATCTATCTAACAGTAGTG
This sequence comes from Centrapalus pauciflorus, assembly GCA_020465985.1. Taxonomy (NCBI): domain Eukaryota; kingdom Viridiplantae; phylum Streptophyta; class Magnoliopsida; order Asterales; family Asteraceae; genus Centrapalus; species Centrapalus pauciflorus. Next base: position 533,905 of record JAANYP010001122.1, read on the forward strand.
TTTCTAACTTGAATACTTGATCCAGCTAATTATAGGCAACCTTTGTGATATCGAAAAAGCGATTACATTACCTACCATTGTATTTTTTTGAGTTTCTTTAGGATTAACTCCAACTCAAGGGAGAGTTGATAACAAATGCTTTTAGTACCAATAGCCTATACATTTGTGATTTGTATCGTAGGGGCTACGACCTCTAATCTGAGCTATTAGTGTAATTGGAATTTGGAAAGGTTAACTGTTTAGCTTTTTGTACACGATTTTGCCAACCATGTGCAAGATACTCCGTCCCTTTCTATTGTGTTCTTATCCATCGAATTCAAATGGAAGAAGACTAAATTCTCTTTTTTCTTCTTCCTAATATTCTGTGTTGCATTGTGATTTTAGGAAATGGTAGATTGGATGTTATATATTTGGCTTTATTTGAGGAGGGAAGCTTTTGAAATAAATGAATCTAGGATATGACTGTTTGGAAAAGTATATATAGATAATGGATTATTAGCTCGGATGGCGTTGAAGGAACCTATTGAGTTCCATTTCATAGCATCAGCAGGCCATCATATTTACCGGGTCATGGGCCGTTTTACCCTCTTTTTTTCAATCTGGAAACATTTAGCGCTTTAGACATAAAAATACTGTGACGAATTCATTCATTTTAATATATATTGTGTTAATACTCTCTTATGTATTACATGAGTTGATTTTAACTGTATTTATTGAATGAATAACTCTATAGTTCGTGGAAACTATTGATTGGAATTTCAAATTTGGATTATGTAATCAATAGAATGTTAACTTTGTGCCAAATTCAATCAATCAGTACAATTCAATTTGACCAATTTAGAGTGTGAAATATTGACCGAATCAATATACTATCGCAACGACGCATGAAAGGATTGCTTGGGTTGTATTTTGTTGGTTGGGCTCCATCTTGGAGTTGATTATCATTTGGGTGTTAATAAAGTTTGGTTTTTAACAAAATTTTTCCAGACATAAAAATCTTATCATGAAATGAATATCCCGCTCTTAAAAATGATTTTAAAGTACTTTAATGATTAAAAAAAGGTTAGTAAATATAAAATAATTATTTTATATAATGTTATCATGTATGGTAACATTTTATGGTGTACAAGTCACCTCTTTATTCAAAAATAAATCGCATGAAATTGAAGATTGTAAAGCTACTAACAATAGGCATGAGATGAAACCGCCAAAAAGTTGTCAAAGATATTATTATCATGTGCAATTAAAGATTGTATAATATTGCAAACCTAGGTTCTAAGAGAACCTATTGCACAACTTTTCAACGTGTTTCCGGTTTCAAAATTCAAATGATTAGATTGGTTTGGTAAGTTCAACAAAAAAAATCATAATTTAAAATAACAAAATAAATATTAGAATAACAAATAAACTAAATGATTATGAGTAAAAGTGCAATTAATTAAGAAATATCCGTTTAAAAGATACCATTACAATATAAACATTCTACATTATAAAATTTAACATTCCACTTATTTTTAAAATTTAACATTCCACATTACAATTATAACATGGATTAAGATAAAAATATTGACCCAATTTGTTATTTGGATTATTAGGTATCAATTTGTTAGGCTAACTCTAAATAAGTAATTGGGATATTTAATTAAGTTGCACATTTAAAAAATTTGTTAATATTTGAATAGTAAGTTACATACTCAAGAAATAGCTAGTTGCACACATTCAATTTTCAAAAGTTTACACTACCAAACAGAATTACTTATGAGAGGACACGTTGCACGTGCAACACTCCTCCAAAGTGTGAGTTCGCCACTGATTTGAAGGTCCAAAAAAAAAACCCACCTTTGTATGGCTGTTCATAGTCTATACCAATTACCAAGGCTATCCAAAAGAAATATAAAAACCACTAAAGAAGAAAAAATGATTTGAATTAGGTACAACCAATGTGCATTTGATAATCGTAAGAACCATAATGCATCACAAGGAAACCATCGCATGATGTCCTGTGGTTCTTGCGGTTTTTAAATACACGTTGGGTCTGTGAAATCAGCATAACTAGTTTGCCAATAAAAACCACTGGTCAAACCGATCTTTGATGAATGCATGTTCCTTTGACTTTCAATGCAAACTTACACACCAAAATTGCAAAATTTTTAAAGAACATTGTCATCAACTCCTACTGAAGTAATATAAAGATTCTTCGCTTTCTTCGTGCACCATATAAATGAATATTGAATATTGATGATGTAGAAACTCGCCAAATCATTTCACTAAATTTCATGTTCATACAACAGGTTATACTTCCACCATATGGAAACTATCGATAAATGACAATCGTGCATATTCAATGTTTTATATTATAACGCTAAGACAAAAGTAATTATCAGATAACATAGGATCAAATACATAAAACAACTGATGATATAAACATCCTTACAACAATCAACAATCTACTTATCGGATATGAAGTGCGAGAAGGAAAGCAATACCAATGAAGATTTCAAGTGTACAATGGCCAATCTGTCCACGCCCCAGACACATGCCCATTCTCGCAGACATAAGCTCGAACAACTGGCTCCCCATCATCATGGAACCCATAAGCAGGCCTCAAACAGAAGGCCGAATGCAAGTCCCAGACCTCATTGCTTGGACAAAAAGCACAATTCAGATCAATCTTGCTGCGATTCCCATCGTTAATTGTCCTCCAAACCCTAGATTTCTTGAAGTTCTTGAAAACACCCCTAAAGAGCATATAATTTCGCTTCTCCTCTGTATGCACACAACCAGGCCAATCACAAATGTATAAACAATCACCTCTAAACCTACTTGCCAACAACTTATTCCCTTGCTCTCGGCTGAAATTCCAAACCTCAGATGCTAAATGTGACATTAAAGATCTACAGATCTTCCTCCTCTTACAAACAGCAAAATCACAAGCCGTTTTAACAACAGCATCACTTTCTGTATCTTCATCAGTTTTGTATTGAGATTTGGAAGCATCATTGTAAACAGTATCTAAGTAGAGATCGTCGTACAAAGACCAAGAACAAGTAGACCCATTAACAGCAACATTAGCCTCTTTAACCTTATCATCAGCAACAGTGCTAGAACAAGAAGGAATTGACTGAGACTTACCTATTTGAAACAATTTAGTTTCCTGATAGTTTTCATCGGGACCTAGAACACGCTCCAATCCAAAATCTGAGCTGTCGACTAGGACACCGGAGTGAACGAGGCCAGGGCAGCAGACGGCGAGTTTGTGTAGCGACGCCCAGCCGCCTGGAGGAGATGCCGTTGAGGTGATAGAGGCGTTCGGGGGGAGCAGATCGGAGACGACGGCCGGAATAGTCTGGTTGCATCTGTTCTTCCAGCAAATGGTGCGAATCAAACATGAAAATTTGGTGCAAACGCAAGCGAGAAGCGACCAGTTACGCGGATCATCAACAAGCTTGAAGAATATGTTAAGAACAACATCATCGGAGAGATAAGAAAACACATTATCAGCTTCAATTTCAGACATTTTTTTTTTTTTGGAATGAAATCACTGGGTGGGATAAAGGCAGGAATCAGAAGAATTGTTGTTAGGTTTGGAAGTGGAAATGGAAAAGAATTGTAGGGTTGAAAAGGGGTGGTGAGTGGGTGGTTTCGCATCAACTTTTTGGGGGAACTGACAGCCGGACACCGACGTTTAGACAATACAAATACAGGCCACCTTTTTCAAGGGTCACCACTACTTACAAGACGCCGTTCGCCTAACCATATCTGCTACGTGTATAATTTTATTTCATTTAAAGGCATGTAAATTACCTAATTTTGAGTAAATTACATAAGTGATATTAGACAAGTTATGAATTTGATCCCTCGAATAAACTAAGTACATAGATGGTCCTTGAAAACAAAATCTTGTAACAAATTGGTCCCTCAATCTAACTTCCGTTAAATTAAGGGTTAAATATAAGAGTATTTTAGTCATTTTACCGTTATAGGAACCATTTATGAAATTATTTGATAAAATTTTTAATTTTAAAAAATCAATATTATTATATTAGTAAAATAAAGTCTTATTTATTTATATTATTGTTATTAAAAAATTATTTTATTAATATTTTCATTATAGAAGAAGACAGTCTTCATACAAAGCCTGAATCATATGCACGTCTCTCTCTCTCTCTCTCTCTCTCTCTCTCTCTCTCTCAACATACATACATGTATTAAGCGAATGAAGGCTGTTGATTTTGGGGAAATCACTGGTCAGGAAAATGGCAACCATACTCAAAGTGTTTGTTCCAGATGCAATGAAGGATTCTTTAGGGGTTCAGGGTTCCTTATTGTTGAAGGCTCAAGAGTGTTTGTTCCAGATTTGACAACCCTCGGTGGAACCACGAATAATCGTTGAACTGAAAGGGCGAGTTGTTCGTCGAAGAAATGAAAGGAGAGGGAGGTTTGTCAAGGAGTCCATCGAAACCACCATCGCTACTTGTCTTGTCACATCCATTTTAGATCCAGATCTTGTTTCACAGTGTTCGTTCGAATAGAGTTCAGATTCAGATCGAGGTAGGAGTAGGTTTCAAAGGCCACAACATTCAGATCAATAACCAAAGATGTTTGTCTTAGGTTTTAGAGGATTTTGTTTTGATTTCAGATATTGTCATAGCTTTCAAATCTCATCTCATCAAGTTTTAGTTTTAGGGTTGTTTCTTCATTTTGTTTGTTAGATTTAAAACTAATCTATTTGTTTAGTAAAGTAGGGCTTCTTATTGTATTTGATATGAGTTTTTTGATTTTGTATAAAACCTGTATATAATATAAAATAGATTATGATTTTGTTGTCTGATTTGAAAAGTTTTTTTGATGTTTTTGGTGTGTATTTTAAGTTCTCGATGAGTATTATTGTTGCTTATGACTTTATGTTCATCAATCCTGTATTTTAAAGTGTTTATTTTTCATTTGAATTTCATTTTCGGGTTCAAATGGATTAAGTGTATGCATGTGTTTATCTAGTTTCAAATCTTTTTTGGTTTTCAATCGATTAAATGTGTGTATTTTTTTTAGTTCAATTGAATTTTAAGTTTCGATTATTTTTTTAAATCTTCATCGTTGATATTTGGGTTTCCTTTGATTATTGTTAATATTCCTTACAAAAAAAATTCAAGAAATAAAGTCTACAAAATAATTTCATAATTGGTCCCTGTAAGGTGAAAAGACAAAAATACCCCCAAACTTAACAGAAATTAGATTGAGGGATCAAATTGTTACAAGAATTCGTTTTTAGGGACCATCTATGTACTCTGTTTGCTTGATGGACCAAATTCATAACTTGTCTAATACCACATGGACCATTTATGTAATATACTCTTTAATATTTATTACCGGTATAATAGGTGTATTTTAAAGTTTTATATGACTATGATCATATTTGCAACAGAGTTCAGTTTGTTTATACCAATATAGTGGAATTTTGCATGTAAAACTGAACCCTATTATATCAAAGTGAACATATTTGCATGGAAACTAAAGTATCACATCAGCAAGATAAGCAACATATCATGTCAATAATTTTCAAAATGTATATTATTATTGTACAACTTTAATCTTTTGTTTTTTTTTTTGTTTTTTCCTAATTGTAACAACTCCTCGGTGAAATGCATATTGTGTTTTAAATTTTAAAGTACGTGTAACATAATTTGATAAAGTTATTCATGTCATAATTTAACCCAATGATGATAACCCGTTGTATTCATCTAAAAATAGAATGATTAATCGATGATTAGTCTTCATTAATATGATGCATATAATTTTACCAAATTATATTCCATGTCATTTAAATAATGACGTGTCAAACAATTCACCGATTAGTTGTTATAATCATACAAAAATAATAAGTTGATTATGATAATTGGTAAAATTAAAGTTCGTTGTTATAATCATAAAAGATTAAAAAGTAAATTATTATGACTGGTCAAATTTAAAGTATTTTTTCATAAAATAAGCCAAGTCACTTCAGCAAGCTAAACTTCAAGTCTTTTATTATTCTTAAAACATGGTCAAACAACTACAATCATGAAACTTGGTGAGTTCAAGACTAATACAATCACACAACACAATTCATAAACAAAGTCAAGTAAGTCAAATAGTAATGCACTCTAAGTTCTGTTGCATTGAAGTGTTGTCTAAGTCTATGGAAGTACACGTCCAATGAGAACTGTCATCATCTTGTCAGGAGAGAACAAACCAATCCTGTCTGACACTCCAATCACATGTTGGAGCTACCCGTATACGGTAGCTGGTTGTTAGTCTAAATTTGTAGTGCACGTGACTAACCGTAATCAGTTAATAGAAACGTCTTTATGAGTCAAGGTTCGAAAAGATGGAAAAGTTTGACATGACATAACAAATAAAGGATTTCAAAGAAAGTACAAAGAATGTAGCATCAAGCAAAAAAACGTGGCAAAGACAATCACTGAATAACAATCAATGCATCGCTAAGAAATCACGCCGAACATATCAATTTGGGAACTTATCAACATGCATGCAGAACATAAAATTATGTTCTTTTTTTAATTTTCATGCTAGTTAAAGACAGTGAATGTTAAAAAATAGTATAATAAAAGAATTCGGGTCTTCAGACGTTGCTTTTGTACCGACTCCTAGAATACCATGAATTATGTTACTTCACCTATAGTAATTTCAGCATAAAGCAAATGCTTTTAATATTTTCAATAACTTTTGATCGTCAACAACCTTATTATTATTATTATTATTATTTCCAAAATACATGATTAAGGAAAATATAAATATAATTATTTTCACCTTATTATTAAGTTTTGGGGTTTGGGGGGTCAATGCAAACCAAGTCAAGGCATCGTCAAGGTGGGGTGTTTTCCGATAGAATATTCAAGTTCACGGCCTCACCGCGGGAACTTTAAACTGGGCCCAGTCGGCCACGAGTCTTGTGGGGTCTCCCCCCTTTCTTGTTCCTACTACATATACAGCACTTGAATTTTGCTTGCGTACATTCTTACGATTTCACGCCCGAGGGTTTTTTTTTTCCTTTTACGATGGCTTCTTCCTCAGCTTTCCAGTCACCGTCATCGGAAAATTTTAGCAATCTTCCTATCATGTCCCTCCGGAGCAAAATCGTCGAGAAGATAATGGAGAATCGCGTCACTTTGATAGTCGGTGAAACTGGCTGCGGTAATATTTCTCCATCTTTCTTTTTATAATCAACTAAACTCACCAGTCAAGACTTCGGCTTCACCTTTTACGTAGACCCAACACATAGTGCCTGTCAACTTATTTTCGCCTCAGTTTTTACTAAAACTTTGTCCAATAACTACATCAAGCCTTGCAATGCATGTGTAAATAGAGTGCCAAGGGTTAAATTTATATCACTGTGAGTACCGGCGCGCGCTTGATTTAAAATGTAACTCTTTCTGTCTTTCTTTGGATTGTTTGCTTGGTTTTAAAAAGCGCGAGTTGCGAAAAGGGTTCTGAAGCCCGATGAGGCGCGATGTGAGGCGCGCATCACGTACGCGAGGCCCATTTGTTTTGGTATAATAATTCATATATAGTAACACATTAATAGTACTTTAACAACTGAAAATGTAAAATACCAAATTCTAAAATACCAAAATATAGAAAATATACACAATCTTCTTTACAAATTTGAATTACTTTAACAATTGATCAAGGAGGGACTCATTTTCTTCCTTTCTGGGCCAAATTTAATGAAACGATAAAGAGGCAGGCTTTGAGCCACTGAGGCGCGCTTTTTAAAACATAGATTGTTTGTGGAGTTATCTCCAATCATTACTGCAGAACGGGGGATCCACTAATGGTTATCTGCAATTAATGAATTTGCTTCGATAGATCATCTTATGAGGGATCCACTAATTGCTTGGACTCGGTTTACCATGAATTTTATCTAGGTTTAATTTTATCCCCAACACAAAGTGTATCTAGATGCATTTCTGGAAGGGTACATGCTTCTGTGATGGACATGTTTCATCCTGTACCGATCTAGTTTGCATGGGGTTGGTCAATATATGTATGTTTGAGGGATTACTTATATATATATCTGCTTGAATATCAGAAGAAGTGTAATAAAATAACATGCAATGATGCAAAGGAGCCAAAGGTGAAGAATTTGTATGATGGGCTGATTACATCGACATTACGTCTGTAATAAGCACTCACAAGAGATATGTGTCAATATCACTCGAATGTAGGATGCAATATGGGGGTCTATAGAAACAGAGTCGTTTTGGTGTTAGATAATGGGATTAATTAAGTATATGTTTGACCAACCAACTATCTGATTTGTCTCATTTAACCACTAAACTCATTTTTGTACACTTACAACATTGAGTTGAAGTCTTGAGGTTCCTTGAAATTTATAAATTGCAGGATTTATACTCCCAATAAAGTATTTCCTTGGAAATATCAATGTCTAGGTCCTGAAATGCAAAATCGCAATCAAAAGCGGAAGAAAAAACAGATTCAGCAATCACCTTGCCTGTTCTTCTGGTTCTGCTTGTTTCACTTCTTGACTGCTGATGATTAGAAGAAAAAAGTTGGATACAGCCTTTTGAGATGCAGTTTGGCTTAAGATCAACAATCCGACACATTATTAGTTCATCTTTTAAAATAAATGTACATAGTTACATACTATGGTTTTCAATTGAAATATTGTCATTCTGCATCCACTGTGATGCGTACAGTATCTGCTTTTGGAATATATAGAAACTTCCTATATAATAAGCACATCATCTATATCTGGCTATTCATTAAAGTAGCATACTAGGAAATAATGCCTCGGTATCTGACCATTCATTTGTGAGGCAACGAGTATACATTTTAACCTCTTTACCTGAACCATCATTTCAGAAGTTTCTTGATGTACTCAAATTCTTAAAAGACCAAGTACGTAAGCTTTTATTATAGTACTAAAAATATCCACACTAGTTTTCCCCCTTGGTCAAAACATATTTCTAGTATTTCCGGAATTACTTATTTCAACTCTCTCGCCAGTTGTGTCCTAAGAATCCCTATGAAGTTTTTGGATGCTGCATTTATGATCTTAGTATTAAGGTTTTGATGGTTAGTTATGCTTTTCTCTGCCACAAGAGTGTAAAAACTGATTTATACTGATTTTATTCCTTTTTGATTTTGAAGGGAAGAGCTCTCAAGTTCCTCAATTTTTACTTGAAGAAAACATAGAGCCAATAATATGCACACAACCAAGGAGATTTGCTGTGGTGGCAGTTGCTAAAATGGTGGCTAAAGCTCGAAACTGTATAACAGGGGGTGAGGTTGGATATCATATAGGCCATTCCAGGGTTATGTCTTCCAGGTACTTAGATTATCATATCACTAACTGACCCATTCATTGGATGCTTCATGTTACTTTCTAACTATGAGAGATATATAAAAGCGGTGTTTAATTACCAGTCAATATTAGCAGGGAAAGTCGTTGACCCGAGGTTGACTAAAAACTTTCTTTTGTAGTTATTACTTCTTTATGAGCACAAATTTAAATTACTTATTCTGGAGTATGGAACCATTTCTAGTGATAAGTTATATGTACGTTAAAAACATGCTCAATGTCCTGGTGAACAAGTCTGTCGCATTAATTATGAGCAAATCTTAGAATTTTACTGAAGTTCCCGTTCATTTTTTTATTTGAACATATCATTGTCTGTCTTGTTGGGTACCATCTTGAGATCCATGTAACTGCAAGAGTTCATGGCATTCTCAAAATATCAAATCTTCTCGTATGGTGGTTGGGGAAGTGTCTGATTTCATGCTAGTTGTAGAGTCACGGTGCGTCGGTGTGCGCTATTATGTTTGTACCAATAGGTTTTTTCCATCGATAGAGTTTGTGCCTATTTCTTTCTATAATCAATAAATTTTATATTCTAATATTGCAGCTCTAAAATCATCTTCAAAACTGCTGGAGTTTTGTTGGAGGAACTGCGAGAAAAAGGAATGAATGCTTTGAAGTATAAGGTTATTATTCTTGATGAAGTGCATGAACGATCTGTTGAGTCGGATCTTGTTCTTGTATGTGTGAAGCAGTTTCTAATAAAAAACAGTGGATTGAGGTTAGATTATTTGTTTTCTTAACGTCACCTGTTTCCTTTTTTGTTGCCTGTGTTTTCTATATTTTATCATACCAGAATCTACTTGGACAATCGTTGTGTGGCTTTAATTGCTTTTGGTGCTGATAATTTGTATAAATTTCTAGGGTGGTATTGATGTCTGCTACTGCTGATATTACAAGATACAAGGAGTATTTTAGAGATCTTGGTCGAGGTGAAAGGGTTGAAGTTTTAGCAATTCCCAGCTCCAGTCAGCATACCTTGTACCAGCGTAGAGTATCATATCTTGAGCAGGTTGTTTGATTTTTTTAGATGTTGCTCATTTGATCATTCGTAAACAAAAAAAATGCTAATTTCCATCTACAAAATTAGGAGCTGTTCTTAATTGTGAGCAGTTACTGCATTGAAGGTGTCAGTTGCAATCACTGTGTGCCTGTTATTATTATTATTATGATGATGATGATTTCCTTTGATGCCCAGAGGACTGAAACTAGACTAAACCTACAGATATAACTTATAAGCACATTGTAGTGATTTCAAGGAATGAGGCTATCAATGAACAAAATAAATCTGGTATGTTGCAGAGGTTTCATTTTTTCTGTGCTCCTTCTGGGGAATGTTGTGCCCTGGAGAAACAAAAAACCGAGCTTGTTATAGCTTAGCAATAGGAAACAATTGCTAATAATTTCCAAAACATACATTAGCCATAATTTTTTTGCCCAAAATACTATTTGATTAGTGGGTTTTACTAACTTGCTCCTCTCACATTAACAATGAAAAACAATTTATAAATGAGGTTTGCTAAAGTGTACTAGAGAGGAAAATGTATGTATTTTTGAATTTTTATCATGCTAATGTGCACTAAATGTAGTTAATTTTCAATGTAGGTTTTCACTTTCACCAATACAATGAAATCTCCTAGAAGATGAAATCATGAAAAGATTATCTAGGAACCGTCCAACATAGTCTGAATAAAAGACCTCCCAATAACAAAGTTAAATGCGACATATTTTCATAGATTGATGATCCGTTCCTTTCAATCCCAATCTTTTTGCGGCTCCCATTTTCGATCAATAATATCGTGGTTTTTAATAGCCAATAATATACTTCACTCTTTTGTATTTGTTTTTTTTGTCTTTATGTGATTTCATTAAAAGACAATTTGAATTTTATATGCTAATTAACTAATACTTGCTCAATTGTAATTATTAATTAATGTATTATTTTGTTTTATAAAAGCTTTACAGACATACAATTTAACAGTTTGTTAAAACAAAGCTGTTAAAAACTATATGATAATATGATATTAGTTTTTGGTTTTTTATTTATATTTTATTAACAATTTACTTTATTTGAATTAATAGTTATTATAATTTTAGTTTATTGTAATTTTTAAAAATTATTCATATAGTATTTAATAAACGTGTCTTGAAAAAAACTATTAAACTGTATATGTTGTATTTAGAAATAAACTTTAACTAGAATGACGATATTTTATAAGTTTTTATAAACAAAATAATACATTAATTAATAATTACAATTGAGCAAGTGTTAGTTACTTAACATATAAAATTCAATTTGGCTTTTAATGAAATCACATAAAGACAAAAAAACAAAAAAAAGAGTAAAGTATATTATTGGCTATTCAAAAACACGATATTATGGATCAAAAATAGGAGCCGCAAAAAACTATATAGTTTACAACCTGTCTCTATACTTTTGATTCTTTTTACTAATTTATTAATTGAAAAAATACGTAGTTTACATTCCGTTGCAGTGCACAAGTATCACAATACTTATTGTATGTGTTTGTTTTTGGTTGCAAGATTGAGTCCTTGATGAAAAGTATGGTTGGATATGTAATAGTATTCCGTGGTGAAAAAAGGGAGTTCACATTAATGTCTATGTTTGGAGCTGCAATATGCTTAAAAAAGAGTCTAGTGAGTACCTTATACCTGAGCAGCATTGAAGAAATAGGATTACATGCTATTCAATGAACATGCTATTCAAGAGTTTAGATATGCTTCAAGCTTCCGAAAGGTGGAGCTTGTAAACTGAATCATCTATATGTGTGTGTGTGTGTATTTGCATGCATTTGAAAACCCCTAATTTACATTGGTGCCCTTGGAGCTTTAAATGGTATTATAAATAATGTTACTTTGATGAGTATTCTTTCAACTGGACTACTGGAGTTATTTGGTAGAAAAGGTACCAAACTGAAGAACAAGTCCTTTACATGTGCTTAGGATGAAAGGAACATCAATAATTCAGTATCTTTAAAACATTAAAGGGATTACTAGCATTAGCTTCGGTGTTTCCTTATGAATGTTATTGCAACTGTTGTTAATTTTGTGGTCTATGTATAGTTTCTGTTACATATTATTTGTTGTATATTAAACAGGTTGTTGAACTTCTTGAAATGAGTTCGGAATCCCTGTCTTTGAGATATTGTTCTGGGCCAAGCCCATATGCATCTGAAGCAATGATGGATGAGAATGTGCACAAGCTTATACACAACCTGGTATTGCACATCCACAAAAATGAACCGGACATGGAGAAGAGCATCTTGATATTCCTTCCAACATATGTTGCATTGGAGCAACAATGGCTCACTCTGAGTCGCTTTAGTACGGCTTTTAAAATTCACATTCTGCATAGCAGCATTGACACAGAGCAAGCTCTCAATGCAATGAGAATTTGGAAGTCCCATCGAAAAGTTAGCCTCTCTGTTTCTCATAGCTGCGTATTAGAATATTGGTTTTTTATATTTGGTGTTTCCAACAGTATAAGATTGTGGTGATCTATGTTTAGAAATTAAATTCTCTTCATGCTTCAGATCTCTAAAACATCCTTCTTGGTGTAGGTTATATTGGCAACTAACATTGCAGAATCCTCTGTAACAATACCGAAAGTGGCGTACGTGATTGATTCATGCAGATCTCTGCAAGTCTATTGGGATGCAAATAGAAAAGCCGAATCATCGGAGATTGTTTGGGTATCGGAGTCTCAGGTAATTGGTAAAATTTACCTGTTCTTAGTTAATTAAATCTAATGCCTCCATGTTGCATGTCATAGGCGGAGCAGCGCCGGGGAAGGACAGGCCGCACTTGTGATGGGGAAGTTTATCGACTTGTCACTGAACCATTTTTTGGCCAGCTAGCGAAATATGAGGCACCGGCAATATTGAAGTTATCATTGAGGCAACAGGTGCTTTTTACTGCTTGTGCTGAGTCAAGAGCTATCAATGATCCAAAGGGTAATCTGCTCTATCTAAGTAGTATTTTTGTGTGGTATAGTAGTATGTTTGCATTTTCTTTTCCGTTCCTTGTATACATCTCATGCTCCATTTTGCTCCACTTAAGATTTGTGGGAGTTCTCTGACGGTTGCTCGATTTCTTTGTTCTGATAGCGAGGACATATTGTCATTGAATTTTTTGAAGTTCGTAATCTGCTATATGCATTTTCTACTACTGATGAGGAATTGAGGATGCTAAGAGTGTTACATGTGAGCTGTGATTGACAGGGATGTAGTGGAGGTGGATGAGCCTGTTTACTCTGGACTAATACACACTTGTTGCTGCCCCTATGAGTAGTGAATGATAATTTAGTTGGATGGCTATAGGTTCATATTTCTTGCAGATTGTTTCTTCCACAGCCTCCCACACTTCCATTTGACCTCATTGTCGCCACCTAATCTCATTGTTGCTTTCAGTAGCTTTGGAAGGTGTTGATACCCACATCACTCCTGGTGACCTTCCTCACAACCTCCCTTGTCGACCTCTGAACCGAAGATCCTTGTGCCCCCAATGTGGTTTGTTCTGTAGTTCTATACTATCTGAATTTGTTAGATCTATGACCCGGGAGAGGCTCACAGAAGGCGTACTTACATGGCTTCGAGCTGACAAAATTTTATCCTACATTTAAGGCACATGAGCCCATTCACTCCGATTATGCATTTGGAGTTGGCTTTACCCTGATTTTGTATGTAATATATGCCATGTAGTTGGCTTTAGATATGTGTGCATGTAGCGTTGCTACTCATTTTTCTTCATTTTGCTTGGCCATGTCTCATTGTCTTTTATTGTTTCTTGTGCGTATATCTGAACTAATTTAAGTGTTGTTTTCAGTCTTGTTTCAGAAAGTTATGGATCCACCAAGACCTGAAGTTGTTGATGATGCTCTAGAATTGCTGGTCCATATTCATGCTTTGGAGAGGACGCCACCCAGAGGCCGTTATGAGCCAACTTTCTATGGACGATTGCTTGCCAGCTTTGCTTTGTCCTTTGATGCTTCCATGCTTATACTGAAGTTTGGGGAAGCTGGAATGCTGCGTGAAGGCATTATAATTGGCATCCTGATGGATACACAGCCGTTACCTATCATCCATCCCTTTGGACAAGAAGCACTGGTACGGATATCAAATCTCATGAGCTTCAAAATTTTGACTCAGCATTTGATCTGGCAGATTGCTGATGTATTTTTAATGCACACTTACAGTTTTCTAACTTCACGGATGACTACTATAATCAAGATCATAAGATCACTGGTTTAATGGGTAGAAAGGAAGTGATATTCATGGCAAATTATTGTGCTTTCCAGTTCTGGCAACGTTTTTTACAGGTACATGGTGATGAATGATTTATATTTCTTTTTGATCTGTTGAATGGTTTGGTGACATGCATTTTACCATCATGAAGGACGATTTTCGTCTTAGACGGCTGAAACACCTTCTAAAATCTGATGAGACGGCGGATACCAAATTTCCATCCCTGCTGATTGAAGAAGAATGGTGCTTGCTCCACAATCTTCTGCAGTCATCACTCCAGCATATTTCAAATATATGTATGATTTTTAAGACATCAATTTGAGGCTTCTTATATGCTTTTATCTTAAGGTGGGGTAATTTAAAATGTCTGCAGATGAAAGCGTTCTTAGTTCTGTGCATAGATACCGTCCCCAGTTTCTAGCAACCTCAAATGGTTTACCGTCTTACCATGAGCCCTATGAATTTCAGCACACATGTCTTCTCACGGTTGAGCACAATGAAGATTCTGATACTCTTGCCACAGACGATGACCCTAGCAATTCTAGTTATGAAACAAAGAAATGTATAACATTACCTTTTGTGGATGCAAATGCATTTAAGAAGAATGAGGTGGCTTTTAGATTGTCTAACTCTATTAAAGAGGTAACATTGCTTCGATTGTCTTGCAGGTGTTGGTTATTGGCTTAAAATTTTATATCTTACCACTTTTCATGTCAATCAGATAAGGATGCGCTATATGGAGGACACATCTGGCAATCAGCAGATTTTCAATCCTTACAATGGTGTAGAAACTTCTTTATGTAGATATTTTGTAAATGGGGCATGCAACAAGGGAAGCCAATGTTTGTATTCCCATTCGTTAGAAGCTAGAAGACCAGTTTGCAAATTCTTCTTATCATTACAGGTATTATTTATCCTTCAATGACAATAAATCCTTGCTGCTACTGTTTGCTTTGTTCTATTTCGTGTTTATTAAACAAATTACCTACCATTATGTGCCAAAATTATAATAACCCGAATTTTAAATAAATAAAAAAATATTAATGAATAGAATTAGTAATAATATTTGTTTAATTAAACATAAATAAAATAAAAGGGGCTAAGGTGATAATTTATAACTCAGATAAAATTTAATTAAAACAAATGGGCTTAATTTATTTAATAACCTAAATCTGATTAATTAAGCCCAAACCCATATATTAAATCTTTATAAACCTGGAAACCCTAAACCCTAATTAAGTTACAAACTCAGAAAAAAGAAACACAAAAGAACTTGCCGGCCGTGCAAGTAACGTGGGAGCAGATCAGAAGTAAACCAAGTATCATTCGCGATTTCTTCAGAATATGAAGTTTTATACATGAAATATGTGAAAGGAAATCAAAGAAACCGAAACCAGAATTAAATATAAATACAAGATAAATAAACAAAACCTAATATTTGGGTTTGAGCGGCGGTGATGGTTGTGGGGCTGAGGTTCTGTGACTGGCGGCGGCGGCGCTGGTGGGCATGGTCATCCGCGAAGTGTGAGCGCCGAGAGAGAGAAGTGAGTGTGTGAGCCGAGAGATCGAGCGATGGCGGCGGTGGCGGAGTTGTGGCAGCAGCGGGGGCCGTAGGGTTTATGCGCTGCTGATGTGGTTGTCTGCGAGAACAAGAGGGACGGGGTGAGCGAGGCAGAGTGGACGAGAGGAAGATGGAGGAGATGATGGCGGTTGTTGTTGCGCCGGTGAGCGGCGGCGGTCGCCGGCCGGAGGAGAGAAGCGATGAGGGAAGAGAGAGTGTAGAGAGAGAGGTGATGAGAGAGAGAGTTTGAAATCGTGGATGATGGGAAGTGTGCAGAGAGTTGACCGCTATTTTAGGACCTAGTTTTATGTTAGGTATTTTTAGTATTAGTGATCATGAACATTAGTTAGTATTTAATTTTAATTTTTAATTTGGTAATTTGAAAGCAATTGGTATTTATGTTTAAAGATTTGCAGCTTAATAATAAAATATAGTTTGCTTTTGGTTAGATTAGGTTGTTAGTCATAACACCGCCGGCCCAGTCGGGGTCGGGGTGTTACAAAAATGAATGGGTTGGTCACATTGGGTAATGGGTCAAAACGTTTTTTTTTACAAGGGAGCCATTTGCGGATCCAATAATGACCATTACTGGGAGTAGGACGGTAGGAGCACAAAATAATAATCTAAAAATAAAATAAAATAAAAATAATCAAAAGATACTTTTCGTGTAAATAAGATTAACAAATTAGTTTCTTTCATAGTTTGGAGTTCAATAATCATGGCTTTAATAATTGCTGGTAACAGGCAATATACAAGAAACTGGTAATCAAGTAATTAGCATGCTAAGAGTAATTAGGTTATTATAATACTAAATTGATAATTAAGAGTAAATTGAATGCTAAATTACCAGCTTATCAAAATATTTAAATACCGGGAAGGATACGATAAATGTAAATGTTACTATTCTAAGCCTAATGGCGTTCTTGTTAGCTTGGCTATTTTGGGGTTTAATGTCATTCATGTGTTGGATACAATTCATTATGTGGAGATAGATTCACAAAGAAACCATGCCTTAACTTTGCTGCTGACGTAATAATCTAATTATGAAAAAAGATCAATAAAATTTAACTTTATGAAGCTTAAAATCTACACCTATTCAGTGCAAGCAGAGAAACCAACAACGACAAACTGAATTCTTTAGCTAAATTTCAAAATCCAATCACTGAATAAAATTGAAACTTGGTCAAACTTGAAGCTAATAAACTAATAAAGTAACATGGGTTATTTAATCTCAATTTTTGAGTATAGTTACTTGTTTACGGATTGGGCTCTTAAGTTTATTAATTATTGGTTAGTTTAATCTAATTTCTTGGGCTAAATGAAAAGGTATTAACACGTTAAAAACCCAATGGTGACACCCTAAAAAGTATAGGTTCTGAATTATTTTACATTGCATGCCATAACCTGGCTGGTGGCAAGTGTAACCATTTGAACCTATTGGGTACTACAGGCCAACACTGGCTTACACAATACCCCACAAACCATGTGTGACATGCAAACCGTCCTTGATGTGCATTCAGGTGGCCTGCAAACCCGGATATGTTAGAACATATTGCCCCTCCTTTGGGTGTTAGTATCTTTATATGGCTTAAAACAGGTTTAAATAGACCTACCAACTTTTTTGTTGTCTTAAAATTATCAAATAATAATATAAAATTGTCAAAAAATGATATAGGAGGTTGCAGACATTAGTATAACATCATCGGGGAGGACTTCCAACCTGTTGGAGATTAGAAAAAGAACTCAATTTTTACAATTTGTTGGTTAATGCATTAACTTGCCATCTCTATACACCCCCCTTAAACATTTAGCTTTTAACGAAGGTGTTAGATTGCCAATCACAGTATCTTGTTTTTGATGTGCCTGCATTATTCTCTTCATATGATTTCTACTATGGAAAGTTCAAGGGAAAATTGTAAAGAAAGATAATATATGCTTTAGGCCAAATTCAATTTCGGGCAACAAATTATGTTTATACCTTGTAAAAGGTAGTGTATTTTTAATTTTACATCAAGAAAATTTGTTACCTTTTGGTTATATTTGGTGTTATGTTGTCACTAAAAGACTCTGGGGTGGCAATTTGAGCCCGTTCAAGCAAATGGGTCAAACGAGTTGATGAACAAAAGTCATAATTTTGAAATTTTTTTCAAAGGACAATTCTTTTAATACACCGTTTTATAAATATTCATTTTTTTGAAAACAAATTACGCTCTATCTTAGTTTTTTACGATTGGTCCATTTAACTGTTCGGCCCGTTTGGCTCGTTGGGTCAAGATTGTCACTCCTTAGTAAAAGTGTTACTAATGAACAATTATTAAGATTTTAGATCTTTCTAAAAGCACATTACTTTTTATTGGGGTAAAAAATAGTTTGATACCCGAAATAAAATTAACTTAAAGCATGCTCCTTTTTAATGCAGTTTTCCTAGAGTTTTAACAGCCAAAAGGATGGTTTAGAAACATGTATGTTGCGCCATAATCTCTTAAAAAACAGAAACATTGATCTCAACTGTTAATTTGTTCACAGGGTTGTAGAAATGGAAACTCATGTTTTTTCTCTCATAGTTCAGACAAAGGATCTTTGCCAAGCAGTGGACAAGGATTATGTCTGGCAGAAGATGAAGCTTTTGATGCTTCTCTCCTTTTGAGTTTATTTCCTAGTCCAGATGATGGATGCATTCTTATATTTGATGACTTTGATATTGAATTCTCTGCGAATATTGCTCGTTTTTACAAGCCATCCTCTATAGTCTGCACAACCTCTGCAGTTAAATCTTCAGCAGATCCTTCTTTGCAAGATATGAGAATACTGTGGGGACTCTCCCATCCATACCAGACTATCATTTCCAAAGCTGCTAATAATACAATCCCATGGAACCAAGTCAAGTCTGTCATCTGGATTCCTAATTTCAGTAATGATGTAGAGAACTCGGAAGAACAGGAAGGTGTCCTTAAAACCTTCTTTGAGTATCTTGCCATCCGTATATTGGGTGATGCGTTGCACGAAATCCAAGTTATCCTTGTTATGAACAACCTCCGATTTGCTCGACTGCAGGTACTAATATATATATCTTGCCTTTTATTTCTGTGAATGGGTACAATTTAAAAACGGGTCATAGTGGGTTTCCCTATCAACATATCTCTAGCCATCCTTTTACCTTTTGTTGACCCAAACCCACTTTCTATATTTTAAACCAAAATTTTGGATATGTGTGATCACATAACTCAAAAAGTACATTGTTGCAGGTTGAAAAACTTGGGAGAGAGAGTTTTTTCTACCTTAGAGAGTCATTTGCATTCGATGAATACAGCTTTGGGAAGCTCTCCGATGAGGTGACTACAAAAAAGCCGATGCTGGTTTCAAAGGCAAATGTGTATGCATTCGAGTTGCAACCTCCAACCGACATTCAGTTTGGTGACTATACATCAGTTCTTCACAAGCAACTACATAACATAAAATAAGATATATGATGGTAAAGGTTGTGAAGAATAATCATAGGCCAACTTGAAATTTGGTTATTGTTTTGTTTATGAGTAGTGGTTCGATGTGCTAGCGCTTGCTTCTGATCTGGTATGTTTTTGCTAGTGGGATTCAATGGCTGATTGGAACAGTGGTTCCCCAATGCAGGGGTGGCCTTCCTTTTGGGCTTCTAACTAATTGGACTGGCCTTATTAACTCAGCAACACATTTAAGCTTGAATTCAAAAGTTCAAGCTTAAAAGGGTAAAAAGGGGTGTACAAGTGAAGATTTTTCGTTTTTTATTTTCTTTAACAACATTGGTTAAGGACATTAGTTGTAAATTGTTGCTATTTTACCCTTTCAGACGCAAGTGGCATTAGCAGCACTAATATTATATATGCAAGTCTGTATGCCTTCTTTGAATTTCTAAGATCATATATAGTTTCATTGTGTACCATAATTTTCCAGTCTATCATAAAAATGATTGATTCTAATCATTGTTGTGTACATAGACATGTTTACATACTATATACAGGGCTGCTAATCAAGGAGGGAATAATATATAACATTAGTATGTGACATTTGATGCCTTATTAATTATAAATAAAGCTAAGGATTTATGATATCTTAATTATGTATTGTTATTAATTATAAATAAAGCTAGGGATTTTAGCTTTATCATTATTCAGAGGTTTCTTAAATTAGTTTAATAGTTTTTTCATATCTATAATCTTTAAAATAAACATTGAGTCACATATCTTTCATAACATTCATACAGTTGATTATTGAATTTTATAAGTTATTAAAAATGTTATTTTTTTGAATTGCAAACTAACCTACTCCTAATCTACCGTTCTGTCATTTACCATCTAAATTTCAACTTGCCTCTGATAGAATTTGAACTTGTGACTCACACTTACATATCATCTTTCATATTTAAACAGATCTATATGCTATATGGGTAAATAAACTAGTCAATTAAACAAATAAGATACATTTTTTAGTTTTGGAAAAAGTATTATAAGATTAACTCAAAACGTAAATAATCAATTATTAATGAATACTATCCAAATACTTTAAACGAATTATTTATGTTATTTAATGTAATAATACGGTAATCTTTTTAATACAAAACCAAATGCCCAGGTGATCAGTCCTAAAACTCTATGTGATATTTGATTTACGGAATGAAATTTGAAATAATTAGAAGTTAAATTTTATTTATTAATATGGTTGATGATGAAGATAAAAAATAAATTTTTGTATTTATTAAGGATGTAATTTGGAATCTAATTTTGAAATCTAATTTATATTTGATTATAAAGGAACGTCAGTTTTTATAAACAAAAAGACTTGATGAAAAATTCATCAAATTTAACCTTGATCGAATTTCATTAAATGAAAATGAACCATACCCTGCAGGGAAAACTGCATAAAATAGCAACTTACTGTACATAAAGTTTTTATTACAGCAACCTACCAAATAATTCGTTCAAAATAGCATCCTATCATTTTAACTTTTTTTATTAAAGCATTAAATTCTAGAAAAATTATTCCATAATAGCAACCGTTGATGACTGGGTGTGGTTGGGTGCTGACTAGGCATCCACGTAAGCTGTCATGTCAGCACCGGGTTTGCGCAAAATAGCAACGTACCGCTAAAATAGCAACATATCATAAAATAGCAACGTACTCCTAAAATAACAACATATCATAAAATAGCAATGTATTATGTAACATCCCATTTTCGTGATAATTGCGTGGATTTATTTTAGTGGATGTTTAATATATTATTATTGTGTGGGTCCAATAATAACCCGAGTAGTGGATTATATGTGTCGGGCTATGAGTTACGTGTCTCCGGGTAATAATTTTAGTGAATAAATTATATATTTGAGTTCGTGGATTTAATTGGGTTAAGTGGATATTAATTGTGAAAATGAGATATCGGGTCCGGGTTATTGGGGTCGGAACCCGTCTAAAAGAGGAAATAATATATGTGTACGCCTCTTTTCCTTTCCTATTCATTTTGAGAAACCTAAAGTGTGTGTGAAAAGTGTGTGTGTGCGTACATGAGTCCAGCAACCAAAGGCTCCATTTTAGCTCAAGATTGATTGCTAGAATTTAGAAGTGGCCATCTCCATCTTTGTGTTCTTGAAAATTTAAGGTAAGAATCTCTACTTTTGCCTATGGAAATCAAGTATGTGTTATCAAATTGTGGGGAGTGATTGATGGGTTGTATAATAAGATTAAATATGGATTTTTAGAAGTTTTGGGGCTGAAAATCGAGTTGAGATGGAGGGTTTTATCCCCTGGCCGAAGCAGAGCAGCAAAAGCAGGAAAGGAAGAAGACAGCGCAGCGCGGCCGCGATGGAGAGGCGGCGCGACCGCGATCGCGGCGCGGCCGTGTTGCTTAAGCGCGGGCGTGATCGAGGGGGGAGGGTCCGGAGCCGGTTTTGGGGTATTTGGGTCCCGTTTGAGCTGTTTTTGAGTCGGGATATTGTTGGGATTGTTTTGGGGCGGGTTTTCATCGGGACTTCGGGGTTTCGTTGGGAATTGTGAGTCGGGTTTTGATCAAGTTCTCGGGACTTTATCGGGGTTGTTTTCGAGTTAGAGTTTTGGGATTCAATTGGGGGTTGCTTTTGGGTTCGAGTCAGGCTCATTATGAGTTTGTGATAGGTGTTCGTGGATTTGTGTTAACGAGTTGGGATTTGTGTAATTTCAGGGACGAGTCAGCGAGCCGAGCCGAGTCAGAGATTCCGGGATTAGTGGATCGATCAGGTGAGTACGCGAGATCTTTTAACAAGACCGGTCGTTGTCTTTTGGGTTATTTTGTGTTATATTTCATATGTGAATATATGAACTGTGTGGAGATGGTAGGCAATACGAGTTGCCCCTCAGGTATGATCCTTCCTTTCTTTATATGTGGATATAAAATTATGTATGAGATCCATGATACCGTGATTGCGATGAGTTATCGCGGGAGCTGAGTAGCTCTGTTCAACCCTGAGTAGGGTCCCCATATATATATGGTTGTGTTTATTCTCAGGTCGCTCCTGAGCCTATGAGTCCTGTTAGCCATGAGTATGGCTAGGGTGCAGGAGGGGAAGAGTTTCCCCATTTGAGATGAGTATCTCATTGAGCATTGGATCTCATATGTCTCTGAGCAGAGACTTGTGTGGCATGAGCATGCTATGTGTTCATACCTGTATTGAGATGTTGATTGTCAGGGACAGAGATTGAGCTTGTGTTGTGTGTATGTGCTACGTGTATGCATGTTATGTGTTACTGTGCAGAGTCTAACCCTCGAGTACTCACGAGCTTTCGAGCTTACGTATTCGAGTCTTCCATGTTCAGGGCATCAGTGACAGGATTTGTAGCCGTGCTTGATGAGCTGGGATCGGGAATCATCTGGGGAGCTTGGTGTTAGTTTTGTGTAATGATCTAATCAGGGTTAATTATGTTAGCAGCTTTTGGGATTATGTAATCAGTGGATTATATGTTGATAGTGTTTGTATAAAAGTTTTAAATTAATAGTGGTTTCGAGTTATCCTATGACATACGTGAAATTGAGTTATTGAGATGTGCCACCTGCGTATTGTAATGACGTGGCATTCCCGGGTTAAGGGAGAGTGTTACATATTAATTTTATATATTTTTAGTCTTAAATATTATACGAAGAACGTCATTTTTTTATAGGAAAAATTAAAATTTTGATCGGTTGATCATTTTTCTCCGTTCAAAATAATTACAAAACGAAATTTCCGTCGTTTTTTACATTCGAAAAAAATTGAAAACCAATATAATGCATCATTATTTTTATATAAATGGTTCTCTTTTTTCGTTTGAACAAATTAAAAATCATGATGGTTATTGATTTTTCCCGTTTAAAAAAGTTTAAAATTCTAATGGATAGTTGTTTTTTCCGTATCAAAAAATTAAAATTACAAATGACAAAATATTTCAGTTTTCTATATATTCGAATGGAAAAAAGAAAATAAATTGGTTTTATACTTCGAACGAAAAAAATGATGAACACATTGAATTTTTAATTTTTTACCGATTGAAAAAAAATTTACAAACATTTTTTGGTTAATTAAATTAAATTTCAGTTTAAGATTATAAAAATATTTAGGATTAAAATATTTCGGTTTTTGGTTAAAACTATATAAAATTAATACATTGCTATTTTGTGATATCTTGCAATTTTAGGAGTACATTGCTATTTTACGCTTACATTGCTATTTTGCGCAAACCCGGTGCTGACTTGGCAGCTTACGTGGATGCCTAGTCAGCACCCAACCACACCCAGTCATCAACGGTTGCTATTATGGAATGATTTTCTAGAGTTCAATGCTTTAATAAAAAAAGGTAAGATGGTAGGATGCTATTTTGGACGAAATTTTTGGTAGGTTGCTGTAATAAAAACTTTATGTACAGTAGGTTGCTATTTTGTGCAGTTTTTCCCTGCCCTGCAAAGCCATCGAGTCACAAACGTTCGCATCCCCTATAAATACCACACATGACAGTCGCTCCTCTTCTACGGTCTCCTGCAGCATCTTTCCGGCGTCGGAACGGGTACGTCTTCCGTCATTCTTTCTTGCTTGTCTTCGTTCCAATACTTCGCTCAGTTTCCTGGCCCTCCGCATGCGTATCCACGCTTTGCATTTGGGTTTTTATATTTTGTATTCGTTGCACTAAACCCTAATTTTGTTCCCGCTTTCAGAATATTTTTTTTTGGCGTAGTACGATTTCAGTCTCGTTTGTTCATCGAACATGAGGTGATTTCATTATATCCTACATATGATACAATTTCTTTTTAAGCAAACCCTAGATGGTTAAAAATCGCATCTATTTTAAATCCTAGAGTTGGTACTAATATTCTTGTTTCTTTCTTTTGTTTCTCCCGCCTTCTTGCAGTCGACCAATGGAGGAAGATGGACCAGTAAGTACATTTAGCTTGTGAATTAATAGATTGATTCTACTTGGAATGCATTTTTCCGAGTTCGGCATCTGAATTCCAAATATTTCGGTTTTATTGACAAAAAATTGCTCTCACAATGTAGTTATTTTATGTTGAAATTTGTCGCAGACCAAAAACGAGGAAGAGGAGTTCAACACTGGCCCCCTTTCTGTCTTGATGATGAGTGTCAAAAATAATACGCAGGTACAAGATGCATCCGTATAACGGGTGTTTGGACGTGTGTTGTTAGATAATCGACTGTTTTATGCGTAGGCGTGAAACTTGTTATTATGAACCAAGCTATACAATAGTCGAATGACAAAATGCACTTCCTAACACCCATTTGATTTTTGATTTTTGATTTTTGATTTGTTCTTTCACAACCTAAAGCGTATAGCTACCAGCACCATGCTTATAGGGCACTGCTGTTAGTACTTAAATTAGTTTGAATGCAATGGTATTGCTGGCCTTGTCTTCTTCTTCTTTCTTTTTAAAATGAAAAAAATATAACGTTGTTTCTGTCATTGTGCTGCCCATTCAGGTCCTTATCAACTGCAGGAATAATAAAAAGCTTCTAGGACGTGTTAGGGCATTTGATCGACACTGCAACATGGTGCTGGAAAATGTTAGAGAAATGTGGACTGAGGTTGGTTTTGCCATAAAATTAATTCCTGTACCAGTTCTCTAGTTCAAACTTTTGTATTCAAACAGGGCCTTGCACTCTCTGAATTTGGGTTTTTTGACAGGTACCCAAGACTGGAAAAGGCAAGAAGAAAGCTCTTCCGGTTAACAAAGACAGATTTATTAGCAAGATGTTTCTCCGAGGCGATTCTGTTATCATTGTACTTAGAAATCCGAAGTAAAAGGTATCATTCTTTATTCCTTTCCTCATTCAGTTAGGCCTTTCTATTTCCCCTTTAGAGTGTGACACCATGTCTATTTACTTACTCTTGTGAGGTTAGTAGTTTTTTGGTGTGTCTGCAATTATATCTGATCTTCTCAGTCCCCTATTATGTTTGTTTAGCAACTAGTAAGATCAGATGGTCAGTTATTCAATAATAAACTTTCTTAGGCATTTTGGTGTTTGATTTGCATGCAATTACATATTCCGGGAAGGAACGGAAGAATAGTATAATACAAAACAATGATCATTCAAAAAGTAGTAGCTGCTGACTATATGGTATTAATGTGAGTCAATGAGTGTGTTTCTGCAGAAAAGAAGGATATGTAAACTAGCTATTCTTAAAAACCATAGCATCAACATGAATGATTCTAAGCATCCTTGCCAGTTAAAAGCTCCATCATGGTGTGTACATGTACCGATTGATGAATGATGAATGGCATTGGGAGTTCTGGGAGGGCAAAAGGTGGTGCGCTTTGAAGCGTGATTGTTTGGACAGCTGATTATGTGGCCTTGGATCGTCAGTTAGGCTGTGGTAATTGGATGAGGGATGATGTCATGTGACGATGATCTACTAAGTTGGGCATGGATACTAGAGAAAGGTAGAAGCTCATGCTAGAAGAGAAGAGTGGGTGGCTTTATTTGATGCTTGAAGAAAAGGAAGAGGGAGGAATTTCTTTCCAGGTAACAAATATCACTTCATAGCCAGCCATTCAATAGCCTAAGGCAGGATGCCGATGCCCTAGTTGGTGCATAACACTTGTCATGGTTTTTATAAGAAAATCCTGAAAAAGGTAGACAAAGCTATGTATGTGCAAACAAAAATGAGAGAGAGGAGGTAACAGTGTCAATTTTAGTGGGATTGGAAATTCTTCTTTTTTTTTTTTTCTCTCTCTCTCTTCACGCGATGGATATGTGGTCTCACGACTACACGAGCCATAATAGCCATTCCCGTCTCTTATCCATTATTGCTCACTTCATTCCAATTCCGTGGCCATACACCCATACTCTATTACTCTTGAAATGCAAGGAAGTATGATCACCTGCTATGCTAAATTGGTGTTTGGAGCCTGCTTAGCCATCTAGTATGAAACAACTTTGACCTACGGGTGTAATCGAGCCGAGTAGTGCCAAGCTCAACTAAAGCTCGACATTGAAACTCGAAGCTCGAAACTTTACTCTATCCTAAATTGCCAAGCTCGAGATCAATAAAGGTATCGCTACATTCGAGCCCGACTTGACAGTTTATTAAAAACACTTTAAAATATACAAGTGGTGGCATAATGACTAAAATTGACAAGGCTCGTCTCGACTTAACAAATTACCAGGCTTAAATATTTGTATGTAAATTGGTAAATTGTAAATAAATAGAAGCCCGATAAGCCTCACTAGTCAGGTACTTGAACTTGACTCCACAAATTACTTGAGTGTCTCGAGCTCGACTTACATCAAGCTGATTGTGAGTATTTTATGTGTCAATCTCGAGTAGCTCGCTAGTTGGCTTGACTCTGTTACATCTCTACTTTGAGCGCAGTGCTCATATTCTGTATTAATCCCTGGTAATGAATAATGTAGCATCTACAAGCAGATTAGCTGAAATTAGAAGAATAGGAATTAGAATTCTAACTGGAAGGAAACAATTTTACTGTGCAAGTTAAGTGTTAGTGCAAGCGATGTAATTTTTTGGGCTAAATCAGGATCATATTAGTGGACATCTAAATTCGAGATTCAGCCTGACACTATTTTTTTTTAAAAAGTTGAGGGTTGTAAGTTGCATGCTCAAATGGAGAAATACGTTGCAAGGCAACCTACATTTGATTACAAAATGATTGATCAACCCTTGGAGCATGACAAGTTGACAACTTCAGAACACTTGAAACTGCTCTTGATTTCAATTCAAACATTGTCCCAGTTAAAACTGTGAGTTGGTACTCCCACAGTAGATCTGAGGAGTGAACTGGCACGGAACTTGAATTGATGTCTTATTACGTTGCCTGTGGTATGAACAAGATGCAGAAAATAAAAACTATAATTGAAGCTGGAACCTATCATACTTGATTGAACACTGGGCTTTGACATCTAGATCTATGTCAGAGAGCTTAAGTGGAGAAAAGTTGAAGAATGTCACCTTAAAATGATTGATTCTCTACCACTGACCTAGCTTTCATCAGGAATGGCTCGAGGACTGAGGAGATATTTATGGTGTAGGTTGTGTGAGGAGGGATCTGTATAGTGGTTGGTGGTTTGCAGAAAACAAAAGAGTTGCAGTGACAGTTATGAATGTTCATGACACCTGTCATAACTATGGTGGATGGTGGTTTTAGCAAACATCGATATATGGAGGAAGCTGTAGTCACTGATGATGAACATGGGTTCTAGATGTGTATACTGTATCGGATTCAAGACACTTAAGGCAAACAGTTAAATGTTTAAAACTTCCTAACACAAAAGGTTCCATGGAAGCAGTCATATACTTGGCTGAGTGTGCATTCTCTGGGTTTTGTTTGATATGAGTTTGAGGAGATGTGAGGAGATGCTGTGTTTTATAACTGTTGGTATATATAATAATTGATTGATATGCACAAGTTGACGAAATTACTACTTTCTAAGAACAATGAATGATACTTGTTTTGCATGTTTGTTATGGTAATGTGCATGGCATGTGTTTAACTAAACAAGTCTTTTTTTTTTTTTTTTTTTGTTGCAGGGCTTTGTTGATTTAAAGTCTCAGATCAGGGAGAGCCGTAGTATTGACATATGCTAATGATTGTATTTGGTTAAAATGCTTGGTTTGTAATGGTGACTTGAGACTTCCCTATGGTTTCGCTTTTTGACTTTTCTGGTTTTATTCTTTATGCTAATGCTATTATCTTCACAAATATTAATGCATCAATCAGTTTGTTTGCTTATCATTTGTGATAAATTCTGGGACAAAGTAAAGAAAGGTATATGTTTGGTGCACCTAGAGGTGCACAAAAAAAATCCGGTTATTCGATTTCTATCCAAAACCGGTTTTTTAATAACCGGACCGGATTTTATTCGAACCGGTTTTTTAACCGGATGTAGTTTTTTTTGGGTAGACCGGATTTTTAACTGGATAATTATCTGGATTTAAAAAACGGGTTAAAACAGGGCTTTTTATACATTAATTTTATAATTTTACATTTTTTTATGTATTTATAATCAAATATTATATAAAACATATTTGTTTGGAGTTTTATTATCTTAATTATAGTTATAAGATTATAATTTATAAGTTGTAAATGTATAAATTATAAGGTATCATTTATAAAATAATTTTAAAAGTCCAATTTTGTTAAAAATAAAAGCCCAAATGAAATATTTAACAAATAGATGATACAAAAATGGCCAAACCCAAAGTGAAAGTCTAAAATAAAAAAAAGTAAAAAAAAATTAGATTTTTTAACTGGTTTTTTATATCCGAAACTGGTTACATATGTTACATTTTATTGGCTCCAAAAGCGGTTAAAATCCGAATCGTTTATTTAAAAAATCACCGGATCGGATTCCGATAAAATCCGACTAACGTGCACCTCTAGGTGCAACTAGCTATATCTTCGAGCTGAAATTTTTGGTAGCGGTAACTTTTTGAAAGAGATTTTAGCTTCTATGAATGTGTTGAATAAAAGTTGTAGTTATAACTTTTAGTAGTAAATGGATGTTAGTATTTAGTTATACGTTGTAATTTATAATTATTAGGAGAAAAAAATAATTTTTGATCAACCAAAAGCTCAAACTGCTTTTGAAAATACTACAAGTATCTTTTTATGGAAAAACTTTAGAATTTTTATCTTCGAATTATAAGCTCAAGTTTTTATCAAACAAATGAAGCATTGTTATGTATTTATTTGGAAAAAAATTGTTGAAAATAAAAATAAAAAGATATGATTTATATGAAATAGAAATGCATTAGATGTAAATTGAGTAAGCAGCTATCATATCTCCTATATTTATGTGTTTTCGCAACCGAATAAGATATTTGAATGTGAGTATGTATTCGTTTTGAATGTGCTTGGTTAACTCAAATTCTAATTGTTAGTGTGTTAAGTATCGTTGTAGAAAGAGTATGAAGTTTTATAGTTTTTGTTTCGTTTTCTGTCAATTTTGACTTATGAAAAACCGTCATTAGTTAGAAAAGTTTAAACGATTTCATCGTGACAAACGCCTTGATGTGTTAAAGAGAATATTACGAGTCTCTGACTGTGTGTCGTTGAGGTGGAAATAGTGATTGTGGGTTCTAAACATAAAAACTATTTGTTCCGTTAGCTTCTGCTACATAACGATGATGGAACTGAACATCAAAAATATTTGGGATCGGGTACGGGTGAGGTGACTACATCTACATGGCGGAGTGGTGGTGCATCCTCCTTCCCTTCCACCCACAAAGATAGCTCCGACTCCTGCTTCTTGGTTTGCTTTCACTGATATCATTATCAACCACAGGGGAGGGTGTGCAATTAGCAACATTATTCTTGAATTGCTTCTCGGTAATATAATTATAAGCATCATCAGCGGATCGCTTGTCGAGCCATGAGATGATGTCGGCAAAGACGATATTGATGTTGTGATCGGGCTCTCCAGAGGTCAGGCCATGCCACATGCCGGGATAAAGTTTGATGGTTTTGTCTTCACTGCTGGCTCGTTCGTATAGAGCCTGACTAACTTCTGGATCGGTGACCGTATCCGCCTCTCCATGTAGTACGAAAAATGGTAGTGTCACCTGTGTGGCACATGAACAAAACTAATAAGAAAGTGTTTGGTTTTGCGTTATAGATGAGATTATTAGCTTATTACGTTACAATAACGTAAAATAATTGGTTTAAAGTGTTTGAATTGCATACCTTAATAAGTGATTATTCCTACCACACTTTTTCATAAATTATAAAATGTAGCTTATTTGCTTAATAAGTGATTATTTGGCCATTTTACAAGTTAAAATGCAAATTCAAAAACTTTAAAAAAACTGATTATTTGATAATTACGATAGCAAACTATCAGAAGTTAAACCAAACACTACATTTCTGGCAGCATACAGCTATTATTTGATTATTAGTATCCAAAACGCTACAACACTTTTTCAAACGCAAATCTAAACACCCTCTAAGTCAAAACCATTTTCTATCGATCATATGTGAGGAGACATTTATGAAAATAGATGGAATTGAATCACCTGGCTTAAGCTGTCTTCGAGGCTCATGCTGGTCCTAAGCATTTCAAGAGCCGTTTTAAGCCTCGGCTTTTGTTGATATATCAACTTGTTGGCACGTATCTGCAAAAGGAAAAGTTTTCGAGTAGCGGTGAATTTGTTGATTGAGTTAGAATGAAAGGTAAGGTAGGGTTGGTGTGGTGTGGTGTGGTGTGACCTCTTCTCTCTTGACAGGATCCTTAAAAGCAGAATCAATGACATCTTTACTAGGCACAATCTTCCATCTTGGAATCACATCTTCTACCTTTGTTAGCATGCTTATCACCATTGGGTGAGGTTTCACTTTCTCCGATATCTATCAACACTACCATACATATCAGTGCGTGTAGGTGACAATAATACGTTTATATGATAAATTAACAACAAAAAACTTATAATTATATAATGTCAAAACTAAAAACTTTGCAATTCAATAATCTTATTTAATCGTTAATAGACCTAATTATATAATAGGTTTTCTTTAGTTTGGGCCCTTATGATTAATGGGCCCAGATGGATTAGGAAGGGATACCTTACACATGGGTGCAACGAGGATGGCACCATGCCAGAAAGTGGGGTCCCTTCGGTGTACAAGAAGAGAGACGGCACCACCCATGGACTCGCCATACAAGAACCGTTTCTTGTTCCTGTACTCTTCTTGACCTGTAGAATTATTAATAAGTTGGTGGTGGTTGGAAGGAAATAGAAATAGAATTATTATTTAATAAATGCATTAATTAATTGAATAATAAATAATTACGAGAAATGTGTTTGAAGTAATTGGAGCAGTCGGTGACAATGTGATCGAATTTCTTGATGTAACAGCGTGCACCCATGGACCGTCCGTGTCCTTCGTAGTCTATTCCAAAAACTGCGTACCCGTAGCTTGCCAGCTTCGTCCCACACCCTATTAAATTATATTAAATTAAATTAAATTATATATAATAAACAATTTAACTAAAGGTCGTTTTTTCTTAATCATTTCACCGTCAATTAAACTTTTAGGACAACAAAAACATAACATTAAATGAATTAATCCCTTTCTTTTTCTTTTTCTTTTTTTTTCTTTTTGTGGCAAAATTGCAATGATATTTTGAATAGAAATGAATGATGGTCTGTGCTAGCTTATGTAAAAATAAAAGGGTTTATTATGAAAAAAACCAACATGTTTTCATATTTTTTGTGTTTTCGTCCATCAATGTTATTTTTTTTCATAAAAAACCTCAAATTATTCTTTTCTTATTAGTTTAGTGAAATTTTGGACATTACTGGTTATAATTTGTGAACCGAGTTTTAAAAACTTGAAAAATTGGGTTCTAATGTCTAAATTTCACTAAACCAATAAGAAAAGAATAACTTGAGGTTTTTTATGAAAAAAAATAACATGGAGGGACGAAAACACAAAAAACGTAAAAATATGTTGGTTTTTTTCATAATAAATAAAAAAGCAGCGATTATTGAGTAAGGGATGAGATGAAGCAATTCATAAATTATTGAGTAAAAATGTAAATGTGAAAGTGAAATGGAGGGGAGGGGGTGTGGGTGTTTGGTGACCACCCTAAAAGTGTAAATAGTACAAGCGGGGTGGGGTGGGGCCCCTTGTCACATATTTTACTACTCTCTTTGAAGTTTGATCACCTACTTCAACCAACCTTACTTAATTCTCCAATTTATTCACAACCATCAACATGTGCTACTTAGTAAAAACTATATACTACTCCGTATTATTATTATTATTTTTTAAATCCAATTTTCATATCACAATTTTTATTTTATTCTTTTATTTTTTTGTGAACCGTAACATTTTATTACTTATTGAACACTATTATGTTTCATGTTTTCATTATTGTTTTTGCTCTATAAAAATACTGGTAATGTTAATTTTCATTAATCACGTATTTCTTTAAAACTATTTATCAAATAACAAATTAAATACTTTCCCCATAAAGTATACACTAATCATTGTTTTAAGTTTTTATTATAGAATTAACAACAAATAAAAAAAAGTTATGTTCTTTCTTATAAATATTATTACACAAATTAAATAATAAAATCATCAAACAGCAAGCAGCAGATCCCCCTTGTTTTAAGAAAGTTAGTGGCCACGTGTGAATGCTTTCAAGGTTTGTTTATCTCACACCAAACATGTCACCATTACTTTCCAACTAACAGATGGATTTCAAGATTTTCCATATGAGAGATTGATATTAAACATACAAATTTGACATTTAAAATCATAACATTCTACTATTAACGATTTTTTATTCATTTGTTTTTATCAATTTAAATGTTAAAAATAAATCATATACCTGCTTATGAGAAAGCCTTGTTTTCAATATATCATTTTAAGTTTACATGACTTCATAATTATCTTATTAATAAATAAATAATCATCCATTGAAACGGTTTCATTTTAAGAAGATAAAAAAATCCAAAAAGATAACACTGGTTTGAAAAGTTGGATCGTACAAGTCAAAATAGCAAAAAAGTCAAGATGTTGAGATACGTGTCAAGTGGGTTTGTGATAGATGAATTATTAAAAAATAATAATAATAATAAGTAGCAAGTAAACCCTTCTTGTAATTAAGGTTGAGCGAGCAGCATTTAGTACCTTTCATGAAGTCGCTGCATTCCATACCATAACCTGCAAACAAATTTATAATTACAATTACAATTATGATTTAAATATTCCATTAATATCAAACCAAACAAAGGTCACATGGTTTATCTATATTCTTCCTCTTTGATTTTTTTTTTGAACGGCAAACTATCCTACTCCTACTCCTTTAACACCAGACTCCCTTACTCCACCTAAATATCAACTTCCTCTTTAATTGATACAGATCAAATGACCATCATTTAGTGCCCTTTTTTTTATATTATAATTAGTAGAGCTGTTTTATTTCAATTTAAATCAATTTCATATATCGATGGCTTTTTTGTTTTTCTTCGCTAGTCGCTACTAACTAACTATGTATTTTGTATTCCTTTCGCCACCTCTCATTATTCGCTTACCATCCGTTATACAGCACACTAAAAGGTACCACCCTTAAAAGTAATTTTTTTTTAAATTTTATTTTTCATGAAC
Source organism: Centrapalus pauciflorus (assembly GCA_020465985.1). NCBI lineage: Eukaryota > Viridiplantae > Streptophyta > Magnoliopsida > Asterales > Asteraceae > Centrapalus > Centrapalus pauciflorus. The sequence goes on from JAANYP010001122.1 coordinate 567,726, forward strand.
ATATTTTAATTGTTATTATGAAGATCATATGTAAATTTCACAGAAATACGAACACTCTAAGGGCATGAAAACACGCATCACATAAATACACATTCACATATATTCAAAATTATATAAATGTGTGGTCACATCATTTTTTAGGAGCAATGAGATGTGAATGTATGTGAAATTTACATATGATCTTCATGTTAATTAAAACATGTTTATGAAAGATCGTTATTTTTTAAAGGTGGTACCTTCTGGTGCATTGCATATGATCATCATTTCTTAAACGTGGTATCTTCTGGTGCATTGCATAATGAGTGGTACCCTCTCGAACCATATATATGGATGAGTTCAATGGAGAACCACTGTGCATCGAAGAACTTTGAAGAAACACAATGCATCACGCGAAATTTGATGCATAACGTGAAGATAATGATGCATCACATCACACAAAAATTGTGATGTATTTGTGGTGGTGCATGGAGGTTCGATATTCTTCAATACATTAACCTCTCATATATATATATATGTGTGTGTGTAAAAAGAGAGAAAGAGGAGAGGAAGAGGGAGGGACCATGGCAGAGGAAAATAAGGGCTTTGGGTGAAGAAAGGGGAAGCCATCGACATGTGAAGAGCTGCACTCCTCTCGAATTTCTTATGTATTCCTGAAAATTCATTCAACATTTCATTTCCTTCATTATTATTATTATTCAATTCAAAAATCAAAATCAATCAAATTTTATGCTGCACCTGGAAAACCAAACCAAAACTCATCTTACTTACACATGCCGAGATTTCATTTTTAAAGATCCGATTTCCCCATTACTAAGAAATTGGAGAAACAAAGAAATGAAGATGAAAAATGCAGGCGTGCGTGCGTACCTCTTGGTATTCAACCTCCATCGATCGACAGAAACACTCAGAAAGAAAAGTTTGATTTGAGTTTGAGAAATAGAAGATTAGGGGTGGAATGGAATGGAATGTCCATCTATCTATCTATCTTCTCTGCTTCTATATAATCTTTTTTATTTTATAGATCCATCACTCATCACTGTGTTTGTTTTTCTAGAATATCTTTTATGATCAAATGCCACGTAAGAGAGAGAAGTTTATAATTATAATTATAATTTTAATTTTAATTTTCATTTATTGTATTGGTATTTTGTTGGAGGTGGGAAGTAATTGTAAAAGTAAAGAGGAGCAGGTAATGGAATCGTGTACGAATGAATGAATGGCCCCCATGCGATGCCACCACCATGCCCTCTATTTATTTCTTTATTTACTCCGTTGTTATCCCTTTGTTACACAAATATTTTTAATATATAAAAAATATAATAGATAAATATATAAATATTATTTATTAACAAAAGTACGTAGTAATGATATTATTATATATTATAACTTATTAATTTTATATATTTCTAAATATGGCAAATTATCAAAAATATTAACAAGTTTTGACATTTTTTTCACAAATAGTAACATTATTTATTTTTTTATCATTAATAACGTTGATTTTTGCAATTTTTATCGTTTATAGTAACAACTTATTATTTTTTTTATCAATAATAATAATTGCTAACCTGTAAACCTGTTTAGCAGGTCACCAACAACTTTTCAGTTATCAATGACAGTAACATATTAATAACTAACGATATCAAGAAAACAATTAAAAATTGTAGTATACTTTTTTTAATTAACGATAACTCAACTAAACTCCAAATTCTGAAAATGAATTCAAACTCAACCCTTTATTATTTTATCAGTGTGCTTTCAGTAGTCCATTTTTTAAGTTCTTTAACCCAATCAAACCAAATAATCCAACATTTTTACCCAAAAATTAAAGTTTTCCCCCTCTTATTCCCATTTCCTCCTCGATGCCTCCAACAAACAAATTTTTCCGCCGATCCGATTCACGTTTGCAGCCTAAAACAGAAAGAGAGAGAAAATTTTAGATAATTGTTTGTTCAACCCAACCAATATAATTAAATATATGATCAAACCGGTAGCGTACTAATTATTTGTAAAATTATAATATTTTTTATTGCATTGATAAACACATAAACATGATATACAAACATAAAACATTTTTTAAACAGATAAATACATAAATCTTGGTTGGTTGAGCGTACAAGACGTGAAAAATACGGTCTTCTAAATGATAAAGATTAATATAATTCAATCCATGCTTATAAATTTATAACACGAGAATAATATAGCTATTACTTCCTAACTTTTATTTTATCATAAGCACGCCTATTATGACATAATCTGATGTTTTGAGTCGGTCTAACCAGCCTGATTTGTGAAATTATTGGAAAATCGGTTCGAAATCCGTTCTTTTTAAAAAATAAACATTACTGGATGAAAAGGCATATACGTGTGTTTTTTAAAAATAAATGATGAGAGTAAAATTTTACTCATTATAAACTGATTCAACAAGTGACAAACTCATAAGCATTTAAACACGAATAATATGATGATCATTAGAAAAATATAAATCTTAGGATAAAAATATGGAGAATTGAAAATCTAAAATGTATTGCACGTTTTATTGGGTTAAGGAAAATCTGGGTTTCATTGTATCAAATATTCAAACAATCTTTTTCTTTTTTCCTGAAATGTCAAAAACATGAAACTGCATTAAATTTTTCATATTATTTTTTTAAAGGAAAATGTAGGGGTTTTTTTTAAAAGAAAAATAATAGAATTTAATCATTTATATAGATTTAGATATGATAACGAGGAAAAGAGCCCGCACGTTGTGGCGGGAATAATAATATGTTCTGATGATTAATTAATATAATCGAAATACGAAAAACAACGTATTTACATATAAATGACAATTGAAGTCAATCATGGACACAAAGATAATGACTTTGAAACAACTAATAACACATTTACCAAAAGATCGAATTCATAAAATTTAGTAGCTTAGTAATAGAATTTGGTACAAGCATTTCCTCAAACGAATGGTGTGTTATAAATATTTTAACTATTAAGATTAAGATCAAGTAGGAGACAATCCATGTTATATAGGTTCAAATCATTAAACAAATGGGTACGGAACATGATATCTAACAAAATTAAACACATCATGAAATTGGAATACGCAATGTGTAGCCTCAGTTTCTCATAGAATAAAATTTTTGTTAAAAAAGTTACTATCAACTTGTCATAATTTGATTTTAATCTAAACGAACCCGATCTTGATCCTTTAAATGCTTCTGTTCATAACCAATTAAATAAAATTAGTTGAAACTTGAAAGCACGTAGAATTGGAATAATAAAATATGAGTTTGGTGGTTTATTCTTTGCCTTATTCATGACCTGAAGGTAGAACTGCTCGAACGCTTCATATATAGTAGCAGCAGCAAGGAAACCAAACCCTTTAACAATGGTAGTGACTTCGAACGGCAACTCACCCTCATACCTAAACAACATTTGAAAACGAAAACCTGAAAGGAAATCGAATCCTTTTACAATGGTAGTGACTTCGAATGGCAACTCACCCTCATATACCTAAACAACATCTGAAAAATAAAACCTTCAATGATGATTGAGCTACACCTAAAACTTCCTATTTGAACCAGAAAACCTTTAACCTTTGAACCCATCGATCTAAACCTGAAACCTTCAACCATGAAACCGAAACCCTCGACATTCAAACACATCGTCTTGCTTGCAATTGGATTTCAATTTAGCACCACTGGTTGTCGAAGATGATGGTTAGGCCTCGATTTAAACTACAAACTAATGCAAGGAGGAAAGATGGCGGCAGTTGCAATGAAAAATTGAGATGGGTGCTGCTATAAGAGAGCAATGATGGCTGCATGGTGCTATTAGGAGAGTAGGGGTGTGCAAAAAAACCAAAACCCAAAAAAACTGAAAAACCGAAACGGAAAATCCAAACCGTTTGGTTTGGACAATGGATTTTCTCAAACCGAAAATCTTGGTTCGGTTTCGGATTTGTCATACACAAAAACCAATAAACTCCAAACCGAACCAAAAGTTATATAAATATTAAAACTTTGTTAATTTGAATGTTTTGTTACTTTATTGAGAAATTTTTTAGTGATTCATTCTTTAAATTATTGGTTTTTATTTTATTTTTGTCTTTTAATGACCATTTCATATGTTTTGTGTTGTTTTTTTAAGCCTAGATTTTATTTTGTTATTGAATTTATGCAATAATTAAATTTATTATTGTTAAACTTACTAATATACAACAGGTTTATGAATGAAGGAAAAAAATTATGAAATATAAAAGATTAAATAAAAAAACGAAATCCAAACAGAAAAACCAAAGTCCAAACCGAAAATCCGAAAACCGAAAAAAACCAAATAGTTTGGTTTCTAAAATCCAAAATCGAAAGTTTTGGTTTGGATTTTGGTTTTTAAGGAAATCCGATCTAAACCACCTTTTGTTCACCCATAGAAGAGAGGAAGGACAAGTCTAAAAAAACTAAAGGAAAAAAAGTTGTTCAAAAATCAAAATACAAAAAAAAAAAGTCAACAATGCTTGCTTAGTTGCTTATGAATAGTTCCTTGTGAATAGTCTAGGAACAATACAATTCCCCTGGGAATTGTTATATATAGTAATGGAGGAGTCAGGAGGCCCATACCCATGTATGTATGTGTATTGATGATCGAGTCTCGCCCGCTGGCGCTGATGTTCTCCTGTTAGGTGTAATCTAATCGGTCTATGTTTGGTTATTTATTTAGACATATACTAGTTTATTACCATGTATTACATGGGTATACTTTATTATTAATTCTTTTTTTTTTTTTATAACATATAGTTTAAATGAAGCTAAAAAAATATCAACAATGCATTAATATCAAGTCGGTGTTAAAAATTATTAAAATGATATAAACTATAAAATTGAAAGTTATAAGAACGAAAATATATAAATTATAAAAATGAAAAACTGTATATAATTTGTCAACATTTTATACTAAATATGATTTAACTAAAAATAAATTTTATTATACTATATTAATCGATAAGTATTAATGATAGAAACATGTTTTAAGATATCAATTATACAATCAATAAAAAATAAATACAAATTCTTAATATACATGTTATAAATTTGAAGAAATATATATATCTTTAGTTATTAGTAAGCTATTAGTTTAAATGCTTTTGATACAATGAATTGAAATGATTAATTTATGGAAATAAATTAGGAAAGAAAGCTAAAAGTTCATTTGTTCTTTCATTAATTGAATTTATTATTGTGTGGTTCTAAATTAGGAAAAAGAGCGGGAAAATAAAATGGTAATGCATTATGAGATTGACACGTGGCAAAAAATGTTCTCTTTTATTGTAATATATAGATAGATAGATAGATTTGTTTTTTAAGTTTTTTTTTTTTTAACGGCAAACAAACATAATCTTACTTCTAAACTACCTCTTTGCCCCAAATGAGGACTTCAAAACTTACTTTCACCACCTAATCCAAACTTGCCTACGACGGGAGTCAAATCCGTGACCTTTCACTTGCATATCACCCCTCATACAAGATGGGCTAAACCCAACTGATTTCTTATGCCTTTTTAGAGGTCATTTTAGACGATAAATTAAATGATTTATAATTAAATGGTTGAACTTATAAATTACCATTTTCATCGATCTATCATTTAGTTTTTAACTTTCTAGTTATTGGCATTCCATCTAACCTTGACGTTTAGAAATTCCACGCAAAATAAGTTGTTGGGATGATTTGTTGGTAAGTACCCAAAGTACCATTAATTGTGCAATGTATTTTAATTTATTTAGCCATGAAATTAAAGAAAATGACCACCATATATACATATATTATTTTTCATATATATAATTTACAAGGAAGTATCAAGTATGTTGTTGAGACATGTCTTAACTTATTCTAGGTGTTATATATGGATTACGAAAGCAATTAATTCAATTTGTAGGACATCCATCCATGTTTCACAACACTAATTACATTTCCGTATGTACATACTGTTAATTGATAGGGAATTCTAATTAGACTTTATTTCTTGAAAAAATAGCTTACCTAACTTTTCATAATTTATTTCTTGGACTAATCAATACAATAAAAGAGAAAATGATACGTATATATAGCTGTACTTCTTAAATATAATATACGTGGAAGGATCATATTATCGGTCTCAAGTTTCTACCCACGAGTTGGTTTTTTTAGATCAATTGAAGCAAATAATGAATCAATTCTAGATGTCTTTAAAAGCAATACATAATTCTACAAAAATTTATAAAAATAAATAATGAAAATACCTAACCCGATTTTTATTGTTACCTACTTGTTCGGTGAAAAATAAATGATTAATTATGATAAAAATCAATATGTTTTCATGTTTATTGTGTTTTCAATCATCCATGTTATTTTTTTAAGAAAATTCATCAAGTTAATTTTTTTTTTCTAGTTTAGTAAAATTTAGCTATTAGAGCTCTGTTTTCCAGTTATTAGAAAATCTGGTTTACCGATTATAATCGGGTTCTAATACTCAAAGTTCACAAAATCAAGAAAAAAATTAACTTGATGACTTTTCTAGAAAAATATATATGAAACATATTGATTTTTTAATAATAAACCCGGAAATAAATAATTGTCAATGTCAATCTAATTGATAATAAAAAAGATCATGGCTTTATTTGTGTTCAAGAACAGTAACGGGCCAAGAACCTTTATGAAGGCCCAGTCGATTAAAACTTCAGCTTAGATAGTCCACAAGTTTGGGCCCATTTTGCAATGCTAGAAATCTAGAACCAGGCTCGATCCAACTCGTTCGATAACCTAATCTGAAACCTTAAAATACCCTTATTCGCCTTCAACTGACCTCTAACGCATTCCAGTTTTTCATCCCGCCGTATTCGAATCTAGAGGTATGAATATCGATTTTGCTTTATTTCATTTCGTGTGTTAGATTGCTTTGAAACCTACTGATTGATTGTTATTGGAATAGGAGCAAGATGAGTCGTGGAGCAGGAGGTGCGGGAGCCAAGGGTGGAAAGAAGAAGGGATCGACGTTTGTGATTGATTGCGGGAAGCCTGTTGAGGATAAGATCATGGAAATCGCATCACTTGAGAAGTTTCTTCAGGAGAGAATCAAGGTCGGCGGCAAGGCTGGTAATCTCGGTGACTCCGTCACCATTTCACGTGAAAAGAACAAGATCTCGGTCACCTCCGACAGCAACTTCTCTAAAAGGTACTTCATTGGAGCCTTTCTCTATTGATGTTCATTTGACAAAATTACTTCTGCTAACTGGAAAATTTACTCATGATGCAATTTTTATTTAGTTCCTGAGCTCGTGATTTTATCATACTCAGTGCTAAGTTTTACCTTTTGATTCGTGTGTTTTGTCAGCCTAGTTAATCATCTATCTTGACACTGTTCATGACTCAGTGCTACTATCTTAAACTACATTCGGAGTTGGAATTTGAGTGATTATTTATTTCAGTGAACGTCTAATTTGTGCATTGGCTTGTGTCTTACATCGTTAAAACATAAAAACATAAAATTAAGTTAACACATGATTGTATATGCATCAGGTATAAAGCCTAATCCAGCCTTTTTCTTGACCTGACCTTAAATCGCTTGCAAGTTTTTTTTTTTTTTTTTTCTGTAATTGTGATTTGTATTGAACTTGAATTTTGGGCCATATAACTTGCTAATAAAACACGACGTAATTTATATGACATATATGTAAAAGCAGCCATGGTAATTGGACTGTCAGGGATTGAGGATTGTGTTTTTCCAAAGATGCATAAAAACTAGAATCAGAACTGACTACTCAGTACTCATCCAGTGAAAGAGATTACATATCAACAAGCATGTATTTACTTCAGTTTTAATTAGGGCTTTCTTTCTTCCATTCCTATTTCAGCACACTTGTAGAAATTTGCCTTGTTAAAGTCATCATTTGTCATGCCTGGATTAACCACCTCTTCTGAATAAGGTTTTCGGCTAATAAGCAAGTATGGAAATCATGCCATGAGCAAGATGGTATGGTATAATACTCGCGGTCTCCCACCCCACGTGAGCAAGAAACTTGCCTTTATTTGGGTGGTGGTAGACCGGTAGGGGACATAATTATCGTAATTGACTATTGATTATTGTTCTAAAAATCTGCTTCACTTATAAAGATTAAATGTTTGAAAATTCTATGGGGGGATTGTCACTTGTCAGTTGCTTAAACTTGCTTTCATTTCAGGTATCTGAAATACCTAACAAAGAAATACTTGAAGAAACACAATGTCAGGGATTGGCTTCGAGTGATTGCATCTAACAAAGACCGCAATGTGTACGAGTTACGTTACTTCAACATTGCTGAGAATGAGGGCGAGGAGGAAGACTGAGGAGATAGGGAGGGATCTTGTTTTATGTTGGTTTTTTTTGACCTGGCTTGGCTTTTTTAAAATACTAATATCAAGCTTTATCATTGTCGATCTGTTCAAAACTGTATTGTATTAGAGTATTGAGTTTTTGGTGCTCTTCAGCTCTTGCACTGATATTGTTTATGCAATTAATCTGTTTGTTCACCTATGCTTGTTTGTGGCAGGCAATGCTTGTTTGTGGCAGGCAATGCTTGTTTGTGTTTGTTGCTACGGCTTGAACTTGATGGACTTATTGCAGTTGGGTTTAAGCTTTGGGTCAAAGGATCATGGCTTGATTTTAAGAACCTCAATTACTCAAAATTAGTCATCATAATTTGCGTTGATGCACTTTTTTAAATAGAAAACCAAAGTTTATTTGACGTTTATTTGAATCTGTAACATGTGACTTGAGAGTTGTGTTTTGAGTTTGGTTTTAAACTTGAATTGAAATAGAAGCGCAAAAATTGTTTGTGTTCCATTGGTTTGTAGGGTTTAATTGTTTATAATCATATCTTCGGTTTGTATGATTTTTGATTTAGAAGAATATAAATTGTCTTCAAATCTAGCAAACCAAACAGAAAATAGGTATTGAGTTTGTTTTTACACTTGAAATAAATAGAAAAACTCAACTCTATTGATGTGAAATTGTTGGTATTTTGAATCCTAGCCTTGAAGGATAAATTAGTTTTTATGAAAATTTGGTCTATGGGATTTTGTAATGGTCAAGATCAATAAATGTCGAAAAATCTAGCACACCAAAAAAGTTCTAGGGGGGCTTCTAGTTGGTATATATCTTTTTTTAGAATTTACATCCTATTAAAAGTTTTAATTATACAATATTTATATTTATCTGGATTTTGGATAGGATTTGTATTTTTAGAAATCCTGTTTGTTTTGTAATCAGTCAAATGATTTAAAATGTTTATATGATAGATGATAACTTTGCAAATCATGTTTGTCATGTATTTTTATTTTTCTATTAGTTTTATTCATTGAATAATTTTGTTAGAAAATATATAAATAAGTAACTTCAATAAATAAATTAACTATTGATAAATTTACTTATTCATGATACACTTTAAAGAATGAAAAAAAACTTACAATAATTAATCATCGACAATTAGTTCATCAAGTTAACTTAAACAATCAACCAATAGATTACCTAATAATCAAGTTCATGCTTCTATCAACTTTATTGGTTAGTAATAAAAATCTAAAATATTATATCAAAGTTCATTAGTCTAAATATTCTATCAATTTCATCACTCTAGCAAGTTCAGCTTCAATATGTATTTATCAACCAAAATAAGAAACCAACATAGTTTAATTCAATTCTCCAATGGTATCCAACTTTTAGATTCGTCTCGTTTAATCACTAAATTATTTTTATACATTTAGTCATTAAACTTGTTTTTACATACACAATTGCCACTAAACTATGTTTTATTCATCTTTAACCACTGAAAATTGTACACATTTGATCACTAAACTATCATAATTTCTACATATTTGACCATTAAACTATCCTATTTTATACATATTTATTTTATGTTTAAGTTAATTTAATGTCTTATCAATTGGCAATTTTAGTTTCTAGTAATCTTTAACATAATTTAATAACCACCAAGGTTTGTCAACGTGGTTTCACCGTGGAATTATAGATTGTGAAGTTGGAGGTCCTTGAAAACAAGAGAATAATAAATAACAACCTGACAGAAGTCTCCTTTGTGTTTGATCCCTTAATCTTTCTATCCAGAGCGAATCAGGTGGCTAAGCACTAGCCTCCCTTTGGGAGAGCTTTGCCTGATTTGGACTTGTGTGGCAATGGATTTAGTTTCAATGGATACCCAACTCAAGGTTGAATATCATTGTTATTAATAATAAAAAATAAATAATGTTATTATTAATGATAAAAATGACAAAACTTGTTGCTATTTTTTATTATTTTTCAATTTGAGAAAATGAAATGTCTATATTTTGTTCCAAACAGGACATTTAGTTTTTAGTAAAACTTTTTTATAAACAAAAGTTTCCAAAAGCCGTTGACCAAACGACCTCGGAAAAAAGTATCCCATTCGAACGTCAAAGTTTTTAGTAAAACTTTTTTTTAGGTAAAAATAGTCTGTCAATTATCCCATTCGAACGTCAAAATCAATCGAAAGAGGATATTGAATTTGGGTTAGTAATCAGCAGGATTAGATTAGATTAGATTAGGATACCAAACAAAAACAGATAGAAGAAGGATTTGGATGGAAAAAGGCGTGATGGAAGTTGGATGGCTTATGGCAGCTTCAGCTTCAGCTCTTATTCTATGCCCATCATCACTTTTCTCCAAACCTATTCAAAGAAACAACATTAATGTCAATGGCAGCCTCAAAGCAACAGCTAAATCCGATTTCTTCCAATCTGCCGTCTCTCGCGCTTCCCTTCGTTTCCGAGAAACCCTTCGCTCAGGTACAACTACAACTACTACTATAACCTATGCATTTCATCAAACACTTTATGCTCATCTCCTTATAACTCCCCTGCAGACCCTCTTTTCGTTGACTCCTACGCTGCCTGCTTTGCACCTCCCAATCTCGACTTACAAATCGATTCGCTTCACCCTTACTGCATTGCCACTAGATATATCGATGATCATTTGCTTACTCTAACTAACCCCCTTGATGGACCTAAACAGGTATTCTTTCGTAATTTTTTCCTACTCTATTTGCATATTTTTCTTCATCTCTGCTGTGCAGGTTGTTTTATTTACAGATGGAATGGATACTAGGGCTTATCGCCTTAATTGGCCTTCTTCAACTGTAATCTATGATGTATCACCACAACAAGTATACAATAAAGCATCTCAAAAACTTAAAGGTTCCTAACTTCCTCTCAAGATCAACATCTCACCTACATGATTATAATACTCCGATTAAAACCAGGGATAATGGCGATAAATTATCAAATATTATAATCACTTTTACAGGTGCACTTCAAGTCGTAATGAATTTGACTATGTTGACTTCAAGTTGCAATAATAATGAAGTTTGCTGTAATATCAACATATGTCCACCCCCTTAGAATGTGTAGAGATAAGATGTCTTGGGCTTATTCAATGGCATTGGATATTAAATTGTAAAATTCTTAAACTTTTTGCTAAATATGTTTTGAATCCTTGTGCAAGCAAACAGGAAGTATTCGACTCTAATTCATTCTAGTAGATAGGTTTTTGGAAATTTTACCCATTCCTATATCGTTCGTGTCTGGCCTATTTGGCTGAACTTATGACACTCCGTTTGCTTCAGGGTTGGGTAGAGTCATTCTATCATCTAACAAGCGGTTGTTCCTGCTTGGTTGCATGCAACAATTGTTAATGAAAAAGAGGTCTTTGTGATGGAATTTTTTTAGAAATTGTTAGATGTTGGTGCTAAAGTTCCAAGAAGCCGCTTGCTTCTTCATGTTCCTTTGGAGTCATCTGATATGCAACAACTATTACGTGATAAAGGATTTAATGGTAGCAGGCCAAGTATATGGGTGTTCCAGGTGAATAACCATATCTCTCCCTCTTTTAATATTACGTAAATATGGCAAACAAAATAAAAAACATCTACTCTACTCAAATATGTGCTGCAAACATTATTATTTCTTTTATCTATAGGGGTATCCAGTTACAAATTTAGCTAGCTTTAAAGAGATTCTGTTTATGGCTACTAGTTTAGCCATGAAGGGATGTCTGTTCTTGGGTGAATTTCCTGTGCGGTTGATGGAAACCGAAATGACGATCAAGGTAAATAACCTTTTTATGTTTTTACCATGGTTTCTTGCTGCCTGTAAATCTGTAATGTCCGCCTATTTAATGTTGCTTTTCTTTGACAGCCCACTGCAGAGGAGTGGATGGATGAGCTTTTCATGAGCTATGGTTTTAGGGTACGAATAATAGGGTATGATGATGTTGCAAATAACCTTGGCCAAGGAAAAGTAGTAGGAGACCCCGATAACTTGCTTTTTGTTGCACAACACCTAAGATTTTCTGATGATCAGGTGAGATGAAGCTCTTATTCGGAGAAAAAGAAAATATATACACATTTTAAGAACAGGTATGTTGTATGGCTGTTACATTTTATAAATATGTAACCTTGCAGATGGAGAATTGGAGGATGGAATTTCAGAGGATAGAAGATGAAGGTGATGAAGATGGATTTGAGGAGCTCTAACCAATTCAAGATTTACTTCATTATACATGCAACTACAACGTCGTCAACTGTTATTACAAACCATGCATGGTGTAAATTTTTTTAGTATTATTGAAACACTTTTAAAGCATTTGACTAACAGACCATCACATCCATTGTTTGTAAGCATGGCTAAACTCTTATCAAATAAGTCGAGCTGGATTGAGTTGATCTTTATCAATTCAAGTGCAAATATTGATCTTGAAACAATCAAGCCAATTTCAATATTTTTTCAAGCTTTTAAAGTCTTATATATGTATATGTACGTATGTATTGTATTTGAAAATATATGATTGATTGGTAACATGTAGCTGTAATGGATATTTTCAAGCTCAAGTCTGCGTACGAAACTAATCAAACTTTTTACGTGGTTAGTCTTTTAATCCAACATCATCAAACAAAGCTCAGTTTGGCTCATTTGCATCGTTGAATTCACATACACCCTTTGAACCACGTAATGATCATATGCTTACTTCAGTACATAATGTTTCATGTGAATGCTACCTTCCCCAGCACATAAACAACATATTTCTCTTCTTTTTTTTTTTTCATATAAATATGCTTTACAATATTTTCTAGCCTTCGTATCCAGGAAAACACATTTTCATCACACTGCTTTAAATCTTAAAAATCCAATGGCCAGGGGAACACTGCTGGAAAAGCGGCTTGAGCAAGCTTCCTTCCCTACACAAGCAGCAAATTCATTTCTACTGGAAGTATGTTCATCTCTTCTCTTTCATACTCATTCATAATTCATCCCATGAAAACTAGGTTTAGTAAAAACTTCGAGCTATACTGTAATCATTATAAAGAACTCTTTGGGTGCACAATATTTTTGTCAAACACTTGCGTGCCACAGGCGTTTCAACGTTTTATCGGATGCAACAAGTACTTCAAGTTTCGATAACATAAGATGCAACGTCACTGTAGTGCCAGTACCTTTTGCCGTATCACATAGACAACATGACCAAAAAGAAGATTTGCTGCTGCTACCGTTTCAGGACTGGGATTGTTGGTCGTGGCCTGATGACATTCATAACTCCTTGGGCAGTTTGCTAACAACATCAAATACAAGTCAGGAATATAAATCCAAAGATGTAACTCAATTACGCAATGATGAAACTTTCCTGTAGTTTTACCTCAAAGTAGGAATTGAAGTTCAGACGCAAAAGAAAACGCCTAAGAAAAGGGGCACGTTGACTACCCGCAAGCCTGCTACTACGCAGTATCGTGTACAAGGAATTTGACTTCTTGTTAAATTCCTGTGCCGAAAAGATACAGGTACCAAGTCATCTTAGTGCCAAATGCTCATAGGAAGGTTCAATATTTAACATTTCAAGTAGAGGTGGCAAATTGCAAGTTTTGTAATGGGTCATGTCCGTTTAGGTTGACCCACCAACAATCCTGGCCATCCTGTTTGAGTTTTATATATATGATGTATTAGACATAAACAAAAACGAGATTCTTCCGGGAAATAACAATCAAGGATATAGACCAAATCAATTAATTTCTAGGTAAAAGGTTTGAAATTTTCACCTTTGCTCAAGCAATGTTCACAACCAAAACATAAAGCAGGTGACGTTATTAGAATGGTTCATTCAGAAATTTAAAGTTACCTCGGTTATACGTTCCAGTTCTATGGTGCTTGCATTTGTTTCCTGGTTCTCAATCTTCCAGCAGAACTGCAAGCAGAGCTTCATGATTCCATCCAATATCCTTGATACTGAACCAATATCCAAAAACGATTGTGATATTAAAGCTGACAAGTATCTGCAAGCAAAACAAGAAGTTACCTAATGAAGTAAAACCATATATCCTAGGCGATAAAAGCAACATGCAAGAAAGGGAGAATTATTTGCTCACTCTTGATGGAAGTCCACCAACTCAGCAAAATCACGTGATTCCTCTATATGACTTTGTAATACATTCCATTGAGATTCAATCACATCCACCTAGACGAAGCATGTATGGTGAATGAGTCGCAAGGATGAATATAAGATTCTAAAGTGGGATAAACTAGTTGGTACAAGCTAGAAATGAACCCATGGTAAAATAAATATGATCAATGAATCATGAACAAACGTCTTTTCATAGAATATCAATTTTTTGTGTCCTAAAAGGCATAAGTTCAGTCCCGCTTCTTCACTCCCTAGGACCTCACTGTATAAAATGAGCAAACTTCCCATAGAAGTGCTACATTGTTGAGGTATTAGAGTATGCTCAGTCAGAGGAAGCTGATGATGCGTGGCCTCATACAAAATCTATTTATGATTATTAGATAGAAGGTTTATTGTGCATCTTTATGTATACTGTTGGTAACCAATCACATAGCTTCTTACAGATTCTATTTGCATAATCACAGCACTTAATGCAATTGATACCTGGATATAAAACTGAAGATTTCTAATCAAGAATGCCATATGCTCTCTAACCCGCCACATAGGTCTAAAGCATTGTCGCCTCTGTTGAGATGTGGAGCCATTTAAACGTTCAGTGTGACGTTTAGAAAAATTCGAGTGATCTTGCTGCATTACAGATTCCCATGACTTCTCCAATTCCATTTGTGTTCGCTTTAGCCGGAGCAAATACTGAAAGATCCTACGGTATCTGTCCATAAACAATACTAGGTTACATTAAAATTTATACTTCATCTCAGAATAGATGAACTTTATGTTCAAAAGTACAAAAACAACTCAAATTTAAATTTTAATAGGTTTAAAGTCCAAATCACCACAAGCAAGTAAGCAACTAACATTCTCTACTAGTATATATCAGCAAGGATAGAGTCATTCTATCATCTAACATCAAAAGAGTACGAATGTTAATAGTTCGTTTTTTGAGACAGCATGTGTTCAAAAAGTTATCTCAACTCTCAAGATGTTCAGCATAAGGGGCCAAATGTGAAGCTTCCATGGAAGAAATGGAAAGAATTAGGGAAGGCTGCATAGTTTGAGAAGTGAATTATACCTCGAGAGAACTTCTTGTGTGAAGAACAATTGTAAGGGCCAATCAACAGAATATTCTAACGCAATACCATCCCAGCCATCAAGGGACATCTCCAATGAAGAATCAGATAACACACTTGAATCGCCATCAGCATACTTGGATTTTGATACATCTTTCAAAGGTTTAATGTCAGTCCCAATAGCAGGCATCCTGGAAGGGGTTTATAATTATTTAGTATTTTATTGCATGTAATACCTACACCACAAGAGCCCAAGTGAACTATACATGAATATTGAATAACCTATTTCTAGTTAGGATTCAAAAATGGGAAGTACAGTGTTTTACAGTAAAAATGTAAAATCACTCTACTTTTAAAATTTCTATAATGAGAAGTGCAGTATTTACCGTAATGTCACTCTTGAAAAATATTTATCATCATCGCTGATAGTCTTTGTTACTGCCTGCATTTGAAGTTTGCATATATATATCTTTTTATCTAATAACCATGTCTAGATAGAAATATGAAATAAATGGGTTGTAATGCAGACATATAAAACGTTATTTAGTAAAGAAGATGATACGACCCCAGGTCACTGGGGTAAGGTGTATCGGAGGCAGAATCGGAAAGGGGAGGGACCAAATCAGGGGCAGGGGGTCTAGAGGATACTTTCTATTTTATATTTTAATTATTTATGTTTTATTTGTTAAGGGGGAACGTATTTTTGGTAGGTGATGACTATTTATTCTAGGGCTGGCCTCCATAGGGAGGAGGGTTTTTTTTAGTTTTCTTTACGTATTGTTTGGAGATTACTGGATCTCGAATACCAGGTTTTTATTTAAGCATTCAATTGCAATTGATTTTGAGTAGTAATCTGATATTTCGATTCGATTCATATCAAATTGGTATCAGAGCCGTTCGTAATCTGCCTGTGGGGGTTCGATTGATAGCTTTGGGCCACCGCAAAAACAAAAGTTTTCCTTCATGACGAAGATCACCGATTTAGAGGCGGATCTCATTCAGTTCAAAGCAGACTCCAGCAACCGTCTTGATAGGCTGGAATCCGCAATGGACGCCATGCGACTCGAAACTACTCAAAAGTTAGACGCCGCACGAACGGAGATGAACCAACGGTTGGATGCGGGCCAAGCTGAAACAACCAAACGATTGGATGTCCTCACGGCCCTGCTGTCGAAACAGATTGACCAGCGACACCAGTCCAGTCCTCAGCTAACTAACTTGGACGATGGCAGCAGCAAGCGCCAGTCGACAGGTGGCCAACCTCCACCGCGTTTCTCGTCATTGGTATTCGACGATCAGGGCTGTCCTATTCCGCCTTTCATTGCAGAATCGGGTGGGTTTTCGGGTGCCCTCCCTTCGTTCACAAACCAGGGTGTGATGCCTATAGCAACAGAGGTTTTTCCAAACGGTCGACAATGGGTGGGAACAAAACAAAAGGGGGGGGACGTGCCGCCGGGCGAGAAACCATGGCTGTCAGGGACTGATTACAGGCTCCGTAAATTAAAAATGCCATTATTCGATGGGGAGGATGCTTACGGTTGGGTATATCGGTCGGAACGTTTTTTTGACATACATGGCTTTGTGACAACAGGGGAAAAGCTTAGGGCTGCAGTCATTTGCCTTGAAGGTCAAGCATTATCGTGGTATCGTTGGAGTGAGCAACGAGAACCGTTTCGCTGCTGGGAACAATTAAAGTCACGACTGCTGGAACGTTTCCAGCCGGCACATGAGGGCAACACTTATGAAAGATTTTTGGCCATTCGGCAGGATGGGACGGCTCGTGAGTATGTGGGAATGTTCGAGACATTGGCTGCCCAATTGGATGGATTGTCGGATCAAGTGTTAGAGGGCACCTTTATCAACGGATTGAAACCAGAGTTGCGATCCATGGTACGTTTGTTACAACCGAAAGGCTTGGTGCAAGTAATGAAAATAGCAATCATGGCAGAGGAGAATCGCACCAGTACTCGCGAGAACGAGCAAAGTGGGGTCCGGACAGCTTTTGCTAAATTCAATGGGATGGTAACTCGTCCACTCGCAACGTCGACAATTCTACCGCAGGCACCGCCAACCAGCAAACAACCCTTCAAGAGCATGACAGCAGCGGAACTCGCAGATAAGAGAGCAAAGGGGCTTTGTTTTCGTTGTGATGGGAAGTTCGGGCCTGGACATCGTTGCCCTGAAAAATCGCTGAAGGTAATGGTTATTTATGACGGCGAAGGGGAGGATGAGGAAGACGAGGACACACGGGAGGAACCCATGCACTTAGACGCCGTGGAAGTATCGGTTCATTCAGTTGTTGGCCTTACGTCTCCTCAAACCATGAAACTCCGGGGGACCATTCACGGTAAGGAGGTGGTAGTGCTTATAGACAGCGGTGCAACTCATAATTTTTTGTCATTAAGGCTACTGGAACCATTAGACTTGCGTGTTACGGGAGAGGGGGCCACAAGAGTCACTTTGGGGAATGGGAAAACCGAACCTAGCTATGGCATTTGTCGGAATGTGGAGCTCCAATTACCGGGACTCTTGGTAACCGAAGATTTTTACCCTCTGGAACTAGGAAGTACCGACATCATTCTAGGCATCAAATGGTTGAGTAAGTTGGGTGACACACGCGTGAATTGGCGGGACCTCATGATGTCATTTCAGCAAGATGGGAAACGAGTCACGTTGAGGGGCGAGTCGGGGTTACGCCGTTCCGAAGCTTCCTTGCGGTCTCTCGCTCGTACTTTACCATCAACGAGTAGTACCTTTGTGGTTGTCTTGGCTAGCATGTTTGCGGCAACTGTACCAGAATTGCAGGTCCACCCGGAACTTGATAATTTACTCACCCAATACTTTGATGTTTTTTCATTACCTGCAGGTCTACCCCCCATGAGGGATCATGAGCACGCTATTATTCTCAAGAATGGTACTGAACCGGTTAGTGTACGTCCCTACCGTTACCCCCAACTACAGAAAGATGAGATTGAAAAGTTAGTTGGAGAAATGCTAGAGGCGGGTATAATCCAGCCGAGTACTAGCCCTTTTTCAAGTCCGGTATTACTAGTAAAGAAAAAGGATGGCAGCTGGCGCTTTTGCGTGGACTATCGGGCTTTAAACAAATCTACGATTTTGGATAAATTCCCAATACCTGTTATCGATGAATTGTTGGACGAATTACACGGGGCAGCAGTATTTTCTAAGCTGGACTTGAAGGCTGGTTATCATCAAATTCGTATGAAAACGGAGGATGTTCATAAAACAGCTTTCCGTACACATGAGGGCCACTACGAGTTTTTAGTGATGCCCTTTGGCCTCACTAACGCGCCGTCCACTTTCCAGTCACTGATGAATAAGGTTTTTCGACCGTACTTGCGACGGTTTGTGTTGGTTTTTTTTGATGACATATTGGTGTACAGCAAGTGTATGTCGGACCATCAAGGACACTTAGCCACTGTTTTTGATTGCTTGAGAAAGGAACACCTGTATTGCAATAAAAAAAAATGTCTACTGGGACAGGATCGAGTCGAGTATCTGGGCCATATTGTTACTAAGGACGGGGTTCAGGCAGACCCATCCAAGATAGCCGCCATGACTGAATGGCCCATTCCGAAGAATATAAGGCAGTTGAGGGGATTTTTGGGGTTAACAGGATATTACAGAAAGTTTGTTCAAGGATATGGAAAAATTGCTCGAGATTTAACAGAGTTATTGAAGAAAGATAACTTTCGATGGACCGATAAGGCGACACAAGCTTTTCGTAACCTACAGGACGTCATGACTAAGGTACCTGTACTAGCTTTGCCGGATTTCACCAAACCCTTTGTCATTGAATCTGACGCGTCCGGTCACGGAGTGGGAGCGGTCTTGATGCAAGAAGGGAGGCCGATAGCTTATTTCAGTCAAGTGTTGGGGTCCCGGGCACAACTAAAATCGGTTTATGAGCGAGAATTGATGGCAATTGTTTTGGCGGTGCAAAAATGGCGGCCATACTTGTTAGGCCGACCCTTCACGGTTATCACGGATCAAAGGAGCCTCAAATACCTTCTTGAACAACGTACAGTACCTGGAGAACACCAAAAGTGGTTAGCAAAGCTATCCGGTTATATGTTTGACATTCAGTATCGGCCAGGTAACGAGAATGGAGCTGCCGATGCCTTATCGCGAAGAGGAGAGAGCATACAATTAGGTGAATTATCGGCACCCGTTGTACCCGAGTACGCGGCCTTGTTGCGACACTTACAGGAAGATCCGGAGACGATCGCCTTGAAGGACCAGATTCAAACACGAGCTGAGGGGTTAGACGGGTATACAATTACGAACGGAGAAGTTCGGTATAAGGATAGGCTGGTTCTACCCCGATCTTCGACATGGATTCCAAAGTTGTTTCTGGAATTGCATGGGGGCGTGATAGGTGGTCATGGGGGGGTTCAAAAGACGTATCACCGAATAGCACAAGAATTTTATTGGGTGGGTATGCGCCGAGATATTGCCAAGATGGTGGCGGAATGCGGTGTTTGTCAGCGTAATAAGTGTTCGAATTTGTCTCCGGCGGGATTACTTCAGCCGTTGGATTTACCGGTACGCATTTGGGAAGATTTAACGATGGATTTTGTCGAGGGATTGCCTCGATCGGAAGGATATAGCGTCATTCTAGTGGTCGTCGACAGATTGAGCAAATCCGCGCATTTCATTCCTTTGAAACACCCCTTTACGGCAGCCTCAGTCGCCACGACATTCATACGGGAAATTGTTCGGTTACATGGCGTTCCTAAGACTATCGTCTCGGACCGAGACAAAGTCTTTATTAGCCACTTTTGGCGCGAATTGTTTAAGTATCAGGGCACATTGCTGAAACGCAGCACGGCTTATCATCCACAGACGGATGGACAAACCGAAGTGGTCAATAGGAGTGTGGAAACATATTTACGCTGTTTTGTATCATCCAGGCCGAAAGAATGGGTGAAATGGCTACCATGGGCAGAATTTTGGTATAACACCTCGTATCACTCTGGACTTAAGGCGACTCCTTTTAAGGCTATGTATGGAAGGGACCCACCTAATGTGATCCGTTATGATCAGGGAGCGGCAACGACGTTTGAGGTCGATCGGTACTTGCAACAGCGTGACCAACTGCTGAGTGAATTACGGGGCCATCTATTGAAGTCTCAACAGTTAATGAAGAACAAGGCGGATGGTAAACGTCGGGATGAGGAGTTTCATGTGGGTGATTTAGTTTATCTGAAGTATCGGCCTTATCGACAGGGGTCGGCCAATCGTAGGATGAATGTAAAGCTTGCTCCTCGTTTCTATGGGCCATTTGAGGTGCTGGAACGCATTGGCGCTGTGGCCTACAAGCTGAAACTACCACCTACTTCGTCGGTTCACCCGGTGTTTCATGTTTCACAATTAAAACGTGTCATCGGTGACCAGCAGGCAAACCCGGACTTACCTGAAGGACTGACCGAAGGATCCTTGGGTCTGTTCCAGCCTGTGACGGTGTTGGGTACGCGTGCTGTCAATGACAAACGTGAGGTCCTTATTCAGTGGAATGGTTTGCCGGTGACCGAAGCGACATGGGAGCCCTTTGAGCTAGTGCAGCAGCAGTTTCCTCAATTTCACCTTGAGGACAAGGTGAGTTTTCGGGGCAGGGGTGATGATACGACCCCAGGTCACTGGGGTAAGGTGTATCGGAGGCAGAATCGGAAAGGGGAGGGACCAAATCAGGGGCAGGGGGTCTAGAGGATACTTTCTATTTTATATTTTAATTATTTATGTTTTATTTGTTAAGGGGGAACGTATTTTTGGTAGGTGATGACTATTTATTCTAGGGCTGGCCTCCATAGGGAGGAGGGTTTTTTTTAGTTTTCTTTACGTATTGTTTGGAGATTACTGGATCTCGAATACCAGGTTTTTATTTAAGCATTCAATTGCAATTGATTTTGAGTAGTAATCTGATATTTCGATTCGATTCATATCAGAAGAGCATATATCTGGTAGCTCATCAGAAACCAGAAAGATACACAAAGTTACAATTTACAAACAAAATATCATTACCAGCCTGAATGGAACCATGAGATCAGCTTCAGCAGTTGACTGCCGTGGGGGCAAACGCATCAACTGACGGCTCTCCTCAAGAAAACTCTATCATACATATAAAAAATCTTATCAGTATAACACAGTTGAAATCTTATCAAGTTTACATTAAAGTATTGCTAAAAAATCAAAAGGAACACGAAGATTCCGCAGAAAAATGATGGTAAACATGAAGGCTAGGTTCTGTTTTGCACTTTTTTAGTAATCTAGTGTTTCTGCTTTAGCAAAGTAAGTATACTATTAGCACAAGAAAAGTAAGAGGGTCGCAACATGTTGCAACATTTGAACTTTATCTTAATAAATTAACATGTTAGATTGCAGCAACTTTTGGATGGAAGGAAATTTTTAGCAGAAATATATACTCAAATGTAAGAAGTAAGACAGCATACCAAATGTCCAAATGCGAATAAACATCACATACCATTACGCTCTGTCTCATTTTGTTAAATCGTCACATTTAAGTAATTATATATTTATATCAAAAGATTTAGTGACTGTCCGGTTATCAGTGACAACTATAAATAGTGACTATATTGTTCTTAAACCCCTTAAAACCCATATTAATTAGCAATCTCAAGCACATTAATGTCAGGTCACTAGCATTGCCATGATATTTGCAGCAAGGATTATCCAAGTGAATGCAAATATGTGCCTTTGAAATTCATTGATTCTATATAGTCCACTTGGTTTTTATAACGTTCTGAAGAATGGCTTGTGTTTAAAGGCAGCACCAGATATTATAAAACACAACAAACTGAAGAAACCGTTCATCCATTACCTGGAAGAAATCACCTTTTGCTAGAAGAAAATACTCTTTGATGGCCTTCAAATGCCCATTTAAATCAGCACGTACAACCACAAGCTGCATGTGTCATTTTAAAAAGGTTACATGAATACTTAGCTATAGTTGCAACTATATAGACAAAGAGGGAAAATACACAAACATTTCTACCTCCCAAAGATGACTTGCTGCAATAGCCCTGATCGAATTAACAGCGCCCTCAAACAGTCTTTTGTGGAACTCAGATGATTCCTGCAGAAAATAAAACAGAAGTGTTAAGGTGGAAAGAGGACCACAATGCACTGAACTCAACAAATTACAGAAATCTTGGAAATGAATTGACAAACCAAGAGGAATACATGAGCAGACAAATAAGAGCATATGTTAGCGCCTTTCTCAAATGATCAATAACAAATAAAAAACAGCTGTAATAATATTTTATGAAAGGTATATATGGACCTTCAGATTTTTAAGCATCGATTCAATCTTATCAGCTTCTGATTGTGGCAGTAATTCATCCCCCATCAACTTTTTATGTCTCACTTGATGAGACAGTGAATCTACGGAACGGAAGGCAGAACTTGGATTACGAAGAACCCTGATTGCCTTTCCAGCAAAAAGAACAGATTCTGCCACATGCATTGGAATATATTCTGGCAACATATCCTGGAAGAAGACATAAGAAAAATTAGCAGTTTGCCCAAGCATAAAAGGAACTAGTTCCATCACATGTATGCATCAGGAAAAAACAGAAGGTTTTTTTTCATGTTCCATAGAAAATCAACTTCTGAAATAAATCATCAAGTACCAAGGAGATATGAAATCCCAAGTGCCAATCACTTAAAGATCCATCATTAACTGACACGCGTGCTAACTTCTCCGTCATGTTAGTATGGGATAAATCATGCTCTGAGTTTCCTTCTTGCCTAAAAACAATAAAATCATCATCACTTAAACAGTAGTCAAAGGTATCTTGTCTCACAATATCTATGTAGTAATAAAGGAGGGATAAGACAAACAGGCAACTTATTACTCGCAGATGAAAAATTCCCCATATTGATCATGAAGAATCCCATACACCATCCAGCAAGCCAGTTGATTGTACATGACCTGATGTCCATGCCAAAGAAGTCTGTCCATGATACAACCAGTTACACTTACATTAGTTTGCTATTCCAACACTGTTCATTTTCAATTACTAGAAAATATGAAAGACATTTATCAACCCTCTTGTAGGACACATAACTGTAAGGTTGGTATTTGTATAAGAGCTGGTGGTTGTTTGATTACCATTCTGCATGAAATCCTGGGTTCTTTTACTTCATGGTGGAAATAGCATCAGTTTTATATATATATATATATATATATATATATATATATATATATATATATATATATATATATATATATATATATATATATATATGTGTGTGTGTGTGTGTGTGTGTGTGTGTGTGTTTATATATAGCTTAGGTTACTGTGAGAAGCTAAATATATCTTGAGAAGTGAGAAGCACTATGATTTACTAATTTTGTACATTGATTCATTTGTTTTTACATTTGTGATTCATTATCTATATTTAAAAACTAATGAATCAATGTAAAAAGTATTGAATTGTTGATTCATTTTATCCGAATTGATGATTCATTATTTATATATTCGTTTAGATACAAATAATACAAGGCTATTTGTAAAAAATTACACACACAATCACACTTTCTGCATTTTAAAAGTCATGTGAACGTGAAAAATTTTATGTGAACATGCACGTTTCACATAGTTCTAGTGTGTGTTTATGTGTGATTTTTTACAAATAAAATTGTATTGTTAATTAAACATGATTATGAAAAAACAATTTCAAAAAAATGATTTTCAGCGAGGTACCTCCGGTACTCCGCAAAACTAATGGTACTCACTTGAACCTAAATCATACAGAGAGGTGGGTTCAATGGAAAACCAAAATGCATCACAAGGACCATCAACACATCATAAGAGATTATTAGAGGCATTTTTGGAATAACATAAATAATAATTCTAAAAGGTAAATTAGGTGATAAATTAGGAATTAATTTATCCTCATTAAATTAGGAATTAAAATAATATATTAACTACCTTCCTCGTTATCCTCCCCAAATCTCTCCATCTCTCTCCCCCTCCCTCCCTCTCTCTCGGCGCACCTCCAAAGACCACCGGTTCGAACAACGATGCATAACAGCAGCAGCAACGATGCATCGACATTCGAAGATGAAGAAGTCATGCATAGATGACGAAGATGAACAACAATGACAATGACGGAGATTATGAACGAAGATGTGCATCACCGATTTGAAGAAGGTGAACGAAGATGTGCATCTCGTCAACCGATAAA
Organism: Centrapalus pauciflorus; assembly: GCA_020465985.1. NCBI lineage: Eukaryota > Viridiplantae > Streptophyta > Magnoliopsida > Asterales > Asteraceae > Centrapalus > Centrapalus pauciflorus. Next base: position 592,504 of record JAANYP010001122.1, read on the forward strand.
TTAATATTGATGTTTAAAATTAAAGATGATGCATGGTCGGAAATGTTAGAATCCAAACAAACATGATGATGATGAGTTTTAAATCCGAATGAACATGAAGGTGAATGATGATGCATGGCTGGAAATGTTCGAACCGACGATGAACACGAAAATGGACATGATGATGCACGCATGATGCAGTGTCGAACCCGGATGAAGATGAACAAAGATGCATCTTTTTTTAATTACATTTAAGAGTGCATTTATTATTTAATTATTTGATGAAATATTCGATTAATATAAAACTTAAATTGATTTGACTAATTATATTTTTTTTACGCAAGCGACCATTTACTAAATGCATACGATACGTTGCACAATCAGATGCATGAGGAATAGTGCATGTGGTTTCCTAAAATTTCTCGATGCATATGGTTTTCCATTGAACTCACCCCTATATATGTGTGTGTGTGTGTTGGGGTGTTGCACCGCATGTTGTGGCGGGGTGTAAAGATTGCATTTTTTATTAATGAGTTAAAGTAAACTGAATATTATAAAAAGAAAACTGGAGGTGCAAAATACATAAGAAGGGACATTCCAAATTTAAAGTAAATTGAATATCATGACCAACAAAATTTTTAATTTGAGTGTGCAATTTAACTAGGGATTTTTATGTAAAAAAGCCTAAAAGTTGTTATATTTTTTATCAAGTCACATAACCATTTTTTTGGTGTGATAAATCCCCAACCAATGAAAAATCATTAAAATGGTGTTTTATAAACAAAAATTTACCCTTAATCGGTTGTAACTAGGTAAAGTCCTATATGGTATCTATGTTAAACAAAATAACTATAGAAGTCATACTTGACATTTATGTTAAACTTGGGCACAACATTCTGGTCCTCCAAATACTTCTAGCCGTTTTTTGATTTAACATAGTTGTCATGTACGACTTTTATCTGGTTACAACTGATTAAAAGTCAAAAAAAAAAAATTTAAGTTGGGGGATTTATTAGGCTAAGAAAAATGGTTAAGGGACTTGATCAAAAAAAGGAGACAACTTCAAGGTTTTTTTATGCAGAAATCCCATTTAAACTACGATAAAATGAACTAAATAATGTTATTTTTGGATAACCATGGTATTCGACCTTGAGTTGGGTAATCCACAGAAACTGAATCCATTGCCACACAAATCCAAATCGGGTAAAGCTCTCCCAAAGGGAGGCTAGTGCTTAGCCACCTGACTCGCTCTGGATAGAAAGATTGAGGGGGGGTCACACACAGAGGAGACTTGTCGTCGGGTTGTCATTTATTATTCTCTTTTTTTCCCAATAGCCTACATTTGAACCTTAGACCTCCAACTTCACAATCTTTAATTCCACAGTGATAACCACATTGACAACCCTTGGTGGTTATTAAATTATGTTAAAGATTACTAGAAACTAAAATTCCCAATTGATAAGACATTAAATTAACTTAAACAAAAAATAAATATTATACTTAACTAAAATACATAAAGACAAATAATAAAAACAAATATTAAGGGTGGGTTGTGGGTGGAAAAAATGAAGCCCAACAAATTTCTGAAGGAGAATCCTACATGCCACGAATTTCCAAAGGGATGCTTGGTTGGAGGTATTATTAGGTAAGGAATGGCAATGACAATCATTAATGAGGATTGATGTAATATAATTAATGATTACCTAATTATGGTTGATAAACCATTACTTCATAAATTGAGGGGGGTGGATTTTTCTTCTTGATTACCATTCCCCCGCATTCTCATTCCGGTTTTCATTCTACTAGCTCATTCTACTCTATATTTCCCTTCGGTTGTCTACTTTGTAAATAGAAGAATATAATACCTCTGAATGCATGTCTGCAACTCTGGCACACCACAGTGGCATCGTTTATGCAGAAGATTAAGAAGTTTCCCTCCACAAATTCCATCTCGCTCAATCTCTAGAATCAGCTCATATAGAGGTGGCAAAAGAACAAAAAACTACAATAACCTTCTATCATTTAGAGCTCAAAAATAATATGAAATGTGAATGAAAGACGATGCAAGCATTGTGTGCATTTTACTGGAAGTACAACATCAAACTAAGATAACTCTGACACAGGAAACAAAAAAACACACACACAATGATGATTTGATCCAAATTTTGTTTTCCCAAGTACTGGGTAAAAGCCTAGAAAGCAGAAACAGAAACCAAAACATCAATATGATGAAATCCATTAACTCTACCTTGTTCAGGCCCTGAGTAATTGTTGCTAAGATGGGTAGAGGGTCTGATAACAACTTCTGCTCCATATGCAAAACAGCAGATCTATAAACTGAAAGAACTTCCACTATGCCATTGGCAATGGCCCTTCTATAAACACTCTGATTCTCCATTTTCTCTTTCTGTAACGCAGAAGTGCGTGACTTAGGAGACTCGTTTACGGACCTTATCCAGCTTAAGTTCCGGGACTTGGTAGCAAACCGATCAAGTTCACGATAGTAAAACCCCAACGTAATCGTCTTCTCAATAATATCCCTGAAATTCATAAGCATCATTATACATAAAAGGAAAAGGAAATAAGAAAGGTAGCCCAAATTATCCAAATGCCAGAAAAGTGAAAAGGTTGCCATTTGCCAAACAGTGTAGAAGGTGTTAGAACATGACACCCAGCAAGGGGATCCAGGCCAAAATGGCAGACAGACAAAGCCCCGGCCAGATATAAGACCCAAGAAGAGAAGCCATAGTCCATGAAAACTTAGGCCAAAGTAAGATCTACGTGACTAAGGTAGGACAATCCTGAAGACGAAGGAAGCCAGACAACAGTTTGCCTCCACAGAGAATGACACAGACAGGCAGGACAGACTGACAGAACACTAACTCGTACAGTAGAACCACACAAAACTAACAAACCCAAAAATCATCCCAACTGCTGACAGAGTATCCTTCGGGAAGCATGGAGCACAAGTACTTACAGCCTATAAATAGAATTGAAGTGATAAAGGTAATTCTCATGCATGTAACTATGTAAGTACTATCAAACTTTAGGCAATTGAAAGGGTCTAAGCTTTTGCACATCCGATTTGCCAGGTCATTTGCTGCTTGACTGGATCACCGGAAGTCTGGAACAACTCAAGAATCAAGGCCCACCAACAGGCGAAACTGTTAGCCAATCATAAACTTTCATTACTGTGCTTCAACACAATACAAACTAGTCCTTTCCAAAAAAATATAATATTTCAGCTCTAATTCTATATTTTTGATCGTTGTCACATCGTGCGCTTCCTTTGTTACTACTATTATGGCCAGTAGAGGTATCCAAAAATAAAAAATTAATGATAATAAATACTAGGATCCGCGCCAGGAAATCAAATTACTAAAACATATCAACTATTCTGTTTCTTCTAATTTACTCCTTTATGGAACACAGCGTAAGTTACAAACTTTCTTTATTTCTTTTTAAAAGAATAACAAAACTCGATGCTCGTCCTGTTTCTCCCGAAAAATCCTGGTATGTATAATGTAGAGGGAAGAGAGTAAGAGAATTATTCGCTGGTCTGCTCGTCTACTGGATTTTACCAATCAGTTGACAAATTAGCTCGTAGATTCATCTTTAAAACTGAGTATCATGATTGGATTCTAAAACCCTAGTGATTGGATAAACCAAATCAAAAGATTACAGCAGAAAGATGAGAGATACCTTTCGCTAGGCTCAATAAATGATATGTCGGAAGCAAGCTTGAAGGTACATTGATCGGAGATGGAGTCATCGGGAGACAATCCAACGGATAATCGGTGCTCTCTCTCGTCGATAATTAGGTCTCCTGTGAACCCTAACAGTGAGAGTAGGAGTTCGTGTAGCATCGTGATCACCAAATCCAAGTACGCATTCGCCTGAGAATGAGATCGCAGGCAGGTAAAAACGGTGAATTTGGTAAGAAGACCGGGCGAGAGTTTGAAGAGTGGGGGCACAAGTTTCTCTTTTGTTTCAAGGTTTGGGCCGCTTTTCAAAAGCAAAAGCTATCGCGTAGAGAACCTGAGATCAAATTCCCTCCAAAATCAATAAATTCACGATATGTGACGGACTAGATTTTTTATTCAATTTGGATAATATACTAATTTTTTTTTAAGTGTTAAAGTCGTAGAATAGTTGTGTACTTTTTAAAATGTATCGATATAGTACGTGTACTATTTTAATTATTCATATTACACGTGTACTTTCTGAATCGTTCAAATTTGATACGTGTACTACATTTTTTCATACCAATATGATACATTTGGTTACCGGTTACTGACTATATCTGTTAAGAGTGGAATTTCTCTTTTTATTAATGTTCAAATTTCCATAATTGAAGCATCAAATACACTCTCTCGTCCTTGTGATAACTTGGGAGGAGAAATCACACATCACAGTCAACTTTAAACACCTATAGACCTCTGTAGAAATCTCCAGTGACGATCTCTACCGTCCAGATCGAAGAACTATGTGTTGTGAAACTTCTCCACAAATTTCACACAGATCCAACGGTGAACAAGTTCGTACTGTATTCTAACACAACTGCGCAAAACTAGACGAAATAATCGGTCATAAAAAAGTAAAGGTATCATATTAACAATATAAAAAGTACACGTACTATATCGATACACCTTAAAAAGTATACTGCTATTGTACGACTTTAGCCCTTTTTTTAAAGATAACATACTTTTCAATCAAGTCAACCAAGGTAATCATATCGAATTGAAAGGTAAAAATTACTAACGTGACAGTTTCATTGACCAGTCAGTATTTTTTTAAGTTTTATTGATATATGATGTGCCTTATTTTATGCAATTTAATAATATCTAACTGTTCTCAAAGTAAACAAGTGGAAACCCCGATAATTTAAAACTTTAATTTACATAATAAGTCATGATTAAGCTTGTTTAAGTTATGCAATATTTGAAGCATGTATATACAATCCTCAAGATGTAACTGATGAGTTTTCTATACCCTTGCTAAATTAATTTAAAACTTTGCGGAAAAATAAATAATCTAAGAATAGAATGAATATTAACTCTAACGGATCTAAATCAAATAAATAAAGCAACTCAATAAAATAAAAGAGAGAATAATAACTAACCTTTGGAGAAAACTGATTTGTCCCGCAAAACGCTTCCATAGGAGACTCTGATCTAACAGCTAGTGCCGAAAGTAAGTACACCTCTAATGGTTCACACCCAATGAACCAAATAGAGTATTTATAACTATGTTCCAATGTAACATCCCGGATTTGAGCCTGGTACGTGGATTTAATTTATTGGCTCATTTATTTTAATATTATTGCGTTGGTCCAATTAAATTCCGTTTCGTGGATTTAACGTGTCAAAATTGAGTGATACGTGTCTCCGAGCTAACAATTAGTGGATTAATTATCTCCTTGAGATCGTGGATTTAATTGGGTCCTAATGATATAAATTGTGAAAAAGTGATATCGGGTTCAGATTTAATGGGTTCGGGACCGACCGAATTAGAGATAAATATATATGCTTATCCTCTTTCATTTCTTCTTATCCCAAAAAAAAAAAAAAGAACCCAGAGAAAGCTTAATTGTGTGAAGTGTGTGTACGTGGGAGAGTCTTGGAGAAGCATCCATGAATTCAAGAATCAAAATTAGGTGCTGAATTCATCATCTTCTTCTTCCTCTATTGAGTTCTTGAAGGATTTGAGGTAAGATTCTATGAATTTGATAGCAAAAATCTAGAGATATGTTGTGTTATGATTGAGAGTTGTGATTTCTGTGGTTTATGGGTTATATATATATGAGTTATGTGCCTTTTGTTGCTGGAAATCGGGTATAGAAAGGAGTATTACTCCTGGTTCAGCTATGGAGTTCGAAGGCCAGATTCTGCTGTCTGGCAAAAGCGCGGCGCGCAAATGAGAAAAGCGCGGCGCGTAAATCAGTCTGCTAGAGAATTTTGGTTTAGTTTTATAAAAGAGTTGTGGGTCGTTAATTGGTCGGATTCCTTCGGGATATTATTGAATTGAATTATTTGGGATTTTGGGTCTCGATAGGAGTTCCGAAAAAGGGTTTCGGGGATCGATTGTACGTTCGGGAATATGTTTCGGGATTAGTTTAATTGTGATAATTATGTTGGATTGAGTTATGTTTGATTGAATTGCGTGGCTATCGAGTTTGTGATAACATGTGAGACCCGTGATGTGTTCAGGTGCTAGCCGATCACGTGCCGAGCCGCATTGAGAGTTCGAGTTTTGATTGCTTTCGGGTATCGGTGAGTACTCGAGTTCTTTTCAAACGCACGTGCATTCTTTCGAGTCATCTGTGTGGTTGTGATATATATGTGTATGAGACTGTGATAGCGCGCAGGTATGAGCTTCTCTACCCTATACGTGCTATATGTGTTTGAATTGCAGGTGTCCGCGATATGTGATCGCGCAGGCTGACTGTCCCTAACCAGTCACGAGATATGAGGCTGTATATATACGGCAGTGATATTGCCAGGTCGCTCCTGTGCCTATTGAGTAGCTAACCGCTGCTGTGTGCAGCCTGTTAGCTGGGGAACGTGGTCCCCTTTTTGAGCAGAGATATGTGCTATGCATCGAGTTGCATATGTGTGCTGAGATATATGTGTTGTGTATGCTATCTGTGTTTACCTGCAGAGTCTAACCCTCGCGTACTCACGAGCTGTCCAGCTTATGTTTTCGAGTCTTCCGTGTCTCAGGCAGCCATTTTGTGGGACCGCAGTCGCAGCCGCAACAGCCGAAGTGATTCAGAGGTCTAGGGTGTTGATGATTGCTGATGCTAGACTTTAGAGTTGTTATCTGTATTCTGTACTTGATCAGCGATGTGTTAACTTTGTATTAAAGTTTTAAATTATCAGTATTTTCCGCTAATCCTGTGACATGTGCATTATGAGATGATTGCGATATTGCCACCTGTGTATTGTATTGACGTGGCATTTGTGTGAGAATTGTGGGTGTTACAGCTTGGTATCAGAGCTTGTGGTTTCAGTATTGAGTATCAGTGGATGCTTGTGCTCTTACCGTGTTCAGATCCGTGGGATTCTTCCCTGAGACTGAGTTTAGCGGAATTAACTGACCTAGCTTATTGTATAACGCTGGGTGATCGATCTGTTATCTTACCTTTGTGATATGTGCAGGTAGTTATGGCAGATCATGGAGAGGGTTCCGGGCCTGAGAGACCAGCGGGAGACGAGTATGTCCGCCGGTCAGAGATGTTATCAGTATTGACCGAGTTCTACAGAGAGAGGGACAGAGAGAGAGAGCAGCAGCGACAGAGAGCTGATCCGCCGCCAGTTACTAGTGTTGAGACAGTGGTTGGAGCATCTTCTTCTTCTGTGCGAGGTGGGTCCTTTAAGGACTTTATGGCGGGAGCCCCACCTCAGTTTCGAGGCGGTGGTGAGCCGGGTGCGGCTATGGCTTGGGAGAGAGAGATAGAGGCCGCATTCCGCGTTGCCCATGTCGATCCTCGTGATATGGTCGGCTATGCGGCTTATCAGCTAAAGGGAGGGGCTTCACAGTGGTGGAAGTCCATTGAGTCATCCATGACTACAGCTGCAGCGTATGCTATGACATGGGATCAGTTCCGTGCTATCTTCGAGTTACAGTATATTCCCCGGGATGAGCGCCGGGAGATGGAGCGTCGTTTCTTGCACCTCCAGCAGGGTAGCATGTCGGTTCAGCAGTATGTGGATAGATTTAATGAGTATGCCCAGTTTGCACCTCAGCACGTGGATACAGAGGTCCGTAAGGCCGATGCCTTCATCGATGGGTTGAGATCAGATATCCGGGAGTTCGTCGGACTTCATGATACTCCTACCTTTGCGCGGGCATTAGAGTTAGCCCGAGTCCGAGAGAGGGAGATCGAGAGACAGAGGGGTCAGCCCCCGTCCCAGAGACAGAGGATAGGGACGTCTGAGCAGTCCCAGAGTTACTATCGAGAGCCCCAGGATTTTCAGAGAGAGAGACAGCCTGAGCAGCAGCAGGTTCAGGGGCAGGGTTCGGGATTTCGTCGAGACAGAGACAGAGGCAGAGACCGGAGGTCCAGGAGGTCTGGGCAGTATCAGGGGTCGGGGACAGCCAGTCAGAGTCAGGGGCAGACTTCCCGATATAGTGCTCCCAGTCAGAGTCAGAGCAGCGTGGGACAGGGGTCCCAGCCATCCGGGAGTCGGGCAGATAGTTCAGCCGGGGAGAGAGACTGTCCGAGGTGTCGCCGTCGCCATTCTGGTCCTTGTACATCAGAGCAGCCCCGTTGCTACCGCTGTGGTCAGTATGGCCATACATCTTTTACTTGTACTTCGAGGGATTCCCTGTGCTTCCGCTGTGGGAGGCCAGGTCATATTGTGAGGGATTGTCCGGATGCGCCGCCAGCAGTGCAGGGAGCGAGCACCAGCGGTGCCAGAGCCGAGCCGTCATCTTCGAGCCGTCGTGAGTCAGCACCCAGAGGCAGGGGCAGAGTATTTCAGGCTACGGCAGAGGAGGCCCGCGAGTCCACCGATGTGGTATCTGGTACGTACATTCTGAACGGGCTTAGTGCTCGTATTTTGTTTGATTCTGGAGCAGATCGCTCGTATGTATCTGTTGTATTCTGTGCCTACTTTTCTGTGCCTGCTACTGTGTTATCTGTGCCGTTAGTTGTTGAGAGGGTAGACGGTAGTACAGCGCTAGTGAGTCGGGTGTACAGAGATTGTGTCCTAGAGATTGATGCTCACCGGTTTCTGATTAATCTACTGCCGATAGAGATTAGCAGTTTCGATGTGATAGTGGGTATGGACTGGATGACAGCCAGGCGGGCCGATATTCTGTGCGCGAAGAAGATGATCCGGATACCCATTTCAGACAGTGAGACAGTAACAGTATATGGCGAGAGGCGCCGAGGCGAGATCGGTATTGTGTCGATGGCAAGAGCTCAGAGATATGTTGCGAAGGGGTGCGAGACCTTTCTGGCTTATGTTGTTGACGCCAGATTAGAGAAGAAGACTTTAGCGGATATACCCGTAGTTCGAGAGTTCCCTGAGGTATTCCCAGAGGAGTTGCCTGGGTTACCGCCAGATCGTCAGGTCGAGTTCCGTATCGACCTTATCCCTGGAGCGGTGCCTATTGCGAAGACGCCTTATAGGCTGGCACCTCCTGAGATGAGAGAGATGATGTCGCAGCTTCAGGAGTTGCTTGATCGTGGATTTATCCGTCCGAGTTCGTCCCCGTGGGGAGCTCCCGTGCTATTTGTGAAGAAGAAAGACGGTTCTATGCGGATGTGTATTGACTACCGAGAGTTGAATAAGGTGACGGTGAAGAACCGTTATCCGCTTCCACGTATCGATGATCTGTTTGATCAGCTGCAGGGTTCGAGCTTCTTTTCGAAGATAGATCTGAGATCGGGTTATCATCAACTGAGAGTTAGAGATGAGGATGTGCCGAAGACTGCGTTTCGGACGAGATACGGCCATTACGAGTTCCTAGTCATGCCTTTCGGACTGACTAACGCACCCGCGGCATTCATGGATCTGATGAACAGGGTGTGTAGATCTATGTTGGATCGGTTCGTGATAGTGTTCATCGACGACATCCTGATCTATTCGAGGAGTGCCGAGGACCACGAGCAGCACTTGCGAGAGGTTTTGACCGTGCTGCGAGCGGAGAGACTGTATGCGAAGTTCTCCAAGTGCGAGTTCTGGTTGCGCGAGGTCCAGTTTTTGGGACATGTTGTGAGCGCCGAGGGTATTTCAGTAGATCCGGCAAAGATAGAGGCCGTGATGAGTTGGGAGCCGCCGAAGACTGTGCCTGAGATCCGTAGCTTTTTGGGCCTAGCCGGGTATTACCGCCGCTTCATTCAGGACTTTTCGAGGATTGCCAGGCCGTTGACGAGATTGACACGGCAGTCCGTTCCTTTCGTGTGGTCTGATGAGCAGGAGTCGGCTTTCAGAGAATTGAAATCCCGGTTATGTCAGGCACCAGTGTTAGCATTGCCCGAGGGTACAGAGGATTTTGTGGTCTACTGTGATGCGTCAGGTACCGGTTTGGGTTGTGTTCTGATGCAGCGAGGCAAGGTGATTGCGTATGCGTCGCGACAGCTGAAGACCTACGAGGAAAATCATACCGTGCACGACCTTGAGTTGGACGCGATAGTGTTCGCGTTGAAGATATGGCGTCATTATCTGTACGGTTCGCGATTTGTAGTGTATACCGATCATAAGAGTCTTCAGTATCTGTTCAGTCAGAAAGAGCTAAATATGAGACAGCGGCGCAGCCTCGAGTTACTGAAAGATTATGACTGCGAGATCCAGTACCATCCTGGTAGGGCCAATGTGGTGGCCGATGCGTTGAGCCGTAAGGCGTGTGGCCAAACGGTAGTTTCCCGAGCAGCGAGGCTCGAGGTTACCTCGACTCTTGTGGAGAGTCTGAGGCATGCTCAGTTAGAGGGTTTGCGGGCGGAGAATGTGAAAAGAGAGCGGCTTGCGGGACAGCTAGAGGCATTGAGCAGAGATAGCAGAGGTTTGTGGGCGTTTCGTGATCGTGTTTGGGTTCCGAGAGTCGGTAATCTGCGGCAGTTGATTTTGGATGAGTCGCACCGATCGAGATTATCTATCCACCCCGGGAGCACCAAAATGTACAGAGATTTGCGCGAGTTCTATTGGTGGCCAGGGATGAAGAGAGATGTGGGCCGATACGTCGAGGAGTGTATGACTTGTCTGCGAGTCAAGGCCGAGCATCAGAAGCCTCACGGGCATTTGCAGCCTTTAGAGATCCCTGAGTGGAAGTGGTATCATATCACGATGGATTTCATCGTCAGGCTTCCGCGCACCGTTCGAGGTAATGATATGATTTGGGTGATAGTGGATCGCTTGACGAAGAGTGCTCACTTTCTAGCGGTTCGGGGTACCATCACTATGGATCAGTTAGCTCGGTTATACATCAGCGAGATAGTTTCGAGGCACGGCGTTCCGATGTCGATTACGTCCGATAGAGATACGCGGTTTACTTCGAGGTTCTGGCAGAGCTTTCAGCGCGAATTGGGGACGAGAGTTCAGTTGAGTACAGCGTACAGACCTCAGACAGACGGGCAGACAGAGCGGACGAATCAGACTCTCGAGGATATGCTCCGAGCTTGTGCGATCGATTTCAGTGGTAGTTGGGACGTTCACTTGCCGTTAGTCGAGTTTGCGTACAATAACAGCTACCATTCCTCTATTAAGATGGCTCCGTTCGAGGCACTGTATGGGCGTAAGTGCCTAACCCCGGTGTGTTGGGGGGAGGTCGGCGAGCGACCTATCAGTGGGCCCGAGTTGTTACAGGAGACGAGCGATAAAGTGGCAGTTATCCGTGAGCATATGAGAATAGCACAGAGTCGACAGAAGAGTTATGCCGATCGTCGTCTGACCGAGCTTGAGTTCAGTGTTGGAGACCGTGTGATGTTGAAAGTATCGCCGTGGAAGGGAGTTATCAGATTCAGGCATCGAGGTAAGCTGAGTCCGCGATACATCGGTCCATTCGAGATTATCGCCAGAGTCCGAGATCAGGCTTATAGACTGAGATTGCCTCCTGAGTTGGCCGGAGTCCACGATACATTTCATGTGAGCCACCTGAGAAAGTGTCTGGCCAAAGATGATCAGTTTGTGCCGTTATCCGAGATCACCGTGGATTCTCATCTGAGTTATGTTGAGCAGCCTGAGGCGATTACTGATCGAAAGGTGAAGAGATTGCGGAATAAAGAGATCGCGCTAGTACTCGTTCAGTGGAGGCATCATAAGGGTACTAGTGCCACCTGGGAGCCCGAGGCCGAGATGAGGAGCCGGTATCCGCAGCTATTCCAGAGTCCGAGCTAGATTCCGGGACGGAATCTTTTTAAGAGGAGAGGATTTGTAACATCCCGGATTTGAGCCTGGTACGTGGATTTAATTTATTGGCTCATTTATTTTAATATTATTGCGTTGGTCCAATTAAATTCCGTTTCGTGGATTTAACGTGTCAAAATTGAGTGATACGTGTCTCCGAGCTAACAATTAGTGGATTAATTATCTCCTTGAGATCGTGGATTTAATTGGGTCCTAATGATATAAATTGTGAAAAAGTGATATCGGGTTCAGATTTAATGGGTTCGGGACCGACCGAATTAGAGATAAATATATATGCTTATCCTCTTTCATTTCTTCTTATCCCAAAAAAAAAAAAAAGAACCCAGAGAAAGCTTAATTGTGTGAAGTGTGTGTACGTGGGAGAGTCTTGGAGAAGCATCCATGAATTCAAGAATCAAAATTAGGTGCTGAATTCATCATCTTCTTCTTCCTCTATTGAGTTCTTGAAGGATTTGAGGTAAGATTCTATGAATTTGATAGCAAAAATCTAGAGATATGTTGTGTTATGATTGAGAGTTGTGATTTCTGTGGTTTATGGGTTATATATATATGAGTTATGTGCCTTTTGTTGCTGGAAATCGGGTATAGAAAGGAGTATTACTCCTGGTTCAGCTATGGAGTTCGAAGGCCAGATTCTGCTGTCTGGCAAAAGCGCGGCGCGCAAATGAGAAAAGCGCGGCGCGTAAATCAGTCTGCTAGAGAATTTTGGTTTAGTTTTATAAAAGAGTTGTGGGTCGTTAATTGGTCGGATTCCTTCGGGATATTATTGAATTGAATTATTTGGGATTTTGGGTCTCGATAGGAGTTCCGAAAAAGGGTTTCGGGGATCGATTGTCCGTTCGGGAATATGTTTCGGGATTAGTTTAATTGTGATAATTATGTTGGATTGAGTTATGTTTGATTGAATTGCGTGGCTATCGAGTTTGTGATAACATGTGAGACCCGTGATGTGTTCAGGTGCTAGCCGATCACGTGCCGAGCCGCATTGAGAGTTCGGGTTTCGATTGCTTTCGGGTATCGGTGAGTACTCGAGTTCTTTTCAAACGCACGTGCATTCTTTCGAGTCATCTGTGTGGTTGTGATATATATGTGTATGAGACTGTGATAGCGCGCAGGTATGAGCTTCTCTACCCTATACGTGCTATATGTGTTTGAATTGCAGGTGTCCGCGATATGTGATCGCGCAGGCTGACTGTCCCTAACCAGTCACGAGATATGAGGCTGTATATATACGGCAGTGATATTGCCAGGTCGCTCCTGTGCCTATTGAGTAGCTAACCGCTGCTGTGTGCGGCCTGTTAGCTGGGGAACGTGGTCCCCTTTTTGAGCAGAGATATGTGCTATGCATCGAGTTGCATATGTGTGCTGAGATATATGTGTTGTGTATGCTATCTGTGTTTACCTGCAGAGTCTAACCCTCGCGTACTCACGAGCTGTCCAGCTTATGTTTTCGAGTCTTCCGTGTCTCAGGCAGCCATTTTGTGGGACCGCAGTCGCAGCCGCAACAGCCGAAGTGATTCAGAGGTCTAGGGTGTTGATGATTGCTGATGCTAGACTTTAGAGTTGTTATCTGTATTCTGTACTTGATCAGCGATGTGTTAACTTTGTATTAAAGTTTTAAATTATCAGTATTTTCCGCTAATCCTGTGACATGTGCATTATGAGATGATTGCGATATTGCCACCTGTGTATTGTATTGACGTGGCATTTGTGTGAGAATTGTGGGTGTTACATCCAAGTTCTAATTATATTGGAGTCTCAAAAGCTGGATCCATTTTAAAACGTATGAACTTAGAATTATCAATGAACAATTTGGAAACTATCGTGCAGCCCTATTTATAGTTGAGTGGGGAATCCTAAATTAAGGTTGTAGAGGAGATGTGGGAACCCCTATAGGTGATGGCCACATACCCTAAGGGGCTGTTTGGTAGAGAGATTTGAGGAGAGAGAATTGTGATTTCTCTTGTTTGGGAGAAATGCTCTCAATTTTTGGGCGGAGAATTGAATTCTCTGGGAATTGTTTGAAGGCTAAATATGGAGAAATGCAATTCTCTCCATTTGGTAGAAGAATGATGAGAGTTGTCTGTCTTGTGACTCTACTCCACCTGAGCCACCATTTCTTCTCTTTATTTCTCTGTTGATACCAAACAATATACACAATTTTAATTCTCCACCCAATTCCATTTCTCCCCAATTTCATTTCTCCCTCATTTCCATTTCCATTTCTCCTCATTTCTTTTCTTTGTACCAAACACACCCTAAGTTCATGAGGGTTTCTGCAAATTTTTGCTAATTGCACTTTGGCGTATGTACTTCCTTAATTAATTCTATTAATTTCTAATTAATCTATTAACTATTAATAAATTAACAAACTAACCCATGAATTAATTGTAATCAATTATTAATTTATAACTAATTTATTGAACATAATAAATTAAAAGCTAGTTAATTATTTATTTATATATGTTAGCCCTAAAATAATGTATAATTAAATATAATAAAAGTCTAAGTTCAATTTGTAAATAAGAATAGTTTACTTTGTGAGAAATCTTAATTTCCTAGACTTTGAAGGTAGTGTTTGGACAATCCCCCATTTTAAGCTTATGTATAAATAGTATTTTTATTCTAGGTTTTGAGAAGTGCCTCCATCTTAAGTATGTGTTTTAGTCTTTTAGAGTGTGAAAGTTCCTAGAGATTGTGAGCCCAATTTCTCTATTTGTAATCTTCATATTCTTAATACAAATCATATGGATTATTGTATTTGAGTGCAAAATATATTGGGAATCAACGTCGTCAATTGGTATCAAAGCTAGAAGATTGGATTTCAACTTGAAATCTCAGATTCGTTAGTGTTATTCACAAAAACGTAATTGTTCATACGGTTTTATTCTATATCTCAAAATAAATTGTTCTTTCTTCTTTATTTTGATAGATCGGTGTGCATTTTATGATTATTAGTGAATTTTTTTCGTTATTTGCTAGTTTTCAGCGTGGTTTGAGGGGTAATTTTGGATCCAAGAGATATATTATTCTTCACGTTTTTTTTCAAAATTTCATGGTGATTCATCGAAATTAATCATAGATTGTAAAATTAGAAGTTGAAATTTGTTTAAAAGTTGTTTATTATTATTTTCAAGCATTAAGGAATCATTAATTTGGGTTTTTACATTTGGATTTGGATTTTTGAAATTCTTGGTTACTGTTCATCGTTTTCAACAGTATCAGTTCTGCTGCGTTTTTCAGAAAATTTTGACCAAGTCAAACATCGGGTCCATCCAAAATTTGGGCTCATCTACAATTTTGGATCTCCAAACTTCGGACCATACATCCGAAATTCGAATCATACCTCGAACCTCGAAACCATCAAAAATTCAAATCATGCCTCGAACCTCGAAACCATCTGAAATTCAAATCATGCCTCGAACCATACATCCGAAATTCGGACCATACCTCGAACCATCTGAAATTTGTACCATACTTTGGACCATACATCCAAAATTCGGACCATTCTTCGCACAAAACTTCAAACCATCCAAACTTATGACTTTTGGAGTTTCCGGAAACCATAACTTTTGATTTAAATATCGTTACAAGGCCTACCATACGTCGAAACGAAGCTTGAATCGAGATCCCCGATCGCACTCCTCATCGCGGTCGTGCTCATTACAACGCAGCCCGCGCTCAACCCGAACCGCCCGCGACCCATCGCGCCCAGGGCAACGCAGCCCGGACTCATCTCAAGAACATCGCTGTCGCGCTCACGAACGAACAAAACTAGGTCTTCTATGTTTCGTTTATAGCTGGGGGAATCACTCCCCAATCTCGAAACCACCTCAATAGAACTCAACAGAACATCAAGAATTCACCCAGAAGTATATACAACTCAATTCAAGTCTTTTCCAACAAGTAATAACAT
The DNA here is from genome assembly GCA_020465985.1 of Centrapalus pauciflorus. Classification (NCBI taxonomy): domain Eukaryota; kingdom Viridiplantae; phylum Streptophyta; class Magnoliopsida; order Asterales; family Asteraceae; genus Centrapalus; species Centrapalus pauciflorus. The sequence continues at coordinate 608,272 of JAANYP010001122.1, forward strand.
GAAAATCACAATTTAAATACCAAAACTTACCTTAAACTCAAGTAAGGAGTTGATGACGAATTTGGGAGCTTCAATCACGAATTGAAACCTCAATCCTCGCTTTCTGTTGCTGCTGAAATTCGAAACCCACACACACACACTTAATTTTTCTGGAATTGGAAACGAAATTATAGAAGCAAGAAGGCAAGTAGGTGAACCTTATATACGTTTTGGTTTAAACTCGGTTCGGTACCAAATATCCAATCTCGTTATCATAAAACACAAGTTTATATCACCGGGTTCCAAATTAATTAATAATCACCAAATTTATAATCTTTTATAAAACTTAATCTCCATAACCCGGTTAACCCAAAAATTTGTCACATGACATTTCCATGTATAACTCAATAATTCACTCAACTCAGTAATAATATTATAATCAACTCAATTAAATAATTTAACGCACCTTTCCCAAAATTGGGATGTTACAATATCATGGGTTTAGTAAGGAGATAAAGTTTGCCGGAAATATACATAAAATAAATGGAAATAAAAGTATTCTAGCTTTCACAAAAAGATATTTAATTTAAATAAGATGCCATGACGTATGGGAGAGGGGGATTCTATAGGTACACCCCTGAAATTGCTAATCATATCTCCCATTTTTAATGTGAAATGAATATTAAGTTTAATCACTCATTTCCATGTCATTAACAAAAAACATGTGAGTGAGGAAGATACATTATTTATAAAAACTAAGAGAAGTAAGTGTACATATCCCTTACATATATGCATAAATAATTACTAACAACAGAAAATCCAATATGCGAAGGGGGTCACCAACACACTTACAAATGCGATACCAATATATGATCGTTTTACATACAAATCCTACTTAGGGGTGTGCAAAATAACCGTACCCTAATAACCCACCCAAACCGAATCTTAAACGGGTTATTTGGGTCGGGTTATTCGGTTTCCGATTTGTTAAACCGAATAACCCGTTTAATTTTTAAATTCTCAATTTTAATTAGAATTAGAATTGTTTATATATAAAAATGTAAAGATTTAAATTCCCACTTTTAATAGCCAAACCATTTAACACATGTACCCAAATTACGCAACCCGTTTAGCATGTTTAAACTAATTTGTAAAGCATTACATTTTTATATTCAAAAACGAATAAACCGTTTAACCCGATACTCATTTAACCCGAAACCGATTAGCTCGTTTCCTTACTTGATTCGGGTTCGGCCAAAGAACTCACACTCTCAAACCCGAATAATCCGATACCCATTTAACCCGCCCGAATAACACCCTTAATCCTACTAAATGACAAACATATGGCATCAATGAATCATTAATATTTAACATTGTTGTTTTTTTACTAAAGTATGTCTTAGATCATTGAGAATAGTACTATTGGTAAGCCTTATGGCAAATCTCCTCTTTAGTGTCTGCTCATGTTATTATCCATGAAGGAGGAATTGATTAAATTTAAAAAGCACTTCACCTGAGCTTAGATTTGATTATGAAGTTTCTGGATAACATAATGCATCTCCAATTTTAAAAAGAGAATGTAAGAAGAAACATACATTGCTTACCAATAGTGCTACTTCATAATTTTTAGTATTGTTTCCTTCTTGTACTCCAAATATTAAAGTCATGTCAATACTAAAAGTGACGGGTCATCGTTATAATTCAAAATTATTTTCCGTATCAAATAAGTTTCTAACATAAACATGTCGTCAACCTAAATTAATCATCACAAAATAATCATTAATTATCATGCATATAAACGGTAAAAATTTCTAATGCATTGATTAAAACAAAACATTAGAAATAACATTAAAAAGTACTTTAAAAAATTCAAATAGCCAATAACATGGAAAATAAATTGTTTGACTACTCTTCTTTATCAGATTCATCAAGAACCTGATAAACCTTGTTACGACTTATAATCAAAGCGTGGTTTGACTTGTTTTGTTTTATTCGTGTTATAGACAACTCTTGATCATTTATATAATGATAGTCGCTTGCAATAAATTGTATAAATGTATATAATGCATTATCAAAAAATTATGTAGCTATATATTAGTAAGCATAGGAACACAAGCTACCTCAACTTCTAGTCTGGACGATATGAAATTTCCTTCGTAGTCCACCAAATTCGAGAAGTCAATTGTGATGACATCATTTGATATGGGTACTTCTAACACGTTCAACACATTCTATTCAACACATTTTGTGATAATACCGAATGAAACTAAGATGTGAAAAATTTTATAGTTAAATTTAAGTAAGGACTAACACAATTTACCTCACTTCCACATCATTTGATATGGCTCTCGTTTGCCGGGATTTTGCATGTAAAGCTCCGGTTATCGATTCCAAATCTCTTGAAGCTTTGCTTTTACGAGGGAAGGTGTAATATAGAGTCTGAATCGCTACATGGTCGATCTTGATTTGCTTCGATAGAGTTCTATAAACGAATCGTAGTCGGTAGTCGAGCTATAAATTATGTGAGGGCTAGTACAAACTGACCATGGTACGTATATAGTTTGGCAAGATTGTGGAATGATATAAATCTTTAAAATGCTGTTAACGATGATGATACAAGTCATACAACTACTATACAAGTATCAAGCCAATCTTACTTTATTGTATTGTTTATATTTATATACATATAATTATATGATTGGAAGTTTTAGTTTATCACTTTATGTGCCAACTTTTTTGACTTCACAAACCATCCATCTACCCAAGCCTAAACTTATTTACTAACAAACTATTCATAAACATCATATGTTATATAACGATTGATATATAATAAATAAAATGTTATGAAATATGATTTTATTAATATTGTATGATGTTTATATATATAAGGATTAATAAATTTTATTTTTTATATTTATTAATGTTCATTATTAGTATAATGTATTTTATTTATCTTATCTTATATTTTATTTTAGAACTAATAAAATATAATTATCTTTTTAGGTAAAACATGGTGATGTTATGTGACAATTTAAGTTCTTTCTTCTAAATCTATATATTTAACCGATATAATGAAATTTTGATTTTACGTAAAACGTAATGTTTATATATGTTTTATAATAAATGAAATATTATGAAAATATGATTTTATTAATAGTGTATGATGTTGACTATATAAATATTAAATATTGTTTATATATTTTAACTAGATATAAATGTGTGTGTATAATATGGTTTAATAGAATACTACTCATTATATAGCGTACCAGAAGATTTCACATTTGAAAAACTTTTAATTTTTTTTTCCCGTAAACATGCTTTAATTAACATTATGAAGATGATAAGTAATTTTCACATTGAGTCTCTTAACTCATTAAGAATGATGTAAATGTACACTTACATAATTTTGCATGTGTATGAACGTACATTTATGCGATGCACGATTTCATGCACTTAAAGTGTGTGAATGTGCGTAAAACTTACATATTATCTTTCTAATGTTATTAAAACATACTTTTGAAAAAAATTCAAAAAATTTAATTTTAAGAATATACATTTTGGTGCGTTGTATAGTAAATGATGCTTACTTGAACTTAAATTTATATGTATATGACAGGTATATTTTTTAAAAATATGAATTATTATTTATGTATTGCAACATAAAAAGTTTTATATCAAAATGTTGATAAAAATAAATGGATTACGATAATATATTTAATTTTAGTTGAAACTTTATACATATAAAGTTATAAGAGAACAACAAATTTGGATAATATTTGAAGGAAGCATTAATTTATACTTAAAAGGTGTCACATGTAAATTTGTAACCATAAAAAATATTAGTTTAAAGGCAATTGGTGTTGGCATGAAATCATTAAATGCGGTTAATAAAAACATGAAATTAAGTTAACTTAAATGCGGTTAATAAAAACATGCATTAAATGCCGCATGAAATCAAATAACAAATTAAGCTAGAATTTAGAATAAAAATACAATTCAAATTTTCAATTTGACAAAGGAGTCTGTTGACTAATAATGATGACGTTGAAATTGTCCCGTTGGCGTCTCCGAATGTATTTTCTTGAAACCAACCAACCCTTGTTTTAAGAAATGTTTCTGTCGTCTCTCTTTCATCTCAAACTCGGTTCAATTTGTCTTCTGTAGTTGCTAGGGTTTTAAACTTTTAATGGTGGGGAGAAGGAAGCCTCTCGATCGTGCTTTCTTTTACAAAATCGCTTCTCAATTCCGTACTCAATTCATCCAATAAAGATTTTATAAACGGAATTGGCGGTGCTCCGATTGCCGGCGTTGCACCGACGATCTTGCAGTTGCGTGCGGGTATTCTTGGATTGTCGGAGGACAATTCTAGCGTATCACGCCAGAAGGCGACTCCCCTCGACGATGCTGCCTTGCTTGGACTCTCTACTTCACTTCTCAAAAGGCTCTCTATGACCTCTGGTTCGCTGGTAATCTGATTATTCTAAAAAGGCCATTCATCTATAAATTCTAACTCAATATTTGGTTCTTATTATCTGTAAATCTGCATCATATAGCGAAGTTTTGTGTTGTGTTCTAGGTATAGCAGTTAGTGATACAGGAACCAAATATTGAGTTAGAATTTATAGATGAATGCCTTCCATGACAGTTCGTCTTTAGTTGTATGCATATCAGTCAGTTTGTACACCGTTTAAATTCATCAGACATTTAAGTTTTGAACTAGCTTGTTATTTAAGCGTATATATGAAGTTCTTTTTTTTAAGGGTTACTTCTGCAGTCATGAATTGGAGTCTCCCATTCACTTTTTGTACAATGTTTCATTTAGGTAATTGTAATTTTGTGAAATTTATTCTTTAACAGAATCTTCTCTTATTCATTCTTCCAAACCTTTGATAGTTTGAAACAGGATTGAGGGAAAATATAATAATTTGATCGATTTTAATGCTTTAAGGGTTGCAGAAGGAGCGTTATTGATTGTTTTGCATCATGCTTTTTAAGAGGGAAACGTGTTTTGTTTGAGGTTTAGCAGTCAGTGATACGGAACCATAGATTGATGAATGCTTTTCATGGTACTTTGGATTTAGTTGTACATACCAATTAGTTTGTACAGTACTGTTCAAACAAGATCCTTCATCAGCTATGTGTTTTGAACTTGGATTTAAGTCTACTTTTTAAGTCATAGGTTATTAAGAATTCTTTCTACGGTTATTATAGAAGAAGGAAGTAGGATCAATGGAGTATTATGTATTTAACTATTAAACAAGCAAATGTCTTAGAATCAAACCAAAATCTTACCCCAAGTCTCGGACTCCTCTTAATTGTTTTAGACGAACACATGCATGTGATTGTTTTGATGTTTTATGCACATTTTTGATTCATTTGACATTTATGTGTATACTTCTGGTCACGGATACATCACAACACAGCCACACTTACACACGGGTTTCACATGTTTGTTATGTTTTTATCGAGGTCTGGAACTTACACAAACACACGTTATACATACTTGTTACATGCTATGACTTATGTACGTACTTGTAGCTGCTCTGTTTTATTCCTTAAACACACCCATGCATTTCATATAATCCATTAATCCTCACACATGTAACTATGCTACTAATTTGTTTCTGTTTAACAGAATGAAAGACACACATGTATGCTGTTGACTTATTTTCTGTTTTTCAAATACACGCTCATACTTACACTACTGCTGTTGTTTCTGTATCATTATGAAAACCATGTCCAGCCAACCCCCTTAATACTTGTCGCTGCTGTTTTCTATTTTACGTAAAGAATACCCCGAGACATTTAAGTCTCAGGGTCCAATTCTGTCCAGCAGCACACAACCACACATTGCACATTTATATACATACTACATACTTGTTATGGCTTTTATTTGAACACATGACACACCCTTTTTGGCATGCTGCTGCTGTCCAGTTTCATAGGTCTTGGACTCAATTCACACACACACACACACACACAACACAGAAATTTACATTAAGAAATTGATAGAAGAAGGAAGTAGGATCAACAGAGTATTATTTGTTTAAATATTAAACAAGCAAATGTCTTAGAATCAAACCAAAATCTTACCCCAAGTCTCGGACTCCTCAATTTTTTTAGATGAACACATGCATGTGATTGTTTTGATGTTTTATGCACATTGTGATTCATTTGACATTTATGTGTATAATTGTTCCTGGAACCGTAGACTTTTATAATCAAACATAACTTGTTGAATAAAGGATGATTACCTATTTACCTTGATACTTGTTGATTCTTTATGTTTGATGATAATTGTTTTTGTGGGTTGAAACACTACGTACACATGTATATTTCTGGTCACGGACTCATCACAACACAAACACACTTACATACGGGTTTCACATGTTTGTTATGCTTTTTTCGGGTTTGACATGTTTGTTATGGTTGTTGTGGGTTGAGTTATGCTTTTTTTGGGTTTGACATGTTTGTTAATGGTTGTTGCCAACTGAGTTACTTGTATTTCCATGTAGACTTGATTATACCTCGTTTTGGATTACTCGCTTGTAACACAAACCCAAAACACACCATCTAATCATGGATTTTAAATTTGTAGACTTGTCTCACTTGATCTTTCCACCGGTTCCATTCAAACAGAGGCTCATAAGAGTGGACCTGAGAAGTTAATTGACCGTTAACTACTTAGACGGTAAGGGATTTCTCCTCTTATTTGATGCAATTTGTTGAACTGCCATATTGATAGCCATCTATTGTTTTTTTATTTGAAATTCTGTTGTACGTGCTGCGAGATAAGTGACTTGGATTAGTTCAGGGTTTTTTTTTTTTTTTGTACTTTTTTGTTTTGTGAGAAGATTAGTTTAGTTGTTAGTTAGTTTAGACTTAGTCACATTAGTATAAATAGGTCATTTGGTTTAATGTGGACATAACTCAATTTGTGGACATGGAACCCAATTTTGTTAGTGAACTCGAATATTCTTATTTTTGATTCACGTTTGGGGTTCTGAATTTGATGAGTTCTTGTTTAGATTTTGCGATTTCGTTTTGGATTATCTGCCACATGCAGTATGACATGATCTCCTTTGAACGTCACAACTTGATATATTTTTGAATTTAATATTTTCCGTTAATAACAAAAACAAATTGCGTACCCGTGGTTTAGTGAAAATCATGGGTGTCTTCTCTGAGTGTAATTAATTTTAGATTTCTTCATTGTCGTCTTTTGCTTATCGTTTAAACCACATAGGTTCTTTCCATCTACACCATTGCTTATCACCCCCACTCATCGATTTTGAAAATTTTTTATGGGGAGGAGGGAGATACAGATATGAGATGATGGAAAGAGGAAGGTTGAAGTTTAAATTACAAGTTTCCCATGTTTATTGGTGGCAACCCCACTCCTTGGCTGCTGCTTCATCTCTCATTAGATAATCGGAGATAGAAATCTTACATAGCAAACACCAAGTGCCTCATCCGCTCTCTATCACTGTTGATCTACTCTCTCACATGATGTTGTTTGCCATAAACGGTTGATTGTGACAAAATCGCGCAGACTGGCTTAACGTAGGCCACACGCGTTGTACGTCGCTAGATAATGATTAATCAAACAAAATGGTAACCCACAGGCCACGACCCGCTTTGTAGGTTTCCACCGAACACAAAGAGGGCTATATTGATCATCCCTAAGTCCTTAATAGAGGTCTCTTATCCTCTTAAATAATTGTGGGTTAAGATTGTAGAACATTGATAGGATTTAAATTGATAACTATCCAATAATTATCACAATGATTATATAAATAAACCATCCATGTTATTAGATAATAATGAACTTACATAACCATGAGCGTTCTATTATCTGTGTTTGTTTCATGGTTTTGCTTGTGTTCGATATTAATGACATATGTTGTTTTGTTGCTGACTATCATCCTTATGTATTTCCTCCTGTATGTTCTTGATGATATCTTTTATGATTTTCTAACTGTTGTATTTCTAGCCTACCCTGAGTAGCTTAGGTAAAATGCTTACTGTCATCTCAAATATTTTAAAGTTGTATCTTAAATAAATCTCGTATAACTTGCAACATACGTCATAAGAATTAAAAGAGAACTAAGAAACTAAAGTTATCACTATCATCATATAAATAAACCATCCATGATCCATGTTATTAGATAATAATGAACTTACTTAACCATGAGTGTTCTATGGTCTGTTTTGTTTCACGGTTTTCCTTGTGTACGATCTTAACGTTCCATAACGTGTGTTTGAAACTTTAAATCCAGGTTTTGTGATATTAGATATTTAGGTTCTCCATTATATGTGTAATCTTGAACTTAGATTTCGATTTATGATTTTGAATCTGATGATGTCATTACTTGATCTTGAACAGGCGTTCTTGAATTTGATTTTTGCTTACGAATTTTCACATATAGGTGGTTTTTAGGTTAAAATCCGCTGACGCTGACGCAAATGCACGGATTGCTAGAGCTAATGTCATATCACGTGATGATATGATTAGCTAGTGCAAAGGCTCGACATTCTGGGTGCTTGACACATCGCTCATGCACAAGCCGCCGGATGCTGAGCTAGTTCACATGATGACATGCAAGGCACATGATGGTAACCTCTGTTGCTCATGCTTTGCTATTGCTAATGGTGCGGCTAATGCACAAGCATCCGTTGCGGATGCTGATGCGGAAGCGGGTGATGCGGAAGCGTATGCGGTAACCGATGCCGATGCCGCACATTATATATACACAAACACCTATTTATCGGTAAAGGAGGTATGTGTTTTATGTGTAACTTATGTGTCTTATTTTTCTGGATTTTGTTTCTTTTAATCATTTCTATTGTCATGTTTATGCATGTGGCTCTCATAGCTCGTCTTGATTCTAATTTGACATGTAGTGAAGTACCTAGATCACACATGCTCTTCATCAGCAACTTCAATCTCTAATCATGACAGCTGTAGCTAAATTTGATGGATTGGGTGGATTTCCTTGAAATGGGCCTGTGTATACCTAATCCAAACTGGCCAAAGGCGATGGAGAAAATTATTTGCAGCAGGTAAAATTCATGAGTTTTTACCTGAGTTGATTTTTGATGGCTTTTTATTGCCACCTCTGTATTTTAAATATAATTTAAGTTGCGAGTAATTTAAGAAAAATATAGTTTGCTTGGAATATCTTTATTTACTTTGGTTGCTCTTAAACTAGATGCGAATTGCCGAATTGTGAAACATGGGAGCTACAATTTCATGCGGGAACTCGATTATGGTTTCAGAATCCAGGTATGATTCTATATCCGATTTGTCTTGGCTTATTTATATACTAGTTTATAACCCGGATAACTTTAATAAATATTTATTTTCTTAAAATGGTAAACCTAAATTTAAAAGAAATCAACATTAAGATAAAATTTAGAATTGATAAACCTTGATTGATAATAAACTTTAGATTAATATTTTATTTGAATTGTTTTAGATTGGAAACCTAATTTATTTTTAGCAAGAAAAATATAAATGTATTTAAAATTTTCAAAATAATAAATTGACAAATGGTAAAAAGAGGTTTTAACATTTGGTAATTATTTATTTATTTTTTTGATATTTATATAAAGATAAATTATTATAACAATAATAAATAATCAGTAAATCATAACAACTAATATTAATATAATATTTTAAAAAAAAAGGTTTTGTTTTTTGTTTGTGGGTTATACCATAACAACAAAAAAAGGTAAAGAAAAGTCAGGCGTTTTTTAATTTTATTGTTTATAATTACAATATTACGATAATGTGATTCATATTTATAATTAATTTTAAATCTAATTAAAGTAGTTGATTAATGTTTATCATTAATTTTTAAATCCGTCCAACTTATCATCGACATAGATTATTGTTACTTTTAATTTAGTTAAATTAACGTTATCTTTGTTGGTTAAATTAATAAGGAGTTATTAATTGGATAATATTAATATAAAAGAGTTTAATTAATATTGAATGTAATTATAATTTTTAAAGGTTGTTTAAATTAATTTATCTTTGGAATTGAATTAATAAACTTAGTTATTAATTTAGTTTGACAATATTAAATAAAAGAAGTTATTTTTTTATTGAGATACTTGATAAAGGTTTATTAATCGAACTAATTAAATAATAAAGTAGTTTTTTGTTTAATTTGATTGATTAATAAATGGATTTATTAATTATCAAATTATAAAGTCAACATATCGTTTTATTGAGACAATGGTATCTAGGATAGTCACGTTTCGGCTGAGTTGTTGGATTTTCCGAAAGGTTATAAATCGAAAGGATCCTGCCCCTCCCTTTCCGACTGTCCTGACAGGCCATTGTTTTGACAAAACGTTAGTTGTCTTTATAGTGACATTAATTCATAAAGCTACTTATTAAATAATTTGAATCACCGTTTAAAGTTGTTTAAATTTGTTATTGTTATGCATAGCCGAGCCAGTTAGCCCTTGCGTTGTGATTTTATTTTATATGGTATTGGGAGGCTTGCGTGCCAATTATTATTCTTTTTTGAATGTAATTTTAAAATAGGTTTTTGTATTTTTAAATTTATTCGAAGACCGAAGTTGTCACGATGGATCACATGAGAAGCAAACAGAGTTGTTGAAGCCAGCGGGAGCTTAGTGAATTTTATTTATTTATTATTGTAATTGTTATCTGTCCCTTAGGGTTGACCTTTGGTTCTCAAGTGCTCTTGAGAATCAAATTAGTTCTGGCAAGGCTAGTGCATTTTATTTGTTGTTTATTATCGAACTGCGTGGTTGGCCGACATTCATGCAATGGATAAACAACGTTAATAATTCGATTATTAAATAATTTCAAATGTTTTTGAAATAAAAAAACTAGTCATTTATAAAAGTTTAAAACACTTTTAAAATCTCTTTCAAAATTTGACACGACACACATTCCATGTAGTGGCACTCACGCTAACCGGTCGTCACAAGTAGGTTAAGCCTCTATTGGGTGCTTGTGACGCAATCTTGGAAGATGTGAGGAGAGCACTTCGTAACTCCGTTGGGTTCTTCATTCTCTCCTGAATTCTTTCGTAATTGAACTACATTTCATTATCATTCATTCATTTAGCTCAATCTCTTCATTCCTGAAATGAGTTCATGCCACAACGATCCCTATGGAAGAAAATTTTCTCAATATTTTTGGCTTGCAATAAAGCTAGGGTTTTGTTTGGGCAAGCTATTGATTCCATAATTGAACCAAACAATATTATTCCCTTAGTTCTATCTATCACTATAATTAATATTTATTTATAAACTTAGAAGAACAATATTTATGAAAACTAACAATATTATTCTTGTATTATTTAAAATATTAAAATGTGTATGTTTTATTTTTGAGTTATTGTATATCTATAAAATTATGAAATGAGTAAATAAACATCCTACTTGTCGTTTTCAAAGATATGCCACTTTATATTTTCTACTTTTGATATTTGTAAATTACCATTTTAAATTTTAAAACAAGCTTTAAATTTAACTTATTTCAAAATGTAACTTTAAATCTATTTAAAGAATGTATGAAAAAATTCTCAATTAAACTTATATTTATATATACATTTATTATTATCATTTTCTATTATTATAATTTAATACACTTGATATATGTGTGTGTGTGTGTATATATATATATATATATATATATATATATATATATTATATATATATATATATACACACACACACACATGTATGTATGTATGTATATATTTATGTATAAACATAAAAAACGATAGGAAAATACAAAATATTATTAGTTCCAACCATTATATTCATAAACCATAATATAAATATTATAAAATTTTAGTCCATATCAAATACAACTTTAGAAAGTAGAGTCTTTTCCCAAAAGAAAAGAAAAGCTAATTATTCTAAAAATAACTACTTTATAATATGCAAACAATTAGATGTCACATTTATGTCTTTATGTGCTCAAGTTCTGTCACCTTACAGATTTAAACATTTCACCTAGAAAAACATAATGAAAACAATAACATTCAATCTTTCTTTTTTGTTACAAGGAATTAAACATCTTTAGTGCACACTTCTTCTTTAACAAAGCTAAAATACAAAATGTAGACACATGAAGAAGACAACTCCCAAATGATAGAAGAATCATGCTCAATACCTTCATTTGAATCTTTAGTGAATGGATCAGCCACCATATCATTCGGGCTAATATCCACTCTTTCACGAGCGAAAAGATATTTTGCATCCAAGTATAATCCTGCTCTAGTCGAACTGTTACTGTTCGAGAAACTTACTGTAGCAGAATTGTCACAAAAGATCTTAAGCGGTCTTGAGATGGAGCTTATGATCTTTAGTCCCTTAATGAGATTTCTTAGCAACATCCCATGACACGTGTTATACATCACAACATATTCAGCCATCATAGTTGAAGTTGTGGTTATCTTTTGCTTATGGCTTTTCCATGAGATTGACCCACCTGATAGCATAAAAATATATCCGAAGTTGACATCCGGTCATCTTTGCTTGCTAAATCAGAGTCAAAATATCCGACCACTTCTAAATCATTATACCTCTCATAGGTCAGTTTATGCTTTTTAGTCCCTTGAAGATATCTAATCATCTTTATAGCGGCTTTTCAATGAGTCTCATTTGCTCCTTTCTACCTCAGTTCAATGTAATCCTTTTGAGATAATCCCAAGGTTTTTTTGACACAATCTCGATGAATTTCAATGCCTATAACTTAAGAGGCTTCACCTAGATCTTTCATGTCAAAATTTGGGAAAGTAAACGTTTCAATTCAAACAATAAATTCGATTATTTACTTGCTAGTAAGATGTCATCAACATAAAGCACAAGCAAAATGAATTTGCTCCCACTCATTTTGAGGTATATACATGGATCTAGGGGTGTTCAATATTTGAGTTGGATTCGAAAAAACCGAATTCGAACAGAATTCAAATTTGATTTGTAAATTTCGAACTTGGTTTTTGGTTTTTGAATCGGTTTGGTTTGAACTCGAATTTTATTTTCGGTTTTCGAATCGCATTTCAAATTATTGTTTTTAATTCGAATTCGAACCGAAATTCGAATTAGTTCCAATTTTGAATATGATTTCACTTATTTAGAGGTTTAGCATTTTACGTTTTTTTATCGTTTCCAAACTTAATAACTTATCTCAGACTCTTAGTCACATTTAACCCTTTGTAAGTTGTAATCATAGCCGCTCTTTACCGCCGTCTCATCTTCTCCGATGACCGGTGGTTAGAGGTGTACAAAACCGGTTTCCGGGTTTAAAAATCGGACAAGTTTAGTTCAAAAGTCAAAAACCAGTTTGGGGGAGGGAAAAACTCAAACCCAACCCAACTGATAGGGTATGGTTGTAACCGGTTCGGGTTGGAAAACCGTTCAAACCAGATTGGACCGATTTTCAATTTTTTTTAAAAAAATTCCATCGAACTTTTTTTAACTAAAAATTATTCAAACATTTTATTTTACTAAAAATTTATTCAAACATTTTATTTTACTAAAAACCTAATTAAACATATTTAAAAACTTCAAATTTTATTAACTAAAAACATCAAAACTACATTTTTTATTAATTATTAAAAACTTCGTAAACAAATATAATTCGTATTCAAACGTAAACATACTAGTTTTTCAAAAGAAAAAAGGCTAGCTATTTAATTGGCTCAAATCGGTTTGAACCGGGTTTTCAACACGAACCGGTCCAACCCAAACCAAACCGGGTTTTGCAACGGATATATTCAAACCTACGGGTTTTCCAAAAACCGAATCGGCTTTGGTCAAAACTGATTTTGACCGGTTCCCTTAATGAGATTTCTTAGCAATATCCCATGACACGTTGTGTTATACATCGCAACATATGCAACCATCATAGTTGAAGTTGTGGTTATCTTTTGCTTATGCCTTTTCCATGAGATTGGCCCACCTGATAGCATAAAAATATATCCCGAAGTTGACTTCCGCTCATCTTTGCTTGCTAAATCAGAGTCAAAATATCCGACCACCTTTTAAATCATTATACCTCTTATAGGTCAGTTTATGCTTTTTATAGTCCCTTGAAGATATTTAATCATCTTTTTAGCGGCTTTTCAATGAGTCTCATTTGCTCCTTTCTACTTCAGTTTAGTGTAATCCTTTTGAGATAATCCCAAGGTTTTTTTGACTCAATCTCGATGAATTTCAATGCCTATAACTTAAGAGGCTTCACCTAGATCTTTCATGTCAAAATTTGGGAAAGTAAACGTTTCAATTCAAACAATAAATTCGGGTATTACTTGCTAGTAAGATGTCGTCAAACTTAAGAGGCTTCACCTAGATCTTCATTACCTCATTAAACTTAAGATACCATTGTCAAGAGCCTTGTTATTAACCCATAAATGGACTTCTTGAGTTTGCAAACAAGATGTTCTTGACCCTTGAACTTAAACCTTCTGGTTGAGTCATGTAAATCTTCTCATGCAGATCTTCATTTGGGAAAGTTGTTTTGACATCCATTTGATGCAATTCGAGATCAAGTTGAGCTACCAAAGCCATAATAACCCTTAGAGTGTCCTTTCGAGAAACTGGTGAAAAGGTCTCCTTGTATTCTATACCTAGCTTTTGAGTATAACCCTTAACAACCAATCTAGCTTTGTATCTTTCAATGTTTCATTTAGGGTACAACTTAGTTTTTAAACCCACTTGCAGTTCTTTTACACTGAATCGAGCTCTTCTTCATAGCTTCAATCCAATGACAAGATTGTGTACATGTTATTGCCTCTTGGAAAGATATAGGTTCATGAACTCCTCTTAAGTCAATAACTTCTTTTGATCCAGAGTACTTTCAGCGGTAAATGGTTCAAGTAGGTCAGTTCTTAAAGCACAATAAAGATCCATCATACCAAGAACAAGTTTAACAGATTCTTTCTATGTTGGAAAGTTAGATTCGTTGAGAGGTTCAATACCATATTATAAGGGTTGGGAGTAGATGCTGCATTAGAAATTAAATCAGGCATATAGAAATTGATAGTGGGAATTTGGGGATAAAAATCGATACATTGAAGCATATCAAGTATTAGAATTCAACTTATTATCAATATCAAAACAATAAGATGGTTAAGGTCATATTTCAATAAATAATTTCACGTTGGTTAATCCTAGTTATTAAATTTAAAGACGAGATTAATTATGAATCATGACATCAATTATCACCTTTGGGCAGATAATGTAATGTTATGTCATAAGTATTTTATTTGTTTTACAATAAATTTGTAGTAACAATATTCTAAAAACAAAAGAAAAAAGAAAAAAAATAAGCAAAAGTACTACGAGAACAATATTCCTTTTGGTTTATTGATGATAGATCAAAACACTACTTAAGATGGTATTATTGACTTCAACTTTTACTGTGCGTTTGGTTTGAAGGATTTGAAACCTCCATTTAGGATTTGGATTTCAAAATCCTTATACATCATGTTTGGTTGAAAACAAAGGGAGGAATCTAATTTCATTTAGCATTTGGTATTCCCCCAACCTCCTCTTTTCATCATCCTTCTTCTACCCCAATTATTATATATTCCCTTAAACTAAGCTTTCTATAATCCTTTCATTTTTTGGTTCTATCATTTTCAAATTTTATCATATCAAAATCCTATCATTTTCTAATCTTGTCATTTAACATTCCAACAATCCAAACGCCACCTTAGAATAACAACATACCGTTGGGATAGTTGTCAATATGATCATTGAAGTCACCACATTTCAACAATTATGCAAACAACACAAATTATTGATCCATTTAAACAATAATTTGATTAATTCTATAAAAGTTTGTTATCAATAAAAAAACTTAAAATGACAGATTCTTCCATAAAATAAAAATAATAAAAAAATGTCTTACTCATGAATTCGGAATCGTATGACCAATCATGATTTCATTGGAATTATAACTAAACAAAGGAAATTGAAAATTGTTTGTTTGCAATTCTTGAATAAATCAATCTCATGGAAAAAACTGTAAGTGAATTAATCAATCGTATAAACAATTGCGTAAACCATCAGTGGCTTGGAAATTCAATAAACAAATCGTGAGTTAAAACAAAGCCAAAAACAAATTTTGTCAACTAAATCCACAAAAATTCATAATACCATGAATGGCCAATCAATTTCGGTCAACGATTCCAAAAGAAAACTATTTCACAATTCAATTTATGGGCCATAAGATTTGACACGATAAAAAAATAGGATGAATAAATTTTTGATCGGATTAATGATGAAAAATCAATGCTTTGATACCACATGTTAATGTATTTGGATATTTACATGTTAATTTAATACAATGTTCATCCATATTTCAGATTAAGGTTTAGGGCAAAATTACTTGTTGGTAATCCCATCTTTGATGTATTTGAAGAAAATGACATAGAAGAAACTGATCAAGATCATTCCAATTATTGACATTGATAAAATCAGATTTTATCTTTCTTTCTTCTATTGAGTCTGATTTACCCCCATGGATTCTCACATGAAGGATGATGGAGAAAGAGGTGAAAAAATAATTGACAGGAAAAGTGAAAGGATATAACATATATTTGTATACTTGTAGCATATGAACCCATAAACCCAATATATATAGTGGGGTTCAATGGATAACCAACTTTTTATCGGAAAACATTGGGCCCACAATATATATATATATATATATATATATATATATATATATATATATATATATATATATATATATATATATATATATATATATATATATATTAGGGATGAGATTCATTGTGAACAAGTTATTCGTTGTGAACGTTGTAAACAAATAAAGGAAATACATATAATCATTCAAATATATCAAGAAGTGTTTGTAACATGATTCATAGGGTTCGTAGAAGTGTCTACAACAAGATTCAAAACATTCAAAAGGTTCATACTAGTTTTTATAACAAGATTCATAGGATTCGACAAATTCATAGGATTCAGTTAGATCCAAATGATCCAATAGTATTAACAGGTTAATAGAAGAGTCCAGTAATATTTTCAACAAGATTCATAAGATTCAAAAGCTATTTTATGGTTGTTCACAATGTTCACAACGAATAAAGTGTTCACAGAAGATCTTTAGTGTGTGTGTGTGTGTGTGTCTATATATATATATATATATATATATATATATATATATATATATATATATATATATATATATATATATATATATATATATATATATATATATATATATATAATTATAAACATCAAATATTTTTATCAACTTGCTGATATTGATAAAAAAACAAAAGTTATTGTTATTAATGATAAAAAACAAATAATTATGCTATTAATGATAATAATTAAAAAAGTTATTGTTATTTTCGGTCATTAGCCCAAAATAATATTAGGTTTAAAACGGATATTGGGTTAATGGGTTTAGAATTTAGTATTGAGTTTTAATTTTTAGAAATATTATTGGATGTTGTTGATTTATTGAATTAATTACTTATTTAGTTATTCATGTAATCAACTTATTTTTTGAGGTATCAAATTATTTTAAATAGAGTTGCACACATAATTTTTTTGGATACTATAAGTTGCACACATAAAAATTCGTTGGTCGCACATAAAAGTCTTAAAAAAGTTTCACTACGAAACAAAGTTATTTGGGAGGAGACCCGTTGCATGGGCTACCCATCCTTCCAATAAATTATATATATGATATTAATTATATTATGTAGTTTAATAATCAAGGATATATATATGGTATTAATTATATTATGTAGTTTAATTAATAAGAATACATACATGATGTTAAAAATTGTACATGATATTATAAAAATTTATATATGATATTACAATTTTAAGTTGAATATATTAATTATATGAAATTCTACCATTAATTTTATTACAAGTTTACTACCATGCATGCATGCATGTATCTCGATGCTAAGATTTTTAATATCATGCATGAAGATCGAATTTTTAAGTTGTGAGAATTAAGCATATATATACATATATATATATATATATATATATATATATATATATATATATATATATATATATATATATATATATATATATATATATATATATATATATATATTCAAGATCAATGGGGTACCATGTTAGACTGGGGTACCGGGGAACCATTTATAGCCAACCATTTATCATTAAAATCATTAAAATATAATATAAATTTTACTTAAAATTCTTTCCCACATTAATTAATGTTGGGGGTAAAAATGGTATTAAAAAAATTTAAATTAGAATCAAAGATTCTGTGTATCCCATGAAAATCTCTATTTTAGTTAATATCATTTATTACACCCATATTGAACATGTGCAATGATAACCCTCCATAAACCACGATTGAACATGTTCAATACCATCAATATTGGTTTATCTCCAAAACGTTTAACATCGACAAAAAAAAAACTTCAACTGCACATGTTCAATAACGTGTAAATGAAATTGAACATTCACGAACGGTTTGAAGAATATAATAAATATATTTATTTGACACATCCGGTTTTACATGTTCACTAAAACCCATTGTCGAATCTATTTGATTATGTGCACTAAAACCTATTGTCGAATCCGATTGAACATGTTCACTAATACCCATTGTCGAATCCAATTGAACATGTTCATTAAAACTCATTTTGAAATTTATTATAGATATGTTATGGAAGTAAATCTTTATAATTAAGGGAACTATTATATTATTAGTTGTCATCTATTATTTAATATAAATCTAATTGACTATTTACCCTTTTAAACTTAAACCAAACATGGGTGGACTCCGGTTCCCCAGTCTAACATGGTACCCCATTGACGTACGTACGCCGGCCTTATCAATTAACATGATATGTAGCAGCAAGTGTATTAATGAATTAATTAACTGGAGAGAAATTAATGATCCAACTAGCTAATTAATGAAGCCGTACGTACGTTATTATGATAAAACATGCATGCATGCATGTCAAAAATTGTAACCTTAATTTGATGATAGATCAATAGCTAGCTAGGTATATATAATACATACATCAAACTCCATATATGCATGCATTTAAGTTAGATGTATGTAGGCCCTCAGCTCGCTGATCGACCTTCACCAAATATATTTTAAAGAAAATATATATTTATATAAAAGGGCCGGATCGATCATGTATATATAAAAATAAAAATAAAAAAGATAAATAATAAAGGTAAGGGGGCAAGCGCAGCGAGGTCGATGAGGCAACAAGAAGAAGATGGATGGGATGGAAATTAAAAATAAAAAGCAATCAAATCTAGGTTGGAGAGACAGAGTACATGCAATGCAATGATGGAATAAAGATGGATGGAGATTGCATGCACGTACCCTGCTTCTCCAACGAAGATGGATTAGCTTGAGCTTGTGTACGTATTGAAGCAAGCTAGAATTTCAGTCGTGGATTTCAGGATTCGGATCGGAATTGAATTGAATTGAAGTAGCTAGTGAGTGGGTTGTTATATATATGTAGTTGCACATATGATGGATGGGATGGATGATGATCCCACTCCCCGTACGCCACCATCATCATGAGTTAGCCAATTAAAATCAAGTGTGCATATGTGTGTGTGGAATTGAAA
This sequence comes from Centrapalus pauciflorus, assembly GCA_020465985.1. Taxonomy (NCBI): domain Eukaryota; kingdom Viridiplantae; phylum Streptophyta; class Magnoliopsida; order Asterales; family Asteraceae; genus Centrapalus; species Centrapalus pauciflorus. Next base: position 627,874 of record JAANYP010001122.1, read on the forward strand.
TGAATAGAATTGAAGGTGGGGTGTATTGTATATATGTTTATTGCTTTACGTGTTGTACGTGAGCCACTATATCTATATCAATATCAATATAACATATGTATATATGTGTTTGATTGCATTGTGGCTTGTGGGGGTGGGGTCTTTAATTTAATTCGAATTTATTTGCAATATATCCATCCATCCATCTAGCTAGCAAGCGAGAGGTCACGTGTTCGACTCCCGTTGGAGGCAGGTTGTAATTTAGGTGGTGAAAGTAAGTCTTGTAGTAAAAGGAGTAGTTTAGGAGTAAGAGTAGGATGGTTTGCCGTTCAAAAAAAAAATCTAGCTAGCAAGCTTCCTTCCTTCTTGTACCTACCTATACCTACCAACAACTTAACTAATTAATATATGCTTAGTGAGTCATTAAATTGTACGTTGTGCGTACGTACCACCAAAGCAGGTCCATCATCCATACAATTTATCTTTTATGGTTCGATAGAGTATCACTCCTTATGCAGCGCACCAGAATGTATTACCTTTTAAAAAATTTAATCTTTTTTTCATAAACATGTTTTAATTAACATTATGAATATCATATGTAAGTTTCACATACATTCACATTTCGTAGCTCCTAAAAAATGATGTGAACATACACTTACATAATTTTGTATATATGTGAACATGCATATATGTGATGTGTGGTTTCATGCACTTAGAGTGTTCGAATTTGCGTGAAATTCATATATCATTTGTGTAATGTTAATTAAAACATGTTCGTGAAAAAAATTTAAAAAATAATAATAATTTTATGAGTGATACATTCGGGTGCGCTGTGTAATAAGTGGAACTCACTTGAACCTATATATATATATATATATATATATATATATATATATATATATATATATATATATATATATATATAATATTGAAGTTGCATCGATCAACCCATCCATGCTTCACAACTCACTGATCGATTAATTAATTAAGTATAATATAATACAAGAAATTAAATTAAGTGAAACACATATAACATTGGAATTCGCAAATGCCACTAATACTTAACATGCATCACCGGCCCCTACATTACATTCCTTGCTTAATATAAAAATATGTCATTAGTGTACGTACGTGCATTAATTTATTTGGTATATATGCTCGATATCATCGTAATGAATAAAAATACATTAATCTTTCTAAGTATAATTAATTAAGAAACCATAATAATTAATATATACATGTACAAACCCGGTCAAAACATTCTAAATGACGTACAGTAAATGTTTAATTAATTATTATAGATTAAAAAGTTAATTAAAGAGATGTTATATATATATATATATATATATATATATATATATATATATATATATATATATATATATATATATATATATATATAACATAGAAATTAAAATACACAAGTTAGTTAAAAATGATTTAATAAAAATAAGTATTATGACGTAGGTTAGATGCATGTATACATAAAAAACAGACAATGATTATAAGTACATAAAGGATGAAGTCATCGATCATCATATTCAATTATTCATATGTGTGTAGAAGTAGAAGCAGAAGTAGAAGTAGATGTGTTGGAGTAAAAATAAATTAAATATGGGAGGGTAGGGGTGGGGTGGGGGTGGGGTGGGGTACATATGCGTTTGCGTGTAGACAACATCGATTGTATTATTATTAGTAGTAGTAAATCTGTAATAAATAAATTTAAAAAAAAAAAAAAAAACATGGCAGGGTTTTGGTACTAGTCCTATTGCAGATGGTACAATTAAATGCTTCACTCCCAAATTTCCAATCATGCCCCTCCCCCAAAATTCAACATATATGACGCATTCCCTTTGACTTCCGCCACCCTCGCCTTCAACAGACAGCTACCAGACAAATCCAAGGGTTAGCAATAGGGATGGCAATGGGACGGGGCGGGGATCTCAGTTCCCGTCCCCATCCCCGCTTCATAATCCTCTCCCCCATCCCCGGCCCCATCCCCATCGGGGAATGAGTTTCTATTCACATCCCCGTCCCAGTCGGGGATCGGGGATCCCCGTCAGGGAATCGGGTTTTTCAAGCTCCTAAAGATTATTTAGATTTAAACTATAAATAGTAACTTAGTATAAAAATATATGTAAATAAACATTAAAAAAAATTAATTCAAACATATTTGAGGTATTTACATATATAACCTATAATTTGTAATAAAACTTAAACAAAATGGATGCAAAACATTTATAAAACCAATGAAATGAAAAATAACAATAGTATTTTAAACTATAGAAAAGTCATATACAATGACATTTAATATATTATATAAAATGTAATGAATAATTCACATTGTAAAGTTAAATATATATAATAATTTATATCAAAACATAATTTATAACCGGGGTCGGGTTCGGGGTCGGGGATTAAAGTGTCTCCCATCCCCGCCCCATCCCCATTATTTTAAATCGGGGATTCCCCGTCCCCATCCCCGGTCAACTCGGGGATTCCCCGGTCAAATCGGGGTCGAGTTACGGGTTCCCCGTCGGGGTTGGGTTTTTTTGCCATGCCTAGTTAGCAAAAACCCAAACCGAAAAACCATTAAAAACCGAAACCGAAAAAACCCAGAGTAAATGGTTTGGTTTCGGATTCCCTTTCAAACCGAACCGAAAAAATCTGTAACACCCTCCATTTCCGCACAAATGTCACGTCAACTCAATCTCATAAGTGGCAATATCGCATACAATCTACACGACACATGTTAGAGGATGCTACAACTCGCTATTAATTAAAACTATTACACAACATGTTAATATAGTAATCACAATTCAATACATACTACAACCCTGACAATCAAACATATTGATTACAAGTCCCAATGAATCTATCACAAGCAGTCACGAAGATCCCCACGTTCCGATCCAGCGAACACAACTACCGATCCCTTCTCTATTTCCCTGAACATGGTGGACTCGAATACGTAAGCTCGGAAGCTCGTGAGTACGCGAGGGTTAGACTCTGCAACATAAACACATAACACACATACACATAGCACATACACACAAAGCAATCTTTATCCATGTCCCTGACAATCAACATCACTATACAGGTTTGAACACGTAGCATGAGATCCATAGCTCTGCACACAATCACTGTGGGGACCCTTCCTGGCTAACGACTGTGCGCACCGGTGGTTAGCTAAAACCCTATAACGCGGGCGCGAACCAGCTACAGGCCCTGTCGTGTATACACGCCCAAGAACTGTTAGGGACAGTCAACCCGCGCGATCACTCATCGCGAATCACCGTCCGTATGGAACTCATCACGGACACCTGGACTGGATTCCATCTCATGCACATATAACTAGGGGTGTTTAAAAGAAACCAGAAAACCGAAAAACTGAGTCGGACCGGTCAATCCGAAACCGAAAAAACCGACATATGACGGACCGGTTACGGTTTTCATTTTTAATAAACCGCGGGTAACCGAACCGAACTGAACATAAACATATCACAAATATTTACATATAAATAGATAAATTACAAGCTAAAATATTATATTTATAGTTTCATTTTAATTAAATATTTGTTTGTTTAAGTAGTTTTATGAAAATTTTTAATGTAATTGATATATTTATTACGAATAAACTTAATTTTAAGGAACAATCAAAGTTTAAAAATTTATATTTCTATACTTTTATTATTTATAAAAAAATAACAACTATCCGAAACTATCCGCAAACCGAACCGCATATAACCGAAATCGTAAAGCGGGTAACCGAAACCGAAAATACGGTTCACACTTTTGCTACTAACCGAACCGAACCGGTCCATGAACAGCCCTACATATAACACATATGTAAAAGTATAATCATACCTGAAGCTCATGTCTCTGTCTCATATACATTGCACAATATACACGCACAATAATAGCGACACAACTATGACTCGCAAAATGATCCCACGGTTTGGAAAAGGACTCGAGTACTCACCTGGTCAGTCCATTAATCTCGCAACCTCTGACTCGGCTCAGCTCGCTGTTGGCTCGTCCCTGGAATGACACGGATCCCAACTGTTAACACAAATTCAACTTAACGGAGACACATAACAACTTATATACTGACCCCACAACTGACTCAGATCCCATAACAACCCTAGCTGACCCACGAACTCAAACCAACCCCAAAGTCCACAAGGAACCCCACCCAAAACAGAAAACCCAGCCCAAGGCGACCGATCGCGGCCCGCGCTAGCCCATCGCGACCGCGCCCCTTACCCCCGCGTCGCGACCGCGCTTCATCGGCGCTTGGCCTTCCCTGTTCTTCGATCCAAATCTGGCCTGGGGTACAAATACCCTAAAACTCCTCCAGAACTCATTTTATGCACAAAACTCATATATACCAACTTACCATATCCACGAATCTAACACACATACCACACATACCTTTGCAAGCTCAAGAACACTATAGGAGAAGGAGAAGATCAAATCTCAACAATCAACTCAAATTTCTTTAGCCTTGCTTGCTGCTCCAAGACTCCCACGCACACACATACACACGTTCAACTTTTTAAAAGAGGAAAAAGGGTTTAAAGGATGGCGCATATATACGGTTTCCATCTCAAGCGGGTTCCGAACCAATAACCCGAACCCGATATGAAATTTTCACAAATAATATCCACTTAGCCCGATTAAATCCACGAACTCATAAACACAATTAATCCGCTAAATTGACGCCTCGGCGACACGTAATCCACCATTCCGATACGTATAATCCACTACTCGGGACTCTATTGGACCAACACAATAATTAAATTAGGCATCCACTAAAATAATTACATGCAATTATTCTTAAAACGGGATGTTACAAAATCATTTTCAAAATTTATAACTAAAATGTTAAAAACAACTTAACTTATTTTCAACGATTTTCAAATTTAAATGAAAATAATAAGTTTTCAAAAATCTAAAATCATCTTTATTGTTTAAACATGATTTAAATGAAAACAATAAGCAATGAAATCTATCAAATCAATGGAAAGCTCGAAAGGAATGAAATTTCATTTTTTGTTGTTTAGTTGGCAGGATTAGAATAAAATGAAATTAAACATCATCTATTGTTATTTTTCTATTTAGTTTGTAAAGTGAGATGAGATTGATGGGTGTAAGTTAGGTGGGGTAAGATTGGGTGGGATGGGGTAGGCGTGGTTGGTAGAGTATAGTATGGTTAGCTAGGTAAGGTAGGGTGAGTGAGATAGTATAATGTTGGATGAGTAATAGTTTTGTTTTCTTAAATATTTATAAAAGTATATTTGTTTGTAAATAATTTTTTATATTTATTCCTCAACGTTCTTTTCCAATCTATTTATATTTCAGAAGAAAAATTGACATTAAAAACGAGTTAAATTTTATCATAAAATCCTTTTTCTTCTTTCAAAAAGAAATGTTTTAAATATATCAATTTTTATTTTACCTTCTAATTTGGTGAGCAGGGATGACAATTTCTGACATGACATGACACGAGAACTCGACACGACCTGAACGCCACTAATTCGACATATATATTGATTGGACCATAAACGGTTCAACACAAAATTAAATGGATGGGTTATGAGTTGACCCGTCAACCCGTTTATTATTTTAAAAATTCAATTTATTATTAGTACCTTTATTATAATTGTAATGCCTATTTATTATTTATTATTATTCTTTAAATTATTATTTATTGAATATTTGAAATTATTATAATTATTAACACAATCATTTGTTTATCTTATTGACATATTATATTTCTATTTTTTAGGAAAAATAATTTTTAAAATTTATGTTGTTAATTAAAAATTTTGATTTGGAAAGTTTGAAACCGATTAGTTGTTGGATCCGAATAAATCAAAAACATTTTTTGGTAAACCTTCGTATAAACGGGTAAAGTGGGTCCGACACGAAAAAAGGACACGTAACCAAACACAATACGACTATAAACGAATCAATAATTGGTCGACACAAAAAGAACTTGTAAAAACGTCAACCGTTTGGTTTGGTTTGGTTTAGGGTATGTTTGGCATGACAAGATGAAGTTTTGAACTGGAGCTTTTAGTAGTTAGAGTTTTTGGGAGTTGTAGCTTTTTAAAAGAGCCGGAGTTTTTTTATTATTTATAAATGTGTTTGGTAAAAGTAGCTGTAGTTTTTAGAATTAAATGATATAAGAAAACATTAATATTAATTAAAAATTATAGTTTATAAGTAAAAAAGTAATTATGATTGACTAAATATTCAAACTCGTTTTAAAAGTTATTCAAGTAGCTTACATGGAAGAACTTTTGAGAGCTTTCAAATCCGAATAGATAGGGATGAACATTTGGACGGAAAAAACTGGCCCGAACAAAAAAACACGAAAACCTCCCGCGGACCAAACCTTTATTAATAAATTTGGTCTGGTTTCGGTTTCTTAAAAATCACTATTTTCGGCCTTTCAGGTTCGGCCCACCGGTTTTCGATTTTTAACCCGACCCAAACCAAAAATTAAACTTTATGTTATCAGTTTAAAATTTATGTTATATTTTTATCTATTGTAGTCCATAAAGAAACAAATTTTAGAGATTATTTCTAAATCATATGAACATTTTTATAGAAACCATTGTTTTTTCTTAAAAAACTATAAATTGAAAACTGAATTGGAATATAACTAGTTTTCGTTAACTAATGGTATGTTTGGCAAAACTACCTGTAGCTTTGTGCTTTTAGTAGAGGTAGAGCTTTTAGTAGCTGAAACTTTTTAAAAGAGCTAGAGCTTTTAGTTTTATAAATGTGTTTGGTAAAACTAGCTGTAGTTATAGTTTATAGTATTAAATTACTTAAAATGACATTAATATTAATTTAAGGTGGTAGTTTATGATTGATAGAAGGGTAAAAAAGTAAATATGTTTGACTAAAAGCTTCGGAGCTTTTTAAAAGTTAATTCTACTAGCTTTTTAAAAAAAACTTATTTTTTAGTAAATGAAAGCTCTATGTATCCTTCCAAACAAAACTTTTATTTTTTAGTAGAGCTTATTCAAAATAAAAGCTTTTAAAATCTCTTAAAAGCTCTCTACCAAACATAGCCTAAATACAACCTCTTTTGAGTTTTAGCTTAAAATCGAAGCTTGTAATTGTGTTAAGAAGTTAATTGCCAAAAGCAGCATTTAATTTCGGATGTAGCCTGACGAAAATTCGATTTTCAACCATCCGTCACCGACCGACCGCCCGTCGGCCTCTTCATCACCGACTCTCTCAACGTCTCCATATCCTGCCCTACTCGATGCCGCTGACCTCTCCGCCTCTCCATCTCCGACTAGCGACGCTGCCCTGCACGACCTCCATCTCCGACTAGCGACACTTCCCTTCCATCTCCAACCGATCTTCCTTATCAGGTTTGATTTATGTTTTATGCATTCACATTGTGCTTTTTTTCTGATCTATTAATTATATGCGTATACGAGTTTTGATGCCCTAATCTGGTTCACATTTTTTCCAGCTCCTTTTCCTCATCTGGTTCCATTTTTTCTTCTGATCCGACTAGTGACACTTCCCTGATCTGTTTACGAATTTCGATGCCCTAATTTGTTATTTTTACACCTGTTGGCTTGTAATCGATATGTATCAAATTATGGTTGTTGAAAACTTTTAGTTTTCGTCAACAAAACAGCAATCCACACACTAGACTTATGCCCTACTTCACTCCACTCCACTCCACACTACTAAACACACTGAGAAATTGAGTACTGGAATTTTAGATTTTAATTCTTTAAAATTTCATTTCGCTGGCCAAATACAAACACACCCTTACCTAATGAACGCCCATACATGACTTCACACCACTAAACACACTGAGAACAACCATGATATGTAATTTCATTTCTGGTTTCTAATGACAGTATTTTTTATTAAAAACTTCATGTTATGTTAATAATGGTGACACAACCAAAACAATCAAAAAACAAACTAATGAACGCCCATATATCATTTGAAGTAAAACTCCTAATATATTGAAATTTACTCACTTCTCTAACATACATCCTCAGAAAATTGTACCTATTTGTGGTTTAGATATTGGTTTTAATAATTTATAATTGTCCTGTTAATATGGAATTTTAAGGCTTGTTTATAAGAAGGAAGTAACATCTAAAAAAAGTTGTGCTATACTGCTATGAACACTAGTTTAAGAAAATAATCTGGATGTTACAGGAGAACCCAGACATTGACAATCAGGCAGTAAACTAGAGAACAAAAAAATCTAGAAAGAATACTGAGATTGCTCACTAATGAACAGAAAACATGAATCTGCAGTAGATAGTAGACCTGTGTGTGGCTCTGTATCTCTTTTGCATCTAGGTTTTGGAGGCCTTTAAATTTTCAAATTTACACCATTGACCAGATCAAATTTCACACCTGTAGGTTTAGATTTGATGAAGATTTTTTTTTTTAAAATTCGGGGATGTTTAAATCCGACGCTAAAGTGATTTGAGTGGTTTGCAACAATTGATCAATTCTGATTTTTCGATTGGTGAAAATAATCAGGTCCGGAGAAGCAGGTAACTAGTTGTCGTAAGAAACCTGATTATTGAGATAATTGTATATTTACCTAATGATGCATAACTTTAATCATCGATCAGCTATTATGATTATGATTCTTTACTTTGCAATAATTGCTTTGAAAAATTACATCCAAACACCTCCTAAAAGAATTTGTATGGATTCTGTTAGAAACTTAAAAATATGATGTTATATTTCTTAAGTGTGTTGCTGTTTCAAGGCAGAATGTTCATCATAGTATTGCCATGCCATGTTGAATTGTTGATCTTGCAATCAAAAGAAGATCTAGTATTACACTACTACTGTTTTTCTCCTGGGGTTTAATTATCTAATAGCCACCTCCTTTTTCATTGTTGCATTTTGGTCATCGTATTTTTTTCTTGTATCGATTAGGTTATCGTACTTTCAAAATGTCCAATTTGGTGATCATGGAATTTTCTTAACACTTTTTATGGTCTTTTAATTTTAGTGGCTATATTTTAGCGACAAACATAGACTTTTAGTCACTGTTTATTAAAATTATAAAACTGGACGGGCTTATAAAGTACCATGACATAAATGGTATGGGGTTAAAAAGTACAATGAGCTAAATGAGACAAATGAAAAATAGGTTGCTATTTACTGATATAATCCCTTTTTCCTAAGGATCTTGTTTATAATTATCCTCTAACTCAACGTTGCATCAGATACATTAGAGGGAAAGCAACTAGCATATTTTTGCTGCTGTATATAAGTGAGAAGATAGATATGGCTGAGCGACAAGTGGGTGATCAACAACATGCACCTGATACTCAAATGCATTCGCCCCCACCTCCAGCAAAAGAGGATATGATTGGATATGTGATGGCATTGGAGGCCGCTTTACTGCCATGTCTCCCTGCAAGAGAGCTTCAAGCGATTGATCGATCTCCCCATCCTTCACATCAGAGTGAGTTCTTTACTTCTTTTTCTAATGCCAGACCGAGAGTCAGAGAGAGAGCCGATAATATGCTAGTTACCACATCCTAATAAAAATAGTTTCTTGAAGTTTCCTCATTCAAATATTTGATGAAAGCTTCACTGGAACGTGCTCACAATGCACTCGTGAGTGTGACATTCTTTACTACTTGGTCATCTGCAGCATGTTGATCCTTCTTATTTCTATACCTGTGCTATGTTTTTTTTAGGTGTTCAATGTCAACTAAAGAATCTATAGTGCCTTTGTGTTCATGGTTTCCTAAATGTTTGATATGAGCACCTTGCTTTTGTTTAGTTGATGTGGAGAGGCATGCTAGAGATTTTATGGAGGCTGCCAAAAAACTCCAACTCTATTTCATCGGTTTGCAGCGTGATGATCAGCCTACCAAAGAAGAAATCTTGCAGAAGGTAATCAATGACAGATGCTTATCATATAGACTTTGTGGTGTTAAGCTCCACAATAAAGAAACCAGGAGAAATTGTTGGGTATGTTTATATTCTAATTTCCAATAAAATTGCACAGGATATTGCCATGATGGAAGAAGAATTGAAGACGAAGACCGATCTTATCAGAAAACAGGAAAGATTGATTCAGGGGTGGAGAAAAGAGTTAAAAGATCAATTAGAGAAACATAATACTGAGTTGGAGAGGGTTTAATTGTATGGCTGCAGAACATGAGTTTTGTAATGTATTTGATTTGTTGACATTTTTAGCTGGTAATCAAGTCCATCTTATAAACTACTTCTATTACAGACACTTCTTTGACTGATGTAGGAGTGTAGGACACTCATGTGCCCCTGACTAGAATTCATGGCCTATTCAACAATAAATACTCTCAACTAAGATACCACCTTAATATGTTGGTTTTTTTTTTTAATTCAAAAATCCTCTAGTCGATCAACTAACAAGAATACATGCATTTGTTCTAGTTATAGAAAAGCATAGCATACTAAATAAAAACACAAGAAAGTTAGTGATGAAATATATGTTGGAGAGTGTAGGTGCAATTAACAAGGCCTGCTTCTCCAATAAAGAAGGACCACCTTAATTGTGGTATACCTAAGGATCGATATAGATTATTCCAGCAAACAGGTGATCGATCGAGTTGAGTGTAGTTACATGAAGAATTTGAGTTTATATATGGTGGATTTGGATTGGCAATGACAATGACATTGTGGGTATAGGTAAAGGTCAGCAGATATGGCACACATAAAAAGTCACACTGAGCATCATCAGATGCTGCTTCAATTCTGTCCCTACTCCCCACACCACCATCATCATAAATAATGACTAGAGTTCATGAAATATAGACCCGAGAGAGAGAGAGTGTGTGTGTGTGTGAGTGTGTGGATATGTATGTTTATTGCTTTGCGTGTTGTGGGCAATCGCCAGTCCATATAATTGATTGCATTGCATTGTGTGGGGTATGAAACCTTAATGCAATCCATCTGTTGTTTTTTGTGTTGAGAGATGGCAGTAACAAAAATACTACTGGATTTTATCAACCCACACAATTCTTAACCAACGGGTCAATACGGAACCTGTAGTAAAAAAAAAGCTAGATTATAATTTCTTTAAGAAAATGAAATTATACAAAATGATGTATTAAATAAATTATTTTTGAATTTTTTTTGGGAAGTATGTTAATTTTTTGTTTTTTGGTAACAATTTATTTACTTGAATGGACCAGAATTACCACTATACTTGAGCTGACAAATTAATTAGCTCATAAAACAAAAGGAAGGGTGATAATTTAAATACCTTTAGCTAGGCTCAATGTTGGAATTAGCAGCCTTCAAGTAATATTCATCGGAGATGGAGGGGGAGTCATTGGGTCACAAACCATGTAAAAGAAAACATGTAAAAATTTTATTATCAACAATTAACCAAGAGAACATGTACAAATTTAAAAAAGAAAACATCTTTTTTGATGATTTTTAGCTTGATAGGGAATTTATAAGGCAAAAAAAATGTTAAAAGACTAATTGAAATCAAGAAAATTTCGAGATTTTGATGCATGTAACTGTTTAGAGACCACGCTTCATTTTGCAACAATTTTCTACCTCTCATTCTTTTCATGTGTCAGCATCAAATCACACGTAAATATGTCGACTTCAATGATCCAGATCAATACTAGTAGAAGATGCATAAAGTAGAAATCTAAATTGATACAATAAATTTACCACAAAATCAATCTAGAACCCGGAAACATCTAACACCACACTTTGATTTACTAGCAAAGGAAAGAAAATCTACTTCTTAGCATATGTGATCAACATAGGACTATCAGGATTGATCTTAAATCCTTGGAGGCTATGCATCGCAACAGTTGCCTGCATCTCATCTCCATACTCTATAAAAGCAATCCCTGGTTTGGCTTCCACCATTCTTACTTCCTTGAAACCTTGGTGCTGACCAAACAGCATTTGCAGCATCATCGATGAAGTTTGATGAGGGAGATTTTGGATGAATAATATGTTGTTTGGTGGAGCAGGTGCCTCCGGAATCCCAGATTTAGCACCACCCATGTATGGTATCTGTGACAACTGCAACAACACAGAGAGATGTGTAAAGGTAAATGACCGAGTCTATTCCTGTACTCACAGAAAGCCAGAAAGGTATCAAGAACAGAGCAGCAAATTTCCTTCAATAATAGTCTCGTACCATCTCGCCTTTTGTGTGCTAGAGAGAGAGAGTGTGTGTGTGTGTGTGTGTGTTTGCGTGTGAAAATGAGAGAATTGCATGCAGATCTGGAAATTAGCTTGTTCAATTGGATTCAAATCTGGATGTTTGCAAGCTAGCGGTATGTAGAAACAAGCAGTATTTTAAGATAATAATAAATGGCAGTGAGTAGCATGGACTGGCGTAGTGATCAATTAGAGGTTTTCAGTACTCATTTTGGGTGCACCGTCTCTTAACCCTTACATTATGCATTCAACAATCATTAATTAGTGAAACTAGCTCAAGAAAGAGCAGTTTCAGTTCATTGTCAACCATATACGGCCCTTGGAGGTACAAACATCTACCTAGTTACTCAAATGAAAACATGCTTACCTGAGGAACTGCACCATATGCACCAGCATAAGCAGGATTTACACCAACTGCACCTTGATTAGCATCATGTTGCCCCTTGCGTTTCCTCCCTATTGCAGGAGGAAAAAATTATTACAACAGCTGATAAGCAGTTGACATGCATATAAAATGATCAGACAGTTAAAACAAACAAAATAGCATCATCACAATAGCTGATAAGCAGGTGGGGCGTGGGATTCACCATTTTTTTACCCAAGCAATAAGCATGGAAGTAAATCCTAATATAATGCTCCCCACCCACAAAAGCCACAATAACTACAACAGTGACAAGAATAACTAATATAAAAATCTATATAGAAGATCAGCTTCATGATGGTAAAGGCATCTTAAAAATATCGAAAAATGTATTTAAAGGCAACCATATATCGAAACATCATTACAAACTGACCCAAGTATCAATTTAGTTTCGTTTATGCAAAATTCGGTCAAAACTTGTCGAATTTTTGTGAAACAACAACAGTACCCATGATCTACAAAAAATATATGATAATGTAAACAATTATTCAAATGTATAATACTTAACAGAATGTATATATGTTGATGTATTTAATGTATCTAATAGGTTTCACACTAATAAATGGTTCATTCTATTCTATGATTTTGTTTTTCATATTTATTATAAGTTGTTAGTATTTCTAGCATTTTATAAAATGTTACAATTTTTTTGGCCAAATATTGGTATAAACGGAACCAATTATAATATTTTGGTAGCCTTGATTAAACTTTTTGAATACTTTGGTGGCCTTCAAACACATTCTCCGTAAAAACAATTATTGCCAGCAGGGATGCAACAGCATGAAATCGCAATCATAAGTGACAATAAGATGAGTGAACAGAGATATTACTTCATACCAAGCCTTTTTGGTCCTGAACTAGTTGGGACTTAGAAAAGAGTAAAAACCTAAAGTTGTAGTCACTAGAAATTAGATATGGTCTCGGTAATTGTCCTAACCTAAAGTTGTAGTCACTAGAAATTAGAGATGGTCTCGGTAATTGTCCTATAGAACCTGCATTTAGATTTCAATGGAACTTTCTGATCACAGAATATACTCAAACGTTGGTGACACTCAATTCATCCCACACTTTATCCTCTTAACAGTCTCATCGATCACTCCATCATTTCTTAGTATTATAACACCGATGCTAAATAATATGTAAGATAATGTTAGTAATCACCGGTAAACTAAAGCTCCAAGGATATTATATGCACGCATGCCTATGCAAACCAAGTAATTACTGAACAAATAAGCAACCAAATTGGCAATTCTTTTCTCCATAGCAATTCTCCTAATCGGATACATGTTTAATACCCTAAGAAAAGGTCACCAAGTTCTAAAACACTTATGTACAAACCTTCTAGTAGTAGCATAATAAAAGGTTGTCAAGTTCTCATACAAGCATTTGATCCTCATAACATATTTTGTCACCCCAGCAAAATCTATTTGGTTTATATCTTGTGTAATTATATGGGTATGAATCTTTGCCTCTTTGGTCTCGTTTCCATGACAAGAATATTGGTATTGATAAAGATTATAAACATTCATCCCTATATCAAGTGAAAGCTCCCATTTCTGACAAGTGGTGCTTCATGGGATGTGTATAGAGTATTCATTTGTTCCATACAATACAAATTTGATAAAAATATATAAGTAGTTGTGCTCTACACGTGGGATACAATTGGAAGCCTAACTCATAGAAGGATCAAATCATAAATCCCACATGGTAATCTTTTGTGATGGTATACAATGCCAGAATGTCAAAATACATGCAACTTGAATTGTCGGTTAACAATACTCATGTTTAAGTCTAGAAAAGCAGGTGCTTGATAATTGATATGAGATCAAATTTTCTCTAGCCTAACTACTTTGTGATGAGATATCAACTAGAATCGACCACCAGAAGGCCACATGCGAGACAAACAAAAGCAAATATGTTACCTTTGTCATCATGCCTCTTTCGTCTTTCCCGCGGAACAAAAGTTCCATCTGCTTTTGCTATGACATCTGATTTTGTTTTAGCATATTGTATTCTCTGTAACCATTAGAAGGGAACAATATTGGTATGGGTCAAACAAAAACGTTGATCATGACTTGGTAATTGGTATAGCATGTAACAATATAGACACTAACCACGTGAAAGGGTGAAATTTCATAACAAGTAAAAAGCATAAATGCAACTCAAGACATGCATTCAGCTAAAAAAGAACAATCAAAGAGCATGTGTGCATACAAACCAGTCTTTATATCTCAGATTTTCATTCTATTTATGACAAGAAAAAAAGCTTAGAGAGGTTATTGATCACACACGATATGTATTAACACACATATCATCATGCATAAACCAACCACGTATACAAATTATGATACCACATCCAATTTAATCACAATATCATTGTTGAAGTATATGCTTTGGTAACTCAACTTCCAAATTTGTGTCAATTTGGCCATTAAACTACGGACATGTACATTTAAGTAAAAAATTGCAGATTTTCATTTTCAAGCATCACTGAATTCCACTAAAATTCTGACAAAACTCTGTTGGATACAAAGTTGTAACATTTAATGTTGAAGTGGAGAAAATCACTTGAAGAGGCCATAAATTTACCTGATTTTATAATAAGGTTTGTAAATAAAGTAACAGAATGATTCAGGGGAGGAAAAAGCATCATCAGATTTGCAGTAGCCTTTTGTGCAATTAATCGATCGCACAAACACTAACATGTCATGTTTCATTGTAATTTAGCTTCAACCTTTAGTATCAACATTCCCTTGAGTTGTATCACGAGGTGTAGGTAACGAGATCATCATGTTTGATACATAGTACATACCATGTGATTGATGAATTCATTTTCCTCCAAGTCCAGATCTTCTCTTTTTCTATTAGTGAGTAGTGACACCTTATTGCCCATGGCCTTAGCAAGGACCAAAGTACTCGACTTCTCACTTCTTGTACTTAAAGAATCTTTTCAGCTTCTCCCTGATTATTTAGTGATTTTTCTATGACTGACTGCCAAGCCCCAAGAGAACACTATGGCTGTGACTTTAGACAGTGGCTGAAATTCACAAAATGATTTTACGAATTTCGTGTGTCCATAAATCATTAATTTAGACTAGAATTCTATGTAAATTGAGGAATTCAAATTTACAAACTGACAGGCATCTGGTAGCTCCCAGTTGCTCCATTTGAGTGTATTAGAGGAATTACCATTGATAAAATCCTACTCCTAAATCCTAATAGGCTAATATCACTCGGTGTAGTTTAGAATCATTTAAATTGATCTGAGTCATCTGACACTGATCATGGATCGATCTATTGGATTGTTAGCTGGTTTATTGGATTGTTTTTCTAACCTGTTGAAGAGTATAATTGGATTTGGATTAAAAAATGATCCATTGACAGCTAATATCACTTGGTGTTGCTAATGTTTACAGATAAATATGCTGTAAAGTTCAACAATACATCAGGTGGAATGTAAATGCAAGAGAAAGAGGCTACCAAGTCCAATAAAAGTTGTTTTCACTTCCAAAATTTAGCATAAAAACTAAAAAGCGTGACCTATAAATTATAATGTTAAAGGAAGGAAGAAGATGAAAGAATATAATAAAAAGGTGATACCATAGGTTTGTCGTAGAATGGAAAACCTTGCATCTGCTTGAGGGCACTGGTGGCTGACGATGGGTCCTCAAAAACAACCCATGCTTGACCCTTGTGTTTTAGGGTTTTAAATGCAAGTATCTCCAAGATTTTCCCAAATTGAGAAAACACCGCTTGCAGTGATTTCTTTAACTCTGGATAAACATTTGCACAATTTTACATCTTACTTGCACAAAATAAATTTACGCGCAAGTATGTAAAGGATGAGGGTGTTTTAAAGAAAGAACAAATAGAACAAAACCGTTATTTATAGATAGAGTATATACAAACGGAAAGGAGAAATACCATCGAGCTTTGTTTTCTCGTTGAGATTGTTGATGTATATGGTATTATTAGCAGGAATGTCGCCGCCGACCGCCATCTCCGCCATTGTTAGAACAATTACCGAGAGGTTTCCACTTTCCAGCACCTCCTTTCCACTTCCAACGGGAACGAAGAATGGTCATAAAATTGAAGATCTAGGCCCAATCATAACATATCCAATTCGTAACGGGCTTCTTTCAAGTGGGCCTGATCTTCTCATTTTAGTGGGCTTATTATTGTTGCATGACTTGCAAAAACATAAATGTATGATAGTTTAGCAACGATTCTGTTATTCGATTTAAATGATAAGTTAACTCATTAACTTTTAAATGATAACCAATAACAAACGGTGGAGAAAGTTATAAAAAATATACTTGCATTCTTAATACATAAACGATTTTATCCATCATTTCAAATAAGTCAATAAAAATGATATTGCTACTAGATGCTAAGGCTGCAAACAAGTTAAACTGAGCGCAAGCTTGACGGAGATTGGGTTTGACTCAAATTACTTAAGATAGACTCAAGCTCGGCTCAAGAAGTAATTGAATTAGTCGCGAACTCATACAAAAGACTAACTTACTTTTGATTTGTTTTATTAAGTTCATGTACCAAATACGTTTCCATAAAAGTTCTTCAACTTGAAATTTTAACGAATTGTGTTGTTTTATTAGATTTTAAAAAAAAATCCAGACGTTTTTCATAAGATTTTGTTAAGTTAAAGGACTTTTATAGAAACTTTTTATGTGTAGTGATTTTTACGAAAACGTTTTAAGTTGATTGACTTTTATGAAAACGTTTTTTATGCAATGAACTATTCGAAAAATAGTGAAAGTGCGTTGGTTTTCTACATGATTTTTCCTTGGTTAAAAAAATGAGGAAAAAAAAAATCCAAACAACTATTTTCATGATTGTTTTTAATTTGTATTAGAAGTGATATTTAATTCTTAGTTTTCATAAAATGTTGAAAAGCAAATAAGTAGGGGTGTAAACGAGTCGAGCCCGAGCCCGTTTAAGCTCGAGCTCGGCTCATTTCGAGCTTTGAATGTAAGCTCGAGCTCGGCTCGTAAATAATTTTCCAAGCTCGAGCTCGGCTCTGGCTCGACTCGTTTATTATATATTTTAATTTAATTCTGTTAGTTAATTTTTAAATATAATATATATAACTTGTTATTTTAATATATTTATATTTATTTAATCTATATATTATATATTTATTAATTTAAAAAATATATTTATATATAGGCTTGTTTAGGCTCGCGAGCTCGATATGTGAAGCTCAGGCCCAAGCTCGTTTATTAAACGAGCTCGAATTTAGGCTCGAGCCCGGCTCGGGCTCGTTTAATTCGAGCTTGTTTCGAGCTTTTAGCGAGTCGAACTCAAGTAGCTCACAAGTAGTTCGGCTCATTTACACCCTACAAATAAGGTAATGAAATTTGTTTCTACATGCAAGTTTTTGTGATGATAACGCGGAAACCCATGATATAAAAACACACTTGTGACGGAACATATTTTGAAATAATAACACAATACAACACACAAACACATATAGCGAATCTGATGCATCAAACGCGAATCATGATGCATCACGGGAGAATTGTGATGCATTTGTGGTCATCCTTTGATTTTCCGATACATTATAGTTCTCCATTGAACCTTTCTTTCTCTTTCTTTCTACATATACATATGTGAGAGACAAAAATGTTGTTATATGTTGTATTATCATGACCACTTGATGACTTAATGATTTTTATTGATAATAGAACAAGTATATGGGTATGGAGTACACAGTTATATGAGTTCGGTTGAAATCTAGACTCGGACATAATGAGTCCAAAGGCAAACCTGGTGGGCAAGAGGTGAAACTTAATGGTTTTCTTAACAGCGGTGAGTAATTGTTGTTGTGGAGTTGCTGATGTTGCCCTGTCGCCAAAGCTTACAAGCTTAACAACGATGAGTAATTGTTGATACTGATGCTTATGCTACTTTTAAATAGTAGACTCAGGGCCGCCCTTGAAGATGTGCAGTAAGTGTAACCGCTCAGGGCCCTAAGTTTGATAGGGTCTCATCATTGACCGGTGATCGGAAAAAATGGTGAAAAGTGAAAGTCTGCTTAAGTTTAATTACTATGTCTCACGTCATTAACAAAAGAAAAACATATGAGGGTGATGATGTATGATTAGTAAAAATAAGCGTATAACAATGTCATTTCAGATAAATATAGTTTTGAAATTAATTATTTTGTTCAAGTTATATGAACATGTCTTAATATCATTGTTTTAAATGTTTTTTTATGTATATAGCAATTGCTAGACTACTACATATAAATTTTAAAAAAATTTCACATTTCATGAGGCTACTATGTAATTATCGTACAGGGCCACCAAAATTCACGAGACGACCTAGCAGTTGTAACCATCGTTGACGGTTTAACGTTGATGTTATCCCCTTATCCTTTTAGAAATCGTATGGTAATGTGTAGTTATATACAAACATATAGATCAGTCCGGAGCTAACACGTATTCTTGTGTATTATCTCTAAATTAAATTTAGAAAACAGATTATTAATGTTTACACATTTTGTTTTATCAAGAACATCCAAGTACGATTGTTTCGAATTTCAGGCAGTTGTCAAACAAAAAATATATAATAACAATTAATCACGTCGGAATTTAACATTCCTACTCCTAGGAATTGAAATCTGAAAGTAATTCAAGTGTAAAACATTATTGATCGAACACACCCAAATTGATGGATCACCAGTCCAAAAGCTTGGCCAATACAGATGGTGATGGCGAGACCATCATCTTCCTGTGTCGTAAACCGTCGTTGCAATCAAATCCGCATCCGCATTCCGGCGACTCCTCAAAGCTACTTACGTCGAATCCTGCAGACACTAGTCCCACCGATAAATAAAGCTCATTGCGGTCTCGAGTAACCTCCACAATATTAAACCAGACGAAGGTTACTTTCACACTCACTCCTTTCAGTTTCGTTAACTTGTCGTTGCTTATGACTCCGCTGATTTTGGATTTGTACTTGAGATCGTACCCGACGATGGAGAACTTACATGTACCTCCCAGGTTAACGCTGAACGCACCGGTGTCTTTGTTCAAGGTGTATGACTTTACGCCTTTCGGAAGCAGTCCTATTGGAAAGTCGTACTCTTCCAAGACTTGGTAAACGGTCGGTGTCTCGGTTTCGGCACCAGCACCGGCACCGGCACCGGAGATGAAGAGTACTGCAAGGATGAAAGGGAGCAGACAGAGAGAGGTTGTCGATGGAGAAGACATTTGAGTATATATTTTGATTTTTGAGAGAGATGATGAGTGGTAATTAAGGTGATGGTTTTCTACAGTCACTAGAGTGTGGATGGATCATGGATTCATGGATGATTTTATTTTTACGTCTAATTAATAAAGCTTTTGCAATAAGGGGTTCTTTTTTTTTTTTTGTTTGACAAAAATTCGATTTTTATAAATTTAATTTTCACACTTCAATTTTCTTTTCATTTAGGCATTGTTTGTACTTTGTAGTTTTAAAGAAATTCTTAAAATTTACTGAACATTTTACTTTAAAGATTATTTCTTGAGTTAATTACAAAAATGGTCCCTGTGGTATGTCCTAAAAATTGGATTTGGTCCCTGAACTTTCAATTTTGCAGAAACGGTCATTATTTTCACTGTTTGTTTGCAATTTTGGTCCCTCTACATATAAAATTTTCTAATATGACTATTTTACCCTTATTTTGATGAAAACCATAAGGATCATTTATGCAATTAATTCTTTTAACTCTTTTTTACTCTTAATTAAATAATTTATTTTTTAGTGTTAATTAACTTTAATGAATTACATAAAAGAATAGATTTGTTTTATTTATGTTGGTTCATAAATGATTCAAATATTTTTTAGTCTTAATTATTTTTAATTAACTATAACCAAAGTGTAAACCTCTCAAATTTTATTTTAAAAAATCATTTATTTATAGAAACTATTTTTTAGAGGTTTCATAAATAAAATATTATATATAAAAAATATTGACTCTATAATTATTTATGTTGGTTCATAAATTTGTAATAAAAAATATTTATGTTGGTTAAATATATTTTACTTCCGTCTTAAATAAAATTGGCCAAAAACTTTATTTTATAGTCCTTTCACTTTTTTATCAAAACAAGGTGATCATGGTAAAATGATAAATCAAAATGGATTAAATTTTAAGGTATTGATTTAATTGGATTAAAATTAAAGTCAATATGAATCACAAACATGTTATACGACCTAAAATTTTAAATTGTTTTTAGTGTAATTAAAAATTAAAACGATAAAATAATTTATATGTTAAATAAATATATTTGACTTGTCTTAGACACTTTGGAAGTTTTTTTTTACTCAGTCGAGTTAGATGTTAAAATTTTATTTATTTAAGTTCTTCAATTGTTTTTCCACGAAGAGAAAACATATAAATTAAAAGGAGTTTTGATTATACACACACATGTTAAAATGTTTAATCATCTTGACTCCAATAAATAAATTCATCATTGAAATTAATTTTCCCGACCTAAAATTATGAATGTTTTTTTCTAAAAGATTAATTGAAAAAGAATTATTAGGTTTAAGTTTTTCAACAATGACATGATCTCTTGGTTTAATCGGAGCTTTTGAGATAAGTTTTTTAATCGAAATGATGTTGACATTAATCTTGTTATAAAGGTTTAATCGTTAAACTCATATCACCTTGTTAAAATAAGTTTTAATAAAACGTTTTAATTTTTAAATGATTATAAGTTTTGAAAGGTTTACAATTTGATTGCTTGAATGATTTAAATAATAAAAATGTTGGTTCACATGAATCTTTTGACAATTAAAAGATTTTAATGTGTTAAGATATTTTTAAATATAAATGCTTTTTCTTAAAAGAATATAATAGTTTAATGTGTCAATGTTATAAAGTTGGTTCATAAATAAATAATTATAAATTGAACGATTCAAAATTTAAATGATTTTAATATTTTTGTTTCTTAATTGGCTTTAATTAAATTGTTGGTTCATAAATAAATGTTTTATAATTTATTAAAGTTAATTAACACTAAAAAATAAACTATAAATGGTCTTTGTGGTTTGACCAACATAAATATTTTTTTATTATAAATGTATGAACCAACATAAATAAATGTGGTGTCAAAATATTTTATTTATGAAATCTCTAAAAAACAATTTCTAAAATAAATGATTTTTTTATTATAAATTTTGAGAGGTTAACACTTTAAATAATTTTAATTTAGACTAAAAAATATTTAAATCATTTATGAACCAACATAAATAAAACAAATCTATTCTTTTATATAATTCATTAAAGTTAATTAACACTAAAAAATAAATTATTTAATTAAGAGTAAAAAAGAGTTAAAAGAATTAATTGCATAAATGATCCTTATGGTTTTCATCAAAATAAGGGTAAAATAGTCATATTAGAAAAGTTAATATGTAGAGGGACCAAAATTGCAAACAAACAGTGAAAATAATGACCGTTTCTGCAAAATTGAAAGTTCAGGGACCAAATCCAATTTTTAGGACATACCACAGGGACCATTTTTGTAATTAACTCTTATTTCTTTTATTAAATACATAAAAACAACATACCCTTTATAATTACTTTAAAAAAAGGGGCAAAACTCCCTCTTTTCATTTGCAAACATCTAAAAACCCCTCAAAAACATACTTTCTTTCCATGGCTACTATCTTGCACAGACTTTACAGATAAAATTACAGACTTTTATAGACAAAATTACATAATACAAAATTTAACCTTAAAAAAAAAAAAGACAACACATTAGAAGCATTTCATCCTTATCTAGTTATATCTTTAATTCATGTAATAATCAATATTTTGATTCATCATTTTTTTAAGTAGACAATCTTCTTTAATGATTTTTATTTATTAGGGCTAATTAGTACAATTATTAAAATAGCAATTACTTTGTATATTTTTATCGTTTTTAGCCACATTATTTATATTTTTAGCATTAGTAACGTCATCTTTTGTATTTTTTTTACCATTTATAGTCATTATTCTCTTAGAAACATGCTATAGCAGGTTACCATATTTTTTTATCGATAATAGCAATAAGTTTCCAATATTTACTAACAACAACAACAAATTAAAAACACAACCAATAAATATAAACCAGAATAGTGTTCTTGTTCTTGTCATCTTGGGTTTGTACTTTGTAGCAAAATTAAAATGGTATATCCCAAACACATATACACACTCTCTGGTCTCTCCCTGCTCTATGTGACCACCAGTTACGCCCTAAGCGACCATTACCTTCTCCCCATGCTGCCACCACATCTGCCGAACTCTCTTCTGATTTACTCTCTCTTTATAAATTGATTTTCAAGAGAAATAAAGAATTTGTGATCTCTGTCTGTAAATCAGTTTTTAAAAGAAACGAAGGTTCTAGTGAGGTGATCTTTGATGATATGAAACCCCCAAACGATACTTCAATTTCAGACAAACATTTAAAATCCTTACCACATTCTAGTGAGGTGTGTCGGTCATTCAAGGAGGTGATCTTTGATGTAGAAGCTAGACTCTGATGTCTAGTGGTTGTGGTGATGGTGGTCATTTACTTGATGTTGGTTTTTGTTAAACATGTATGAATGTTTATAAACTGCAAAAGGTTTTCAGTCTAGAATTGAGTTAAAAACAAAAGGTTGTATTATGTGGTTTGTGTATTTTGGTTATATTTTAGATTTGTTGTTGTTATTGGTAAAAATGAAGACTTCTTATTCTTACCAGTAATAAAAAGGTGTGATCACCTGCTATAGTAGGTTTCTAGGTAAATTATGACTATAAACGGTAAAAAAAATATAAAAATTGATACTATTATTAATAACAAATAAATAATGTGGTTATAAATGGTAAAATATAAAAAATTGTTATTTTAACAATTGATTCTTATTTATTACTCATTTTGAAAATTTTTAATCATTTATATATATTAGAAATGTAAAATGGTAGATATTATAGTATTTTTAAAGGGCTAATTGCTAATAATAGAAACAACTTTGTGTAATTTTAACATTTATAATAACATTTTTTATTTTTTTATCATTAATAGCCAACTTTTACATTTTTATCATTTATAGCAAAACTTAAAAGTTGTTGCTATAAATGATAAAAAGAATACAAAAGTTATTGATATTAAGGATACAAAATACAAAAATTGATATTATTCATATAAAAAATACAAAAGTTGATACTATTAGTGACAAAAAATAAATAATGTTGCTATAAATGATAAAAAAATTCAAAAGTTATTACTATTTTTAGTAATTGATCCTATTTTTAAATTTTAAAGTAAACGAAATGTTTAGTATTTCTATAATTAGAAATAACGATAAAAAGAATTTGATGCTTTGAACGGAAAATTGAAGGTTTAAAATAAAATTTAAATTAAGAATTATAAAATAGAACTTGGATAACGTGTTAGTGGAAAAAACACATTTTTCCTATGTATGCGGAAACCCTATTTTGCAACTGACCTCTTTTCGCAAAATCATTCTACTATTGAAAGAAAAACACAATTCCTATTTTTTTAAAACCAAAAAGTAACCATTATATGATTTTGTTTCCGTGTATAAAATATAAAACAAAGATCCTTGACTTTTAAATCTAAACGGTGAACCATACAGTATCAAGTTTTTTTTTAAATAAAAAAAACAACGAATCATTTTGATTTTAATTTTTTTGATTAAAAATGATAAACCATTATAATTTTTGATTTTTTTAAACAAATATAAATATTCTGATTTTAGTTAAACGTAGATAAAAAATAAATACGATTTTAATTTTTTTAATAAAAAACAACAAACCATTCTAATTCTTGATCTTTTCAAACCATTTATAATTAAAAATATTATCAAGTATTTTGCAATGAAGAAACTAAGAACCATTTTGATTATATTCTTTTTCCAAATGAAAAAAGTTTCAACACGTCGATATTTTCAATTTTTTAGAATGGTGAAAAGAAATAAATCAATTTGATTTTAGATTATTCGAATGAAAAAAACTACAACTAATTTTTATTTTTCTTTAATGAAAAAAAGAATAGAGAAAGAATTGGATAGTCAATAAATAATTGAAAAAAAAATGAACTAGATATAATATACAATAATGTTAAATAAATAATTATAGTAATATATATAAAAAATTAATATTAATAATAACATTAAACATACAAATAAAAATAAATAATTGAAACAAAAGGAATAAAAAATTAAATGTTACATTTGGATAATTAAATAAAAAGAAAGAAAGAAATAATATATATATATATATATATATATATATATATATATATATATATATATATATATATATATATATATATATTAAAATAAATTATAATATAAAGAATAAAAGAATAAAGAATAAAAAGTATGAAAGTTAAACAAATTGTCTCTGAAAGTCAAAAGGACAAAAATGCCCGTGAGACTAACGGTTCAAGTTAACCGCCGTTAGTTTCAGGGACCAAAATGTTACAACTTTTCGATTTTAGAGAGTGTAATAAAATTATTTCAGGGACTAAAATCGTAATTTCATATAAATCACGTGGACCATTTATGTAAGTAATTTTGTGTTTATTTTATAAAGAAATCCGGGAAGTTAAAATAAAGAGTTAATTACAAAAATGGTCCTTGTGGTTTGTCCTAAAATTTGGATTTGGTCCCTGAACTTTCGATTTTGCAGAAACGGTCCTTATTTTCATAGTTTGTTTGCAATTTTGGTCCCTCAAGCTATTAACTTTTCTAATATGACCAAAATACCCTTATTTTGATGCAAACTATAGGGACCATTTCTACAATTAATTATTTAACTCTTTTTTATTCTTAATTAAATAAATTATTTTTTAGTGTTACTTAAATTTAATAAACTATAAAAAATAAAAGAATTATTTAATCATTCATGTTGGTTCATAAATGATTTAGATATTTTTAGTCTTAATTAATTTTAATTTACTATAATCAAAGTGTAAACCAATCAAAATTTATAATTGAAAAAATCATTTATGTTTAGAAACTATTTTCTAGAAGTTTCGTATATAAAATTTTATAAAAATATTTGACTCTATAATTATTTATGTTGGTTCATAAAAAATATGTTTGTTGGTCAAATATTTTACTTTCTTCTTAAATAAAATCAGCCAAAGTTTCTATTTTATAATCTGTTCATATTTATATCTAAGCAAGGTGATAATGGTAAAGTGATAAATCTAATTGTTTTAAATTTTTAAGGTGTCGATTTAATCGGATTAAAATGAATAGTCAAATTGAAAGACAAAAAAAGATTAAAAACCTATTTATATTTCTTGATTTTTATGTAAAGGTCTGACAAACCAAAGTTTGATGATACAAGTTGTTAATCGTGAATCTCAAAGATGTTATATGGACCTAAAAGTTTAAATCTTTTTTGGTGTAATTAAAAATTAAAACGATTAAATAATGGATACGTTAAATAAAAAATTTTGATTGTCTTAGACCATTTGGAATTTTTTTTAACTCGGTCAAATTAAACGTTAAATTTTTATTTATTTAAGTTCTTTAATATTTTTAACTTTAATTAAACTGTTAGCTCATAAATAATTTTTTTTTATAATTTATTAAAGTTAATTAACACTAAAAATAAAGTAGAGTCAACTTTGTGGTTTGTTCAACATAAATATTTTTTATTACAAATGTATGAACCAGTATAAATAATTATAAAAGAAAAAATTTCTTATTTACGAAACTTTTAAAAAATATTTTCAAAACATAAATGATATTTTCGATTATAAATTTTGATTGGTTTACACTTTGATCATAGTAAATTAAAATTAATTAAGACTAAAAATATCTGAATCATTTATGAACCAACATAAATTATAAAATAATTCTTTTCTATTTTTTATAGTTTATTAAATTTAAGTAACACTAAAAAATAATTTATTTAATTAAGATTAAAAAGAGTTAAAAACTAATTATAGAAATGGTCCCTATAGTTTACATCAAAATAAGGGTAATTTGGTCATATTAGAAAAGTTCATAGGTTGAGGGACCGAAATTGCAAACAAAATATGAAAATAAGGACCGTTTTTGCAAAATTGAAAGTTCAGGGACCAAATCTAAATTTTAGTACAAACCACAGGGACCATTTTTGTAATTAACTCTAAAATAAATTAATGAAATATTGTATAAAAAAATAAAATATATAAAGATGTTGATTGATTGAAGAACCCTGGCCTGAACCTGTTTGCACTTGAAATGTGGGGGTGATTGACTGTACCGGTAGCATTTCTATTGCATATAACATATGTATATGATGGTTCGCTCTTAATACCGCAATATACACTAACTAACACACACTTTGTGATAGATAGATAATAATAATTGGGCGCATTGATAGGCGGTAATGGTTCCAAATCCAATCATTAATATAACAGTAGAAATACATATGGGTGATGCTAAAAGAACACTTTCATGGGTCTAGGAATCCTTAAAAGTAAGTTTTTTCCTGTCATTTGAAGCTAGGGTGTGCACGTTCATAGATGTTCATGTTAAGAAAAGCTAGGGTGTGCATTGCATATATATAAGTTGTGGGCTGGCTAATGTATGGATGGATACAAGTCATTATTATACATTTTACATGAGAAATTAAGAAACTGTATGAACAAGTACCATGGTTTAGTCAAAATATTGCTAGTCCACACCAATACCAGATCACCTATTCACCTTCATAAATGAAACACACTTACACACACACACACTATTAATATTAATAATTTGGACCACATCCTTCCTTCACTTTCACTAGAAGCTCAAAGCTGATACTCCCACTCCCAGTATCAAACTCTGTGTTTATCATTGCCATTATCCCTCCCAAATACCTACTTTACTTTTTTTTTTTCTTTCAAATATATAAACCTAAACCTAATATTTCCCTCTTTCGGGTGTTTTGTTTGTTATGTGGGGCAATTCTATACGCACCCCTCAGTTGCTAATCACACACCCCTTCTTAATGTGAGAGGATATTAACTTTTAGTCATTAAGTCTCACGACATTAACAAAAATCATGTGAGTAAGGGGGTGTGTGATTAGTAAAAATTAAGAAAATGAGTGTACACGTAGCAATGTCCGTCATGTCGCATTTCAATTTCATTTGGGAAGGGAACAAATTAATGGACGTCACAACACAAGAATCAAACTCCCAAAGTGACAGTACTTCTGCTTTTCCATTTCCAGTTTTACAATCAAACTCCATCACAACCCTTGCCCTTGAGTAAAATATGACAAAGCAACCCTGGCCTAAAATTTATCAATTTCACACATCCATGGATCATTAAACCCATTATTAATTCATTCATTCATCATGTAAATATCATGACCCGAATTATTGGCGTCACATACAAATTCACAACGACGACAGACGATTACAATCGAATCCACATCCACACCGTGGCGATTCCTTAAAATTACTCACCTCGAATCCCGCCGAAGCTATTCCCACCGAGAAATTAATCAGATCGGCATGACGACTCACCTCCACGATATTCAACCACAATACCAGTATCTTCACGTTTATGCCTTTCAGATTCTTCAGCTTTCCTTTTTCTATCACACCACTAATGGTTGACTTGTACTTGAGATCATACGCTTCAATTTTGAAAGAACACGACTGTTTCATGTAAACCTTGAATTCTCCGGTCTTTTTGTCGAGGTCGTACCCTGTGACGCCCTCCGGAAGAAGCCCTACCGGAAAATCGTATTCCAACAGCTCCTCGTATGCCGTCGGCCCCCCATAACATATTACTATTAGCATCACCCATGTCCAGCACACAACAACAAACCCTCTCCTCCTCATCATACTTTTTTTTATTTCAACAAACCTTGCTTTCCTCTCCTCACATAAAACCAACCATTTATTTATTCTGCCTCTGTTTTTAATTTCAACCCAATCTATGGTTAATTTTTAACAAAATTATGTTTATTGTATTTTTTTTTAACTTGTCCTATTCAAAACTATATTTCAAAGTTGTTTAATACGTCATTGATCGGTAAACAATATAATGACTTAAACAATAATAACAGAAAATCCAATAATTTAATTGTAAAAATAATAATAAAAAAAAGTTGGTTTGGTTTTCAATATTAAACCATTTGATATACTAATTTTTTACAATGTAAACAAGTATTAAGCAAAAAATATATAGTTTTGAATAATACAAAAATTATTCAGAGATTTAAACATTTTGAATTATTTAATCGATAAATTCATGAAAACTAATAACGAAGTTGGGGATGGTAAAATTGTTAAAATCTATCTTTAAAATATTATAATAAAGCAAAAACACTTCATGTCACGTGTCGCTTCCACAATGCACGAAAATTTCATTTTTCCACCTCTTTTTTCTAATTTACAACCTTAACTTAATTACATTAAATTTTGATTTTAATTTTTCTTCATTAATGAATTAATATTAAATTAGACATTGCAACATATTAAATTAATGTTACCTAAAATAAATATGTATCATTCTTATCCTTAATGATTATAGTTAAATTCAAATGTAAAAATTTGGATTTAACTGTAGAAGTGTAGTAAATAAAGTAAAACTTTGTGTTAATTATTTTGCTAACAAAAGTTAAGAATTAAATGATAAAACTTCAATTGTGAATATGATAGATTTTGATTATTGAATTTCAGAGATTTCATTTTTATATTTTATCATTTTCAAAATATATATACACATTCACGTAATGGAAGCTTTTTGTTTCTTACATTGATATTTTATATTTGAAGTTAATAAAAATTAAAAGAAACATTCTTTTGCAAATACATATTATCTATTTTTAATGATATAATATAATCATATTTTTTATGTAGTATCAAGCAACTAAGTATTTATTGTTTTTCATTTAACTAGTTTTCAATTGTTTTATTTTAATTATATATAAAATTTATAATAATTTATTAAAATATAACAAAGTTATATTTTCTAAACCAACCCATGCAATACATAGGTCTCAAACCTATATTATAACAAAGCAAAACAATTCATGTTACATGTCACTTTTACAATGCAAGAAATTTTTTTTTTCTCGTATCTTTTTCAAAATTTAACACCTTAACTTAACTTCATTAAATTTTGATTTTATTTTTTCATTAATAACTAGCAATAAATTAGATTTTGTATTATATTAAATTAATGTTTACCTAAAATAATCTCTATCATTATTATCCATAATAATCATAATTAGATCCAAATGTAGAAATTTGAATTAGTTATGAAAATTATTATTATCATATATAATAAAGGAAAATATCAAATGTCACGTGTCACCTCTACGTTTCAACAAAAAGATAATTACAACTTATTATTACAAAAATAAAAGATAAATACATTATATATTTTTTAGAAAGATAAATATACTTAATTCTTTAAGCTATAAATAATAAAATATAAACACAATTATTATTTTTGTATATTTTTATTTTTACTTATATACATTTTATATAAATAAATTTAATTAAAAATATCTACACGTGGGTCATAAACTAGTGAATTATAAAACAAAAGAAAAAAGATGATTTATATGTAATGGAGTTAAGAGAGAGATGGTGATCATAGATGTTGTCCCTTTAGACAGCTAATAAGACATATTATATGCCATTTTCTGATATTATTAAAGGAACGGAATATGGTTGTTGGTATGGATTATTATTTCTCATACCAAAAACTAATTAAAAACGGAGATACAATAATTAGTGTAAATGTTATATATATTTATTTAAATTTTAAATACTATAAATCCAAAATATACATTAACCTTTCTTTTAGATTGTGAAATTAATTTTGAAGTAATTGTAATTTAAATATTAGCATATAGTTAGTAATTTTGGAGGACTTCAAGTATGAAATAATATTTAGATTGGCTATGGTTATTGATTGTGAAATGTTTGGAATCTAAATTTAATTAGTACAAGTATTTTATGAATTTTAAATTTTTTAAGCTATAGATTTTGATGGAATTCAAATAAATTTAACTCAATGCTTTTGTAATCCAAACTTTAAATACATCAAAATAAATTTTCACTCCGTAATTGAATTTAAATGAATTGTAATTATACCATTAGAGTGTTAGTTAGGGTCTGATAGGATATATTATTTAATGTTTGACTAATGGTTTGTGTTATGATATGTTAGAATCTAATTGCTTTGCAAATTTCAATTAATAACAAATTTCTTTTAGCATAGAATTTGATTTAAATTTACTCAAATTTTAGTTCATTTTCGTTATAACTTAAATTCAAATATACACTAAAAATATTTTTCAATTTCTTTGATTTTTATTTCGTGACTTAGAAGCCCAAGGGTCCGCGGAATTAAATTTGAACGAATTGGAATTAAGTTTTTGTTATTAGTGTGTTTGGCATCAAGCGTAGATAGTTTTTAGCATTAATTAATGATATATGTTATAATATGATTTTATGTATGGATTTAAATACAATCAATCGTGGATCCAAAAATTTTTAGTGGTGGTACATAAATGATTATCAAAATGTCAAAGTCAATAAAATTACACAAGTTATCTTTATAACCGTTGTCTACAATTTTCCGGGTTGTCTTGTCCGAAGCAGTGAGGGGCACGAACAAGTTTCACGGTCTGAAAACAATCTATCTATATCTATATATTATAATAATTGAGAACAATTCTTGCCACGTGTCACATTTTTAATACTTCACTTTTTAATTTTCCCGCTCTTTTTTCAAAAATAAAAATCAACATTAATTTAAGTAACATTCTTATCATTTAATTGCTTTAATTTAAACTTTATTGTTGAAACTTATTATTTTTGTCAACTAAAATAATTCAAACTACAATTAATATTCATTAAAAGTTTTCAAGATTAACAAGCTAAAATAATTTTTTTTAAAAATCAATAAAATAATAAACTTCATGTTTAAATGTCCCAAAGAGTAAATAATTTAAAAAAATTGGCAAAATAAAAATTTTGTTTTATAATAAAAAATTTTTATTAGATCAATAAAATATCAAAAATTGAAATGTCCGAGTGATTTTATGAAATTATAATTAAATACTTTAGTTTAAAATAAATTTAAAATTTTTTTTGTTATCAAATTTTTATATGTTAAGTATTAAATTTTGACACATTAAAAAAATAATCATTCAAATTTCAAATGTATTTTCTTAAATAAAATTTTGTATTAATATTTTCTAAAGTTTCAAAAATAAATGTTGCAAAATTTATATTTTAAAATAACTTAATTTCGACTAATCTTACTCAACTAATTAGTTATTAAGTTGACGTTGAAAATGTTATATCAAGTTTTAATCACTAAGGCAATAAATATTTATTATTAATTAAAACATCTCCAATAAAAAAAACTTATGTATGATTTATTTTAAGGTCTCTAACAAATTTATACAATTTAAATTAATATACTTCATAAAAATTAATAATATAAAATAATTACCATTTAAAAATTATTTTGTTGATTCCAATGGGATTATTGATGATAACACAACAACAAATAAAACAGAATGAAGGTTTACATTTTTTTAATCAATAATAGTAAGATAATAATTGAATTGAATTGCATATGTAATAACCATAAAATACTATATTTAAATCAATAATTCAAATATTCTGAATCACATTTTAGTCGTCTTCTTTGACTTAAACATTGACTTAGAGTCGTTATTTTTTATCATTGACTCAATGATTTTGCATGCATGTCATCTTTTTATTGGTTTTTATTGTATCTTAATTTTAAAAAAAAAAATTGAAGATTTTTAAGGGATCTCATCTCTTTATTAATTTTTAATTTATAACAAATCTTTTACATCAATCCAATCCATGTATTACATGGGTATTAATCTAGTAAATCACTACTTCATTTGTATCACTGACAAATGTTTATTTTTCAATAGCATAATGCAACATCGTCCAAAATAACATAATCAATTTTATTATGAATTTATTTTTAATTATTCTGTGACTGCCCAAAATACCTTAACCTATTTACATGAAACAAGTGAAACCAAATGTAACTTTAACAATCAACAAATGTTAGGACATTAATTTTTAAATTCTTTTCAGTAACCCCTACGTTTACATTGTTGAATAATTACAATTTAGAACGCATAAATATACAATAAGAATGTATAGTTACCAAATGATTTGGTAATTACAAACAAAATAATGACTGCAAACAATCATTCGTCATAACCAAAATTTGTATGTAAATAGGGTTTGTGCAATATTTAAACCCACTAACAAAGGTTTGCTCTTTGTTGTGTGTTGTTGAAAATTTGAATTAAAAATTGAAACGTACCCACTAAAATACGAGTTGCGTCACGCAAATGATTCACCGGTAACATTTTGGCAGAGGAAAACATTTTTTACACTACCAATGTCCAATGGACTGAGCCACTATGTACAAACATATTTGTATCTTTATGTGTGGGTTAGTAGGAATGTTAAATTATTATAAATAAAAAATATAATAATAAAAAAATAAATTTTAGCTTTTTATTTTTGTCATCAAAAAATTTATTATTCGAATCAAACTTCTCCCAAGTATATTGTAACTTATTATGCATGATTTAATAATGTTTTTGATATATAATAATTTTAAGGTTAACAAAAACATATAGGA
This sequence comes from Centrapalus pauciflorus, assembly GCA_020465985.1. Classification (NCBI taxonomy): domain Eukaryota; kingdom Viridiplantae; phylum Streptophyta; class Magnoliopsida; order Asterales; family Asteraceae; genus Centrapalus; species Centrapalus pauciflorus. Next base: position 661,144 of record JAANYP010001122.1, read on the forward strand.
TTTATTATGAAAAAAACCAATATGTTTTCATGTTTTTTACGTTTTCATCCATCCATGTTAATTTTTTCCATAAAAGTCTTCAAGTTAATTTTTTCATTTTGGTTTAGTGAAATTTGGACATTAGAATCCCGGTTTTTCAGATTTTAAATCCTGGTTCACAAATTATAACCGGGGTCTAATATCCAAATTTCACTAAACCAAAAAGAAAAAAATAACTTGAGATTTTTGTTGGAAAAAAATAACATGGAAGAACGCAAACGCAAAAAACGTGAAAAAATATTTTTTTTTTCATAATAAACCCAAACATATATGAACTTTATTCCGATAATATAACATCAATAAACGGAACAAAAAAATGCAATAGAAATGCTACTACCATTTACAATCATATGGGCCATAAAATGGGCTTCGTACATTTTACAATATTCAATCACTAAATCGGCCTGATCGCTACCAAAACATCCAGCCCGTAGAGTTTATGTAGTATTTGCATAAAAGACACATTTATAAACCCTAGCTTCATTCCCATCCCCTTCTTCACACTTTTTTTCTTCTTCTCTGTTTGTGCAGGTGATAGCAACAGCCATCCACATGGTATTGTGTTTTGCATCAACTTTAAAGCTTCACTCTTCTTATAATTGCGGCCTATTTTATTGTTTTTGTGGTGATCCAATTCCAGGGTATAGATCTTGTTGCTGGTGGAAAGAGCAAGAGGACAAAAAGAAATGCCCCTAGATCCGATGATATCTACCTCAAGCTTCTCGTGAAGGTGTGCACATTAACAACGTACTACATTTGTTGATTGTTTTAATGCTATTTTTGGTTTTTAACCGACAAGCATAAGTTTTGTTTTCTGCTTTTTGTTAGCTGTATAGGTTCCTGGTTAGGAGGACTGGAAGCAACTTTAATGCCGTCATTCTGAAGAGGCTCTTCATGAGCAAAGTCAACAAGCCTCCGATTTCTCTTTCTCGTTTGATTCGTTACATGTCTGGCAAGGTATTTTTTCCTAACCTATTAACCTATGGATCAGGTCTTTTACTTGATAGGATTTAACTCGATTTGTTTGCAAAGACTTCATTTATGTTTTATAACTACGTATTTGTTGGGAATTTTTCTAAATCCCTCGCACAACACATGAAGTTTAACCCTATAAGAAACAGTGGTGAAATATATTATATATAGCGTGAAATGATCCAATTAGATTTATGTATATGGTTATTTGTATTCTCTTATGTGGTGTTTGGATTTAATGAATTTAAAATGATGGATTTTAAAATGATAGGATTTTGAAATGTTTAGGGGTATGGATGGATTATGAATTGTGGAGAAGTGGTGAATTTAAAATCCTAAATGAGCTAAATCCTTTCTTTTAATATTGTATCCAAACATGATAATGAAGGATTTCTAAATCCAAATCCTAAATGGGTTGTTTAAATCCTTCAAACCAAACACCACCTTATAATTTGCAGCCTGTGTTGTTCTTTAGCTGTTTGATTGTATACAACTAGGAAGAGACTATTTCAAATCATTACTTACCTATCTAATGATATGCTAATTTTATGTTGTATAATATACAATAAAGAACAGCAGTGGATTCATGTGATATGTTTTGATATTATACGTAATATCATTAATCTGTATAATTGGTTAATTGATTATTTGAATATCCTTGTTTCGGGTTTCCTGTTTATGCGGTGTTTTTTAAATTAATAGTAATGCTCGTTTAATAACTAGGAGGACAAGATTGCTGTGGTTGTTGGTACAGTTACTGATGATGTTAGGGTGCATGAGATCCCTTGCATCAAGGTGACTGCTCTGAGGTTTACTGAAACTGCGAGAGCAAGGATAGAGAAGGCTGGTGGTGAATGCTTGACATTTGACCAGCTGGCTCTCAGAGCTCCTCTTGGACAGAACACGGTATGCATATCTTTTTATTTATAGTGCTCTCAGCAGATATTTGATGGCATCTCAAGTTAGCAACTTTATTATCTTTTCTTGCGTGTACCCAACTAGACCCTTTGAGCTGTAAAATTATTTCATTTAATATGTTAGTTTATGATGTACAGGACAATTGGTGCTGTAAATTCTTGAACAGTATTTTATATGTTCAAATTTGTATTCAACTGAAAGTGTGACTGTACTTGAAATACATATTAAAATTCTTATAAGTTTTATTGCCATTTGACATAATGTTGTGAAAAAAATTCAAGAAAAATGGTTTCCAATGGTGAAGGTAATTTATAAACAAAGAAAACTGAGGTCTGTGGTGCACCCTCTTTTTTATATGCATTTGGTCTTGTGAGAAAGAATCTCCGTATGTTTAACATTTTCAAGCTGTCTTCAACTTGGTAAGCTTGATCACATATTCACATGAACTTCATATCTTTATTTGTCTATGCAACTAGTTGATTATTCAATCCACCCATTGATTGCATAAAAACCTCATTATTTGCTCTTCAACTATATGAACATTTATCTTTTCCATGTTTCTTGGAATCAGTCTTGTGGATGGCAACAAATTATTGTTTATAATTCACAACCCATTAGCATACTAGGTGTATGTTTATGCATGTATATGACACATGTATGCATATTATTACTCATAGTATACAGGTATTATGAATTGGGGTAGTGGAGGATATATTATATAGGATGGGGATTGCGACTGCAGCTCATATTTTTGACATGGTTATGGCTAAATGTACACTATTTATATGTTACTCAAACTCCCTCTATGATATCATATACACATCATATTTTTACTTTTAATAGATTTGTTTATTTTAAAAAATTTATCCATGTTGGTTATAAAGGGATTTCATTTATCTTGTGAGATGATGATAAGCATGCACATGTTATGAGGTGTTGTAATGTAAAATTTTTGAAGGGAAATCATAATGCTTAATAGTAACCCATGGATTTATTGTTTGGGCACATGATTGGTTACTATGAGAATGATAAAAGTTAATTGGGTGGTTAACACAGGTTCTTCTAAGAGGGCCAAAGAACTCCCGTGAAGCAGTGAAGCACTTTGGAAAGGCTCCAGGGGTGCCACACAGCCACACCAAGCCCTATGTTAGATCCAAGGGAAGGAAATTTGAGAAGGCGAGAGGAAGAAGAAACAGCAGAGGCTTTAGAAACTAAGCTACATTTGATGTTGTTCGTTGAGGTGTTCTATAAAAATATGATAATCTATTAATCAAGGTAAGCCATCGGACATACTTGTTTGGATGGTAATTTTTGTTGTTAGGCATGTTTTTTGGTATGCTGTTTTGATTATTGACATTTTCATTAAGATTTCTCAAATGATGAACCAGAGTGTTGACTTGGTCGGTGCGTTCAGGATTTCAGGGTTTTTTTTATAAATCTTCTAGCACAAGTATAGGGTCCAGTTTTGTGTTTTTAGATGTTTTCTACAACTTTTCTTTGGTCGTCAAACATACCATTCTCATTGTTGGATGGGTATCAAGTAGAGTTGGCAATGGATAGATTCGGATTGGATTGGATTGAATCTTCATCCAACGGATATTTTTGATCTATTAGCCAATGGATCATGATCTGATCTATGATTCAATTATTTTGACATACGAATCATGATCTATTTGATTTTTAAATTTTCATCTATGATTCATCCTACCCAAATCCTTATGGAGTTCAAATCCTTAAACTCCGGGGTTCATTTAAACTCCTATGGCCCAGATAAGAGCATCTCCAAGGGTTCAAATCCTTATGGAGTTATTCTTGAAATGACAAAACCTATTTGGAACAAGAGTAAAAGAGAGTAATCAAAACCCCCCTTTAAGAAATCCTTTTGTTGGGGATGCTTTAAGGCACATTATTCTGAGATTATGTGGTTCGCGGGTTATGTTCTTTGGGTGCAGTTGAGCTGTTTTTTTTCCTTACGAATAAAAATGTAACATATTGTCACATCCTCTCATTGTTGACTGCCACCAATGAAGCCACCATCGTCTAACTTAAAGGCATCATCAAAATCTATAGTTTAGATTTTCATTTTTCGGATATGTCGTTTTGATTCTATTGTCACAACAGATCATCTTCTTGTTTGAATAGTTTTAGATTTGGGTTTAGTGGCAAAATGAATCAATTATTATGTGGTTTTAAAAACTATATTATTAATATAATAAGTTTTTTTTTTAAATAATAAAAATGGTTTATGATAGTGTAAAGCATTGTGATAGAGTTAAGAAACTTTTAGTCATTTCACATTTTTGTCTCGTTTCTATTTATTTTATAGCCATATAGATTAATTAGTAATTTGTTAGTTGCAAAAAATAACATAATTGATTCACACACATGTACAGAGTCAAATTCAAAAAAGTATTCTTTGAAATCAAATACATCCGAAGGTACCACAGTTAAATTTTTTTTTTTTTTTAAATTATTTTTACATAATCATGTTTAAACTAACGTTATACACATGCTATATATGAATTTCACATGCATTCACATTTTCCGTGTCTTTAAAAATTATGTGAATGTTCATGCACATTTATGTGAATTGTCATCCAAATGAATGATTATTCACAGTTCACATGATTTTTTTACCATTCACAAGATGTATTTTTTGAATTTTGATGTTGCTCATTTTGATAAGAAGTCTTATAATATTGTCTTTATACATGTCTATGTAAAAAAAACATGTGAATGATCATTTATAACCGGGTACGTTGGAATCTAATGGTATGCTAATAAATCTAATTACACACACATATATATAGCTGTGGTTACACACACACACCCCCTTGTAGATCATTTCCAAAATTAAATGCTCAGCAATACAACTACAACTACACACGCTGGTAACGACCATCACGTTTGATGCGCCAAGTACGAGAAAAATGTAAATTTTCATGACATGATTTATCAAAGGTATTCTCACCCTATATTTATCTATTTCTACCCCATATTATTATAATATAATTATTATGTAATTATTATCTACTTTTTACTAGGGGTGTTCATTTTCGGATTATCCGGTTTTCTGATATCCGAATTTCGGATAATCCGAAAATCAGACATAATTTTTACTATCCGAATCCGTATCCGATTTTCGGATATCCGAAATTTTGGATTATCCGAAATTTAAACTTTTTAATTAAACTTAAAATTATAAAATGAATTTAAATATACAAAATACAAATATATATACCTTTTAATTTATAAAAAAATAATTGTGTCATAAACGAAATTATACCATACTTTTTAAATTAAAACAACAAAAAACATTGTCAAAAAATAGTAAAATACATTTAAATGAGTTATAATTATGTTAGAGTGACATTATAAATTTAGAATTAAAGAATATAATTATTCTTAGTCAAATAACTTATGGGAAAAAAGTTTAAAAAAATATAAATTTTTTAAAAAAAATTTGGGTTTCGGATTTTCGGATAATCCGAATATCCGAAATTATACAAAATCCGTATCCGAAATTTCGGATAATTTCACTTCGGGTTTTCGGATTTTCGGATCGGATCCTCGGATTCGGATATTTTTGAACACCCCTACTTTTTACCCCATAATGATTAGGTTACACCCCATTGTCAATGGGTTAGTCTAATTATTATCTAATTATCATTTAAATTTCTACCACATAATTATTATAGAATGATGAAATATATATACTTTCTACCACATAACTTTTGACCCCATCTTTTTTGTTTTCTAATTTTTATACTTATTTTATTTTACATAGTTTTTTTGTTACATATTTTTAAATGTATAATCCATATCTTTTTTGTCTTCTATTTTATTATATCTATTATATATAATTAACATTTATATAATTGTTAATTAAAAGTTTTATATTTATTTTATATACACAATAAAAATGAACAAATAGATAACTGCATATTGGATATATGGCCCACAAAAGCCCATCATCTGTATGGCAAACTATGAGTATGTCGCGTTTCGAATTATTTGATTTTTCGCAGTTATCTATTTGTTCATTTGACAATGGGGTGTAAACCTAATCATTATGTGGTAAAAAGTATATTAATAATTATATTATAATTATATGGTAGAAATAGATAAATTATGCGATGTAAATAGACCAATCCATTTTTAAATTCACTTGTTAACCTATTATAACAAGTTAACATGTTTAAATTTATTTTGTAAAATCGACAAAGTATAAAACCTTTTTGATTAAGTCTTCCATTAATTTTGTTGTATTATTATCATTGTTATCATTATTTATAACCATTTAATTATAATTAAATTATTTATTTATGATTTTAACTGTTTTTTAAGAATTAAAATATTTTAATATTTATTTATGTTTATATTACGATTATATATTGTGTCATTGTTTATTTATGATCATTATATATATCTTTTGATTTTCAACCTTTCGATAGAAAAGACGAACCATTCTTTTTTTTTTTTTTTGTTTTTTTCGAACTTTTAAAAACGACAATCCTTTCCGATTTCATTTTCCAATCATTATTAAATAGTTGTAGTTGTTTTCATTAGGAAAAACAAAATGGAATACAGATTGAGTTTTAGACTTCAGACGCTTTGAAGAAGCTCTTAATGGAAAACAAATGAGGCCTTAGTACTGCTGCTACACTATCTTTTTATTTTATATAGAATCCCATCACTAATCACACACATTCCTACCACAATGGAACCAAATTAAGACACTGATTGTTTACCAGGGCCAAGGGCCGCTCCTGAGCAATTTGATGTCCAGGGCGAAAAAGGAAAATAATGCCCTTAATTTTTTTTTACATGCAATATACTATTTTCTTAAAGTCTCATAATACATGCTTTGTATGCTTTATGTAACATTTTGGTCCATGGAATTAACGGTGGTTATCTTTAACCGTTAGTCTCATGGGCATTTTCGTTATTTTGTTTTTCAGGGACCATCTATATAATTTTCAAACTTTCTTATTTCTTATTTCTTTTTCCTTTTCTTTCTTTATACCATAATTTATTTTCATATATATATTTTGTATTTTCTTTTTTTATCATTTAATTATTCAAACGATACATTCTTTTTACTTTTTTTATATTAACTATTAATTTTTATTTGTATTTTATTGTTATTATTAATACTAATTTTATTTATATATTACCATAATTATTTATATAACATTATTATATGATATACCTGATTTATTTTTTTTTAATTAGTCATTGAAAATATTTAATCACAATTTTTTAATTCTGAATGGTTCGTCATTTAATGTAATTTAGTCTTTAATGTATTTTAATATTAAGATTTTTTTATATTAATTAATACATAATCTTAAAACATAATAATGAGTTAATCATTAAATAATAAAGATGGAGAAGAAAGTCATGTGGTAGAAGGTAAATATAATCATCATGGGATAAAAAAGTATATAATAATTACATAATCATTAAATAATAATTTTATGGGGTGAAAATAGATAAAATATGGGGTGGAAATAGATTTACCCATTATCAAAAGTCATTGTTTATTATTGTTGTATTTATATAAATCAGCAAACACATTTTCATTTTGATGTCATTGTGTACACACACACACACACACACACACACACACACACACACACACACACACATATATATATATATATATATATATATATATATATATATATATATATATATATATAGATTTGGGTTCAAATGAGTACCACTAGTTTTGCGGAGTACCGTAGGTACCTCGCTTAAAACCATTTTTTTTGAAATTTTTTTTCATAATCATGTTTAAATTAATAATATAAGACTACTTGCAAAAAATCACACCTAAACACACATTAGAACTATGTGAAACGTGCAAGTTCACATGAACTGCACTGTTGTGAACGTATGTTCACAGCTAAGCATGTTCACATGAATTTTTTAACGTTCACATGACTTTTAAGAGGCTAGAAAGTGTGAATGTGTGTAATTCTTTTACGAATAGGCTTATATTATTTGTATCTAAATTAATATGAAAAAAAAAATTAAAAAAAAAACTTTTTTTCGGAGCATGTTCACATCTAAAACCCGTGTGTTCACAGGTACTCACGGTACTCTGCATTTTTTAGGTACTCACACGAACCATATTCTATATATATATATATATATATATATATATATATATATATATATATATATATATATATATATATATATATATATATATATATATATATATAAAATCAAAATAAAACTAGATACATACACATGAATGAAACGTGGAACTTCGCTACGAAGCCCAACATACCCATATGTAACATCTTCCAAAGTCAAACAATGCATGTTATTTCTTAATAAACCCATCAACAACCACTATCAAACAATTATATATAATTGTTCTATTTTATTTTCTTTTCAATGACTTAATTTACATATCTAATAAAATTTCAAATATTATTATAAACCATCATACATATCTTATTGTAACTATATATATTAATTGAGGTAAAACTTGCTCAATAAAATCACTTTAGATCTTTATTATATATAATAGAAGAATACTTGACACATTTTATCAGAAAAAATAAAAAAAATCCATCCTATATTTGTTATAATAGAAGGGAAAAAAAACAAGGATTAATCAAAGCTATACATTGATTATTCACAAAAAATTAAAAAAAAAAATATATTTTTAATATTCAAAATTTTAAAAAACAAAAAATCTTAGATAGTTTACTTTTATTTGGCATCTGGGCCGTAGCAAATTGGTGTGTTATTCATGCGGAGAGTTTCAGCGAACATGTTTTTGGTGAAAATTATCATAGAAAACAAGGGTTCGTGTAAAACGCGTTCCTATCCAAGTTTTTTTTTTATGTTTTCAATTTTCAATTTTCACATTTTAGTTTTCAAATATTTTATTATTTCTTAATTAGTAAACACTTTTACCTAAAAAAACAAACAGTATGAATATGATTAATGATTATCATACGATATACATTGATATTGTGAGTCATGGGTGGTTTCGAGACCCGTAAACCCAAGCTTCCCAGCAACAGCGACCCGTAACATTTCCCCAGTTCTTGTGTTTTGTAATGGAATATATATTTTCTTTCTCTTTCTCTTAATCTAAACATAATTTTTATATAGTAAGTTGCCTGACGGAATTAAATTTGTTTGTCTGAAATTTGTAAAAATAACAGCAGCGTACTACGCTAGCTACACAAACCAATATATTAATTAATATATGTAAATAATTAAATTATAAATGAAGCGGACCAGGTAGTCTAGGTCTAACCTCCCCTCGATCTTCCATCCCCATATATATATATATATATATATATATATATATATATATATATGTATATATATATATATATATTTGGGTTCAACTGAGTACCACTAGTTTTGCGGAGTACCGGAGGTACCTCGCTTAAAATAAATTTTTTTTGAAATTTTTTTTCATAATCATGTTTAAATTAATAATATAAGACTACTTGCAAAAAATCACACATAAACACACACTATAACTATGTGAAACGTGCAAGTTCACATGAACTGCACTGTTGTGAACGTGTGTTCACAGCTAAGCATGTTCACATGAATTTTTCCACGTTCACATGACTTTTAAGAGGCTACGAAGTGTGAATGCGTGTAATTCTTTTACAAATATGCTTATATTATTTGTATCTAAATGAATATGAAAAAAATTGAAAAAAAAAAAAAACTTTTTTTCGGAGCATGTTCACATCTTAAACCCGTGTGTTCACAGGTACTCACGGTACTCTGCATTTTTTAGGTACTCACACGAACCATATTATATATATATATATATATATATATATATATATATATATATATATATATATACCTCAAACTCCTAACTCCTAGCCTAACTATATTTTATTATATATTTTCCTGAAATAAATCCAATCACGTTTAATACACCTACTTCACCTTCATTAATATCTGTAACTTTTTTTTTTTGTTTTTTTAAATATGATCATTTTGAAAATTATAGTACAAATAATCAGTTAATGTACTGTTTGTATTATGTCCTACATAGGGGGGGCGTGACGTGACGAGACGGGATCTAATTTTCCATCCCCATCTTTGCTTCTTGATCTTCTTCCACATCCTTGTCAGAGAATGAGTTTATATCCTTATCCCCGTCCCAATCGGGAAAATCTGGTTTTTCAACCTCCAAAAAGATTATTAAGTTTAAATATAAATAATAGTTTACTAGAAAAAGGATATGTAAATAAATTTAAAAATAAAGCAATTCAAACGTATTTAAGTTATATAGATATATAATTTATAATAAAACTAATTAAAATAAAAAATGTATGCTAAAGATTTATGAAACCAACAAAAAATGATAGAGATTTATTAATTACATTTTTGTATTAAACCGGGCTTAATGTTAGTTAGTGGGTTCACCTAATGCATGACATTAGATATCGATCAGTGTGTGAGAGAGTTTATGTATGAGGGCCATGAAATTGAATCTAATTAAGAGAGTAAAATTAGTTTCCTCGATCAAGTGACTGCTCATTAATTTTCATTCGTTTTCTCCAAATTAAGAGATTTTCTTCTACAAATTAATGATATCAGTTATACAAGTCGATCAAGCATCATATATTAATTACAAGCTAACATGCAACTCCAAAGATATGATTGTAAATATTAATTTGGATTAACAAAAATAGCAGATCGAGATCGAGCACACAAATTAATTAAGATGATATATATATATCGAACAAGAGATATCACAAACGGATCGAGAAGACATATATGTATGTTTTCATCCATCAGTACGTATCCGATCTCTATTACAAAGATCATCGATCCTTGATCGATTATGATACATGCATCATCGATCGATCATGGTTACAAGATCCACTCCACTGGTTAATTATTAATTATATTAGCTCGATCTTCAATTCACCAGCCCTCCTCTTAATATTATTACCATCAACTACGTACCCATCACCACCTGCAACGATATACATGATGGTGATGCCACCTCCAGTTAGACTCCATTAGAAAGTCACAAAAGAACGAAGGTGGTGGCCATTAGAAAGCTAGCGGTAACCACGCGCGATGTGTCAAATTAAGAGAATGCAGCAACGATGGTACGTGACACATTGTATCAAAACATCGATCTACATGAAAAAGAACAACGATAATATATATAATCATTTATCTTTGCGAGCTTTGAAAATTTAAGTGTGTTGTTATATCCGGTTTATAATTTATTTAATGAATTGTTCTAATACAAGTACTCCTTGTGTTGGAGTATGATCGTTTTTTTATGAATTATGGCCATTGTCGGATTGTGACAATATATTAGATGTGATAAAGTATCTTTTATTGTATACAATGTGAAGAATAGAAAACGAAAATGTGAATTAAGTGGTTTGTTGTCGATCTTCATGCCTTTAAAAGGTGTCATAGACTTTGGATTGAAACTATCACGGTCAAATGCACTTTAAATATTAGATTATTTATTTCTTTTTCAAAAGTGTAGAGAGGTATGAATCAAATCTTTGATATATTTTGTGTGTAATTGTTGGGGTGGTTTGAGATACTAGTCGATATGATTGTAGAAATTTGTTGCATAGTAAACATTTTTTTTAACGTATATTCATTCTTATGTTGTAAGTATTTTATTTGTTATTTAATTGGAGGGGTTGTGAGGAATCATTTTACAACAATATTAAAACCGAGTGAAACGTAATTAATTTCTAACTTAACAGTATAAATCGAATCTTTTGAAGGCGTGGTTGTTGAATATAAAAATTAAAATTAAAATTATTAAGTGTGATATGACCGTTTAGTTAATTGAAGTTGTAGATTTGAATATAATGTTGTTAAGAGGAAGAAGGAACTTCCGCTTATTAAATGTAGAGTCACTCCGCCTATATATCCTACCATATCTCCAACCCCCCTTCTTGTCTCTCTTACTTTTTTCATTTATAAACCCTTTATTATTTATAATTTTACAAATCACACCCCTCCTCCCCCACCATGCAATTCCACACCAATCTCTTTTCAGGATACACTAAACGCCGTCGTTTGTTGTCGATGCTCCTGGTTTCAGCCCTTCTCCTGATCTTACTTACGCTGCTCTCCGTTTCTTCTTACTTTACGATTACAAACCACCCTTCACTTTCACTATTTGCTAATAAACCCACCCCACATTTACACATTCACAAACGACTACAAACTCAAACCGCACACTTACAATGCGCCGGTGCACTCTATTACGACCTCTGCGTCTCCACGCTCACCACAATCCTCCCAGATCTATCCTCTAAAT